>OX465295.1:242601400-243143185 GCA_949987735.1 Leucophora obtusa | reverse complement strand
TTAGACTAACTTAACTTTATTATTTACAAAAAGTATTTACAAAAAAAAAGGCGCTATTCAAGTAGCGGATTAAATTCAGTTCAAGGAGAACGTAAATGAGTACTAAGATCAATAAATGAGATAAAAAACAAATACTGGTTTTTAAGAGAAAAACTATTAATATCAACAATTACCTTATTAAGATTTGTTCTCGATACCAATACACGTCCGTCTGATCCAAAAATGTTAAATTTATATTTGTCCGTGAAATGACTTTATCCCAAAACTCTTTTGTGATTGTTTTATACTCATTGGCAAAATCTATGCGCTTCTTTCTGTTTATTTCGTTAATGTAAGAATTCTTGCGTGCTGTACGAGCATTGTACCTGGTCCTTTTGATCGATATACGTACCGTGTCTGCAGAAACACTATTGTCAAAAGATTCGTTCAACTCTGCAGCTATCTTAATTGCACTTTTAATTAGATCTTTCTCAATTTTAGCTTATATTTTTCTATCTCCTCTATTACTTAACTTTGCAGGATGTCCAGTTCGTGGTTTATTTTCAATTCTTTTTCTCTTCTTTGAATTGATTACTAATTTTTTGTATTGTCGATTTGCTTCTTTTTATTATATTAGCAATTTCTGAAAATATTTTCCCATTTCGTGGCTATTAATTATTATTTTTCGTCCCTCAATTGTTAATTGCCTTCGAGACATTTTTACAAATCATGTTACTTCACTTTTTTTTAATAAAACACTAATTTTTTTGATACTATTTTCAAATTAGAAATGCATATATTATGTTTGAAATGTACCGTTATAAATATCAAAAGAGATTTATTAAGAACAACAGAGGTGCAATGGCTTTCTCAAAATGCTTTTAAATTAATAGAAAATATACTTAAATATTTATAATTTATAATCTTTAAATAGTTTGCATAAGAATTAATGCTTTTAAAATACTGGTTTTGAGTCATTTAAAATTCTAACAAAAAAAAAATCAAGGAGAAAAACAGTACTTTCCTCTATTTGATTATGTGCAGATGACATAAAATCGCACTGCCCTTCATCTTCACTGCTACCCAAATCAACCACAGCACCTCTGTTCACAAAACACTCTGTTTCAAAACACTTTTCATGCAAGAATACTACGGGACCAATTTTAAGAAAAATTGATTTTTAAAGTTGTCCCCAGATTTCAGGAAAAAAAATTGGGGTAGCCTGTCCAGGAAAAACTACATCTTTATACATGGTAAGTGGCATGTCGGGAGAAAGGCCATAGCCTCTAGATTTCAAAACACTTTTCGTGCAGAAATTCTACCGGACCAATTTTAAGAAAAATTGATTTTTAATTTGTCCCCAGAATTCACGAAAAAAAAATTGGAATAGCCTCTCCAGGAATAACTACATCTGTATACATGGTAAGTGGCATGTGGGGAGAAAGCACATAGCCTCTAGATTTCAAAACACTTTTCATGCTAGAATACTACGGGACCAATTTTAAGAAAAATTGATTTTTAATTTGTCCCCAGATTTCACAAAAAAAAAATTGGAATAGCCTCTCCAGGAATAACTACATCTTTATACATGGTAAGTCGCATGTGGGGAGAAAGGCCATAGCCTCTAGATTTCAGAACACTTTTCGTGCAAAAATTGTACGGGACCAATTTTAAGAAAATTTTATTTTTAATTTGTCCACAGAATTCACGAACAAAAAAATTGGAATAGCCTCTCCAGGAATAACTACATCTTTATACATGCTAGGTGGTATGTCGGGAGAAAGGCCATAGCCTCTAGATTTCAGGAAACTTTTCGTGCAGGAATTCTACCGGACCAATTTTAATAAAATTTTTTTTATATTTGTCACCAGAATTCGGAAAAAATTGGTGTAGCCTCTCCAGGAATAACTACACTCAAAAAAAAAAAGTCAGTAAAGTCAGCAAAAAATGTTGCTGTGTCAGCAAGTTTTTAGTCAGGAGCGTGCTTGCAAAAAAGTTGGTCATTTCAGCAAAAGGTTTGCTGAAAATCAGCGAGCTGATTTTTTCCAAAAAAATAGTAATCTTCAGCAAAAGTTTCGCTAACATTTAGTCGACTGCAAATGAAAAAAATCCTTGTTAAAATCATTAAACTTTTTGCTGAATATTAGTAGACTGAAAAAAACTCAAAAAACTTGTTGCGAAATTTTACTTTAGTTAATTTATTTGCTGAAAATTTAAATATAGAATATGTGTAGAGTTGTTTTTCTTTTTTTTGTCATTTCCGTTTCCAGACAAGCTGCGACATCTACATCTTGTCTATCTGGTTGTTGTCCACGCTATGCATGCGGTTATCAGCACAATTTTTGTAGCAAAATAAATTAGTAAAACATTAGTTCAAAATTAGTTTAGTGCTAAAAAAATATAACTAAAATTTTTGCTGTAAACGGAATTTCAGCAAAAAAATTGCTGAAAACTAGTACACTTCATATACAAGACGTTTTACTAATTTTTCTACTAACTTATTTTTTGAGTGTACTTCTTCTCGCACGGTAAGTGGCATGTCGGGAGAAAGGCCTCTAGATTTCAGAAGACTTTTCGTGCACGAATTCTACCGAACCAATTTTAATAAAAATTTATTTTTAATTTGTCCCCAGAATTCACGAAAAAGAAATTGGGGTAGCCTGTCCAGGACAAACTACATATTTATACATGGTAAATAGCATGTCGGGAGAAAGGCCATAGCCTCTAGATTTCAGGACACTTTTGGTTCAAGAATTCTACCAGACGAATTTTAAGAAAAATTGATTTTTAAGCTTGTCCCCAGATTTCCCAAAAAAAAAAATTGGAAAAACTACATCTTTATACATGGTAAGTGGCATGTCGGGAGAAAGACCATAGCCTCTAGATTTCAGAACACTTTTCGTGCAAGAATTCTACCAGAGCAATTTTAAGAAAAATTAATTTTTAAATTTGTCCCCAGATTTCAGGAAAAAAAATTTGGGGTAGCCTCTCCAGGAATAACTACATGTTCTTGCATGGTAAGTGGCATGTCGGGAGAAAGGCCATAGCCTCCAGATTTCAGAACAGTTTTCGTGCAAGAATTCTACCAGAGCAATTTTAAGAAAAATTGATTTTTATATTTGTCCCCAGAATTCACGAAAAAGAAATTCGGGTAGCCTATCCAGGAATAACTACATCTTCTCGCATGGTAAGTGGCATGTCGGGAGAAAGGCCATAGCCTCCAGATTTCAGAACAGTTTTCGTGCAAAAAATCTACCGGACCAATTTTAAGACAAATTGATTTTTAATTTGTCCCCAGAATTCACGAAAAAATTGGGGTGCCTCTCCAGGAATAACTACATCTTCTCGCACGGTAAGTGGCATGTCGGGAGAAAGGCCATAGCCTCTACATTTCAGGATACTTTTCGTGCAAAAAATCTATTGGACCAATTTTAAGACAAATTGATTTTTAAATTTGTCCCCAGAATTCACAAAAAAAATTGGAACAGCCTCTCCAGGAATAACTACATCTTCTCGCACGGTAAGTGGCATGTCGGGAGAATTTTATTTCACCCCAGAATTTTATTTGACCCCAGAATTCACGAAAAAAAAATTGAAATAGCCCCTCCAGGAATAACTGCATCTACTTGCACGGTAAGTGGCATGTCGGGAGAAAGGCCATAGCCTCTAGATTTCAAAACACTCTTCGTGCAAGAATGCTACCGCACCAATTTTAAGAAAAATTGATTTTTAATTTGTCCGCAGAATTCACGATAAAGAAATTGGGGTAGCCTGTCCAGGAAAAACTACATCTTTATACATGGTAAATGGGATGTCGGGAGAAAGGCCATATCCTCTAGATTTCAAAACACTTTTCGTGCAAGAATGCTACCGCACCAATTTTAAGAAAAATTGATTTTTAATTTGTCTCCAGAATTCACGAAAAAGAAATTGGGGTAGCCTGTCCAGGAAAAACTACATCTTTATACATGGTAAATGGCATGTCGGGAGAAAGGCCATAGCCTCTAAATTTCAGGACACTTTTCGTGCAAAAATTCTACCGGACCAATTTTAAGAAAAATTGATTTCAAAATTTATCTCCAGAATTCACGAAAAAAAATTTGGGGTAGCCTCTCCAATAATAACTACATCTTCTCGCACGGTAAGTGGCATGTCGGGAGGAAGGCCATATTCTCTAGATTTCAGAACACTTTTCGTGCAAGAATTCTACCTGACCAATTTTAAGAAAAATTGATTTCAAAATTTGTCACCAGAATTCACGAAAAAAATTGGGGTAGCCTGTCCAGGAATAACTACATCTTCTCGCACGGTAAGTGGCATGTCGAGAGAAAGGCCATAGCCTCTAGATTTCAGAACACTTTTCCCCCACTGTGCACCTCCGGTTTGGCGTGAAGTTGCGCTTGAGCCCTTCTGCACACTTCGGCTTCACTCGGCTCGTCTTCGGATTTTGATATCGTTGACTGTAGATCTCTTAAAACTTCAATATCACGAACTATTAAAGTCAGTGTCGCCAAAAACCCACAAAGTGATCGGAAAACACCAAGTGTGCTTTTGGCTTCGTATCCCTGTAACTTCGTCAGGTGATCGGTAAACACCATCCGAAGTTCACTTGTGTTCGGTAACCACCAATGGAGATATATACGGTATTACTACACACCACCAAATGTTTCTCGAAGTGATCGCTAACCACCAGGAGAAATATTTCACTGCTTTAATCTTATTCTCACTTCGTGTGGTGTGATGATCGCTGAACACCACCCGAAGTGTATCACTCTCACTCAGTCTATTTCTCCAATCTCACAAGTTTCAAACTTCGTCAGGTGATCGCTAGACACCATCCGAAGTTATCAACCACATTCGGTAACCTTGCCTGGTGATCGCTAAACACCAGCCACTCACGAATGACTCACACTTGTCTGTAACTTCGTCAGGTGATCGCTAAACACCATCAGAAGTTATCAAACCATGCTCACTAACTTTGCCTGGTTATCGTTAAACACCAGTCAAAGTGTCTCTACCGTGGGACAATTCACGATCTTCTCTACACTTCGTCACACTTGTTTCTCAACTTCGTCAGGTGATCGCTAAACACCATCCGAAGTATATCTATCACATTTACTAACTTTTCCTGGTGATCGCTAAACACCAGTTAAAGCTCACTACGTTAATTTGGGTACTTACTCTGCCTTGTATCGCTGCTAAAGGAATCAGCCCTTTCTATTTTCGAAGCAGCCCTTTTATGCTCATTGACAAACAAATAAATGCTACCAACAAAATAACTGGCCATGTTATGTTGCTATTGTAATATAATTGACCAGTGCATGCGTATTAGACATGCCCTTATTTCTATGAAGATTTTTCAAAATGGCGGCGCATAGGAGAATAGGGTCCAAAAAGTTTCCATTTTATGCCGCAATGCTCCATGTAAAATTTGGGCTCGATCCGACGACTCTAAGTGGACCCAAAATTGAGTTGAATAATAAGACAAGGATTTATTATAAGAAATAAGAACTTTATTCGGCATTTTTGGAAAAAACTCAATTTTGGTAACAGTTTTGTCAATATTTTGTAATTTTCTATTTTTATGTTATTCTTCACTAAATTACCTTTTCACTAAGCTATTACTCAGAAAAATCTGATAAAAAATAATAAAGTTACAATATCTTAAACATTAACTACCCGAGTAAAAAAAATTATATATAATCATATATGGCATATATTACAATATATAATTAGAGATGTCGTTATGTATATCCATATATAATTATATATGACGTCTTTTTCCAAAATTTTTCCTTATATTATGCCATATATAATTTCATCTAATTAGATATCGGCCTTTATAATATTATATATGGTATATATGATTATATATTACATAGCATGGCTGATCTTATTGCATATATAGTTGTATATAGAGCTATATCTTAATCTATATGGTGGCATTTTAGCAATATATAATTATATATGGTATCATTTAAACAATATATAACTATATATGGTGCCATTTAAACTATATATGGTGGCATTTAAACAATATATGGTCATATATGGTACCTTAGAACAAAATTTTTAATACAGTTGCAGATATGATAATATATGCTACTATATATAGTGCCATATATATTTATATATGGTGTTATTTAAGCAATATATTAGCATATGTGGTGCCATTTAAACCATATATTATTATATATGTTGCCATTTAAACAATGTATGGTCATATATGGTACCTCATGATGAAAATTTTTAATACAGTTCCAGATATGATAATATAAGAAAATATGTATAGTGTCATATATATTTATGTATGGTGTTATTTAAGCAATATATTACCATATATGGTGCCATTTAAACCATATATTATCATATATGGTGGCATTTCAACAATATATGCTCATACATGGGACCTCATAAACAACATTTTCAATACAGTTCCAGATATGATAATATATGCTACTATATATAGTACCATATACTTTGATATATCGTATCATTTAAACAATCTATTTGCACCTAAACCAATAAAATTGTATCAGGTCAAAAATCAGATCGTTGGCTTAGTTGGCAAACCTGTCAAGTCCGTTTTTTTTAATATTTCAGGAGAGACAAAAAACTGTCTAACTTTTTTGGGTTAACTTTTTTTAAATCTGTAAACGCAGTTTTCTTCTTTAGTTCATCTTGTTTAACCATAAAAAATCATAGAATTCCAAAATAAAAGTTTGCAGACTTATAGGCTCTTTTTGGACTTAGCAGATTTGCTCTTTATAATTTTCTATTTTAAATGTGGACTTACCAGATTTTCTTTCAACTTTGTGGACTTAGCAGATTTTTTTTTCTTTTTTTTATTTTATTTTTATTTATGTCAGCAGAATTCATGACAATCGCCTAATAAAATTTATAAATTAACAATGTTTTTCCTGAAAAAATTTATAAGTAATAGTTACCCAGCCAATATTTTTCTGAGTGCTCAGAAATTATGACTCATAAAAGACTCTGAAAGACGAACATTTTCAGAGTGTTCAAATCTTAGAGTCATAAATGAAACATAATAGACTCTTATTTATGAGCGTATTCAAAATTTTTTCAATGCTCATAAATTACTCAAAAATTTGTCACAAATGACTCATAAATGGCTCAGAAAATTCAAAATTTTCCAGCAATGCTCATAATTTGGAGTCTTTTATGAGTCATAAAAGTGCGCTCAAAAGAGGCTTCATCGGTGAAGAAAAACACCCTCATATATCTATGATTTCAAAAGGTCTAAGGGCTCTTTTATGAGTCTTTTCGGACTCCAATTGTACACCGGGTACCTTAAAAGTTAAAATGACTAAATAATTATTTAGTTAATCTTTAAATAAACAAAAGTTGCATTTAATTCTATTGAAGAAATTTGTTGAAACAAAATGTGTATTGTTTTCAGCTGGACTTAGCATGTGGTTTTCGATGTTTTGTTTGTTTTTTTGGACTTGACAGAATTGATTACCACTGCATAACAACAAGAAAAAACAACATAATGGCATTTTTTTTTTGTAAATGATGTGTTTTGAGTTACACTTGCATACTACATCAAAAACTCAATTTGCATAAAAATTGGACTTGACAGGTTTGCCGACTAAGCCAACGAGATACAATTTCATCTGATTAACACATAATTTAATCAGGTCAGATCTAAACTGATGGAATTAGATAAAAACTGATAAACAACTGATACAATTTTATCTGGCCATTTTCCGGATCAAATGGTACATGGATCACTCTAAGTTGTATATTACCATATAAAGCTCCATATTATTTTTTTTAATAGGGAACATATACCATATATGGTGCCATTTAAACAATATATTGTCATATATGGTGCCATTTAAACAATATATGGTCATATATGGTAACTCATCAGCAACTACAATATTAACTGTATTTCAGAAGCTATTAAGTGTATTTCAGAAATTTTAAATGTACCTATTTCAGAAATTATCAACTGTATTACAGAAATTATTAATTGTATTTCAGAAATAATCAAATCTATTTCAGAACTTGTTGATTGTATTTCAAAATTAATAGAGAAAAATTTCTGAAATACATTTCATAATTTCTGAAATACAATTGATAATTTCTGAAATACAGTTTGATAATTTCTGAAACACAGTTGTGAATTTCGGAAATAAAATTAATAATTTTTGAAATACAATTGATACAACTGAAATTCAATTGACTAGTTCTGAAATACAATTCATAAATCTGAAAAATAATTGATAAGTTCTGAAATACAATTGATAAAACTGAAATTCAATCGATTATTTCTGAAATACAATTGATAAATCGTAAAAACAATTGATACAATTGGAAATGTTGTAGAGCGTTAAAAAGATGTAAATAAAATTATTTTTTTAAAAAAATTCAATTTAATAAAAAGAAATATAATTATAATTTATAAAAAGAAATTCATTTTATAAAAAAAAAATGCATAGCCGTGAACGGTATCGTACTTGAGACCTTCTGAGTTTAAACCTTATTTTAACAAAATATTGTAATTTTTATAAAATCAGTGCTCTGCCAGTGTATTATTTTTTGAACTGTTGTCAATATTTGTCTGGGATCTTATTTAATCCCAAATAAATGGAGATCTTACGTAGTACCCAAATATAATGCGGGATCAAATTTTATCTGTCATTTTTCTGGATAGTTTTAGATGTCAATCCTCAAATATATTGCTGTTTGTAATCCGATCTGCCATTTTAATACCAAAATAAATTGCTGGATCTAATTCAATCTGTAATTTATGGTATAAATTAAGATCCTGCCAAATCCCCAAATATATCACTGGATTTAATTCCATCTGCAATTTATCGGAAAAGTTAAGATCTTACGCAATCCCGAAATATATTACTGGATATAATTTGATCTGTCATTTTTTGGATAAATTTAGATCTTACTTAATCCCCAAATATATTGCTGGATCTAATTCGATCTGCCATTTTTCGGATCAAATTAGATCTAAGTTTATCCACAAATATATTGCTGGATCTAATTCCATCTGCCATTTTTCTGATTAATTTAGATCTAAGTTTATCCCCAAATATATTGCTGGATCTAATTCGATCTGCCACTTTTTCGGATCAAATTAGATCTACTTTTATACACAAATATATTGCTGGATCTAATTCGATCTGCCAAAATTGAGATCAAATTAGATCTAAGTTTATCCACAAATATATAGCTGGATGTAATTCGATCCGCCATTTTTCGGATCAAATTAGATCTAAATTTATCCACAAATATATAGCTGGATCTAATTGGATCCGCCATTTTTCGGATCAAATTAGATCTAGGTTTATCCCCAAAGCTATAATTGGAACTCCCAATTTTGAGATATAACTTGATCTTAGTTTATCCCCATATATACAATGGGATCTAATACGATATGATTGGATACACCCAATTTTGAGATCTAATTGGATCAGCTAGATATTACAGCAGATCTTAGACAATATAAAATTGGATATGATTAGATATTGCGCGAGATCAACTTTTTTTACTCGGGTAAAGATGTTTTTTTGAACGATGGATATTTTTTGCGATAAGCTTCAACAACTTGCAATAAGAATTGCTTTTCGTCTTCTTTGTTGGTCAATATCTGATTATAGTCCTTCATGAACTTCACTCCTCTTTCAGCGGTGTCATTAACGATGGCTAATTTTTGCAGAAAACGCGGCCTTCCTTAAAACTCTTGTTGGTTTCCCATGTTGATGGGACAAACCGAACCGCACAAAGAAATTGTTAGTCTTGTTTGAAATGAAGTCGCTCAAGCTATGGTTCGCGAATGTTTGCGGTTTTGAAACGGCCCGATTTTGATCCACTTCAATAATAGGCTCATCGTATGCAATGCGCTCAACCATTTTTCTTTTCTATTCAAGAGAAACATTCGAGTCAAAGAAAGCCAAAGCCATTGGTTCTGCTGAGAAATACCACATGTGGTTACTCATCTTCTTCAATATGGCAGCAGAAACTGGAGCATCAATTTGAGCGTATTCAATGGAATCTCGTATGAAATTGAAATCCTGGTTTGGAGCATTGATTGGATTTGTACAACCAATCCATGCACGAATGTAGATTCGCGCCAAGAAAATGCACACGTCGCGCAATCTACTCAGTTCTCTGGCCGTCAATGTGAAATGGTTGCGGAAAAGGAAAATCTTGAGTGAATAAATGCCTTTTGCCATCCATCGCGCGTTGCTGGTAGCGCCAGGAGAACGGAAGCTACCACAATCTGTTTCACCCAAGAAAACAGCAACCAGTTGGAGAAACTCTCTATAATTATTACGAGGGTGACGTTCTTTCAACTGCTGATTGCAGTAATTTCTGATGGCGGCTTGTTCATCGGGGGAAATTTTTGAACCAACGATTTCGTCCTCGACACCATTCTGGAATGCAGTCTGGTCAAGACTCTTCCAGAATTCGCGAATCTCTCGAACAATTGAACTTCAGGACCGCTGCTTGTCGACAATTTCACTTCAAAAACCTGGCGCAGAACGATTTCGTAAATATGATGGCGACAGGCCAAGTGCAGCAGTTCTCGACGGCAATACTGTGGTTTCTGCAAGATAATGCAAGCGCCATTGAGAGCTCCAGTGTTACTGGAGGTCGTGTCGAATGACATTGCTTCAACTCGATCGGCAATGTTCCAACGAACCAACAGATTGTAAACAGCATCAGCTGTATCTTTTCCGCTTAAAGATTTTATTTGAGGTGCTCCAAGGAACTTCGAAGTCCCATCATAGCTGACCATAACCGCAACTCTCTCAACTTTTGCGCTGCCTACAAGGTCAACCAACATTTTGCCGTCCCAATGTACGACAAGCGGCTTATTAATACTTAGCTGTTTAGGGGAAGAAACGAATGACTTATAAGTACTTATATCGCTAACTATAAATAATACTAAATTACGTTTTCTACGAATTCGGTCTGCATAACTTCTGCTTCCTTCCGGCGTTTTTCTCGACGATATCGATTAATCGTTGTTCGGTTAATAGCCAGCTCGTCTGCGGAATAATTCAATGCATCGGCGCAGGCTATCTGCTTTTTCATCAATTCCTTCCATAACCTCAACCTCACCTTCATCACTCGATTATGTATATTGGCCGGCTGCAAAAAGTTTAAAATGTGTTATGTATTACATAAATCAATAAGATAGAAAATGACATAAAGCCAAATACGAACCACTATCTTTCGACTTGGACATTTCTTCAAATTTCCGCTTTCTCTGCTTCTCTTTCTCCTTTCGTTCCGATGCTGTTTTTTCTCGCAGAAATAAAACCATATCGCAGCCAATCATGCATCCCGGGCGTCCTGATTGTCGTTGTCGAATGAGAAACTTCTTATCTTCTTCAATTCGAATGGTTTTTAGGGAATCTGCAGTCGCAATATCAAACAAATTGTCCAGATCGTTGGTAAATGCAAGCTCCTTTTGTTTCCAAGCCACAGATCTCTTGCTAGCGAACACGTTTTGTATATCTTTCCACGTATTGTACAATTTCAACAATTTCTCTGCGCATCTTGTTCCGTTTCGTGTTGGAATTCGTGCTTGTTGCCAGAAAATATACACTGCATCGAGCGTTAATTTTGCACTTTCCTTTGCGTCGAGTTTCACAAAACGCATGTTATGAAAGAAGACCTGAAGGCTTGCTTATTGGACGGCAGTTTGAAACCGGTTATCTGATGCGCTGTTCTGCCCACTAAGTCTATGTTGTAGAGCGATTGAACGGTTTGACGCGTTTCTACCGAGGAAATGGCTGATGCAGAAGCCGATGCAGGTTTTGATGTTGATGGTTCTGACATTATAATTGTAACAACCTATAAACTCACCCAAAATAATAACAATTATAATTTGGTTTACAACAATTAACTTTGGTACTTTATTATTTTGATTTACTTCTTTAGCACAATTAAGTAACACACTGTTCTCATACGACTGACTCAAAACGTCTACTCATTCGTTTGACAGTTGTTCTCTCGTTCTTGGCCTGGTTGTGTGTGTGTGTGTCTCGACACGGGTTGCCACAATAATTAAATCAGATCACGGTATTTTGCAGGAAAATGTTATAACTAATTCAGAAGTAAGCAGCAACGCAGTTATGCTAAATAACAATGACACTAGAGATGTGCGCGTGAGTGATTTTTCCGCGTCACGCGTATTTCACGTGTAACTTATTGGAGAATAACATAAAAATAAGAAAATTACAAAATATTGACAAAACTGTTACCAAAATTGAGTTTTTTCCAAAAATGCCGAATAAAGTTCCTAATTTCTTATAATAAAACCTTGTCTTATTATTCAACTCAATTTTGGGTCCACTTAGAGTCGTCGGATCGAGCCCAAATTTTACATGGAGCATTGCGGCATAAAATCGAAACTTTTTGGACCCTAGTCTCTTATGCGCCGCCATTTTGAAAAATAAGGGCAGGCCTAATGCTTATGCATGGTTGTGCTTATGTATACAACCATATATTGTCTGTTTACTTGTTTTCATCTATTTAACCTGCATATAGTGTCTGTTGTTAGTATAATATTTATTCACTAACGGAAGTTACAGTGTGTGAAACTAGTTTGTGGACAAACTTGTCGTCACATTCCCCCCTTTCTTTAAAAAAAATTGCATTAAATTTGCACCTACAACGACATCACAATTTTCCTCAACGCTCAAACTTAACCAGTGAAATGTTTTAACTCCCCAATATTCGTGGTCCTTCTGCGTTTGCTCTCGACCTCTACGATTACCGATAATATAAACGATTTTACTGTATATGGGCCATCATATTTAGGCGCCAGTTTTGCCGCAAAACCATCCACTGCTCTCGAAAGATGGTGTTGTTTTACCAGCACCCTATCGCCCTTCTTCAGTTTCCACGATGTCCTCCTCAGATTATAATGCCGCCTTTGATCCTGTGATGCTACTTCCATGTTCCTAAGTACCAACTTAAAAATATCCTGCAGCATTTTTGCCCTCTCACTAGGTTCTTGTACATCGCCGCCTGTTCCGTTGGTGACTTCGTCATACAACGCCCTTGGTAGCCTGGGTTCTCTCCCCTGCGTAATAAAACTGGGGCTACACCCTGTTGTCTCTGACACACTGGAGTTGATCGCCAGCATAATTTCCGTCAGAAAAGCATCCCAGTTGCGTTGATTTTCTCCAGCAAACAGTGCTATCATCGTCTTGACCGTCCTGTTAGTTCGATCAGTTGGATTCTCCTGAGCTGTGTGCAGTCAGCTGGTGATGTACTCCTACTTCTGGCAAAAGTCTTTCAAATGCGCGACTAGTGAACTGCGTACCATTATCCATTACAAATATCAATATCCAAACCGACATATTATTCTTTCTGGTAACGCTTTTTTCACTGACTCCGTCGTGGCCTTCCTCATTGGAACTAGCTCCGTCAACTTTGGAAATTTGTCGAAGAATACCAGCAACATCGAATTTCCGTGCTTAGACCGCGGAAGTGGTCCGACAAAATCTGAGCATATGATCGACCATGGTTCCTCTGGTATCTGCGTCAGCATCATCCCTGACGGCTTCTGCTGGCTGGCCTTATACCGTTGATACGATTCATATTTCCTTACGTAGTTTTTCACATCCCGGAACAGTCCTTGCCAATAGTATCGTTTTGCTACTCTGTCCATGGTTTTGCTGCTGCCGAGATGCCCTGCACTTGGTGTGTCGTGGTTCTCCTTCAGTACCCATTCACGCATATACTTTGGTAAACATAACTTCCACTGTAAGCCTCCATCAGCCCCCCCTCGACTCGGTATGTGATGATAAAGCTGGCCATTTTCCATAACATAATCTGCATACTTCTCCGGGTTTCCCTTAACTTCCTTCTTCTTTTTCTTTTACCAGGCACACATCTCGTTTGCAAATTCCTTGGTCGTAGCACACAGGTTGTTTAGGGGTTCCCGTGACAGCGCATCTGCAACCACATTACCTTTACCTGCGGCCAACAATTTTTCAATTCGCCCTTTCTCCTTGATTTCCGCTTCGTCCCTTACCGTGTTGCATCTAACATTCGAACTTCTTGTAGGCATCTCCTCCTCCTCCTCGAAATTGTACACCACATTGCCAATAGTCAAAGTTGCCATCATCTTACGTAGGTAATCCACACCGAGTATTAAATCGTCCACTACCTCTGGTAATATCTGCAACGGCATTTTCACGAGCCTTTTCCCGAATGCTATATCCACTGGCGCTGCTGCATTGACTATAACTGGTGTTCCATTCGCTAAAGATATTCCTTTATCAACTCCCACTCGTTCCGCTCTTCGGATTATTCCGGCCGCATACTCGCGACTAATGAAACTGTTGGATGTCCCTGTGTCAACTAGCGCTTCATCATCATGTTCTCCTATTTTAACCTTCGCAAATATATGTCTCTGACGTACATAAATTGATTTCAGGGATAACGTTGGTATACCTGTGAAGTGCTGTATCGTTTCGCGTTTTTTCTTCCACAACAATCCCGTGTGTAAACGTCCACCTTGCCGCAATTCCAGAAGAATATTCTGGATGCATTTTGACATAAACGTTAAATATATCCCTCCTGCCCGCTACGGCGACACGCTGTTCGAGGGTTGATCGAATTTACCAGCGTTGGCTGCCTAAATTCTTCCATTGTCCCGGTTACAGATGTATTATTTGCTTGGCTGCTTCCGCGAATTGTCTGAAGTTGAGATCGACGTCGTGGAATCGGGTTCTGGGGTGACGGCTGCAGGGCTGCAGCTTCTCTCTGTAGATCCTCGAGTTCTGCAGCCAGTTGAAGGAGCTCCTGTAGATTTCGGAAATTATTACGCTTAATGTACATTTTGTAATTCGGATTAATATTTTCATATAGCCTTTCTAATTTAAGTTCCTCACTGTATCCGGCTTGCCTCATCAAATCCTGAAAATTTACCATATAGATTTTAAAAAATTTACCTGTTTGCTGCTTTTTAGTTCTGATTTTTTCTTCCAGCTTCGAAAAGTACCCTGATGGTAAGAAAAACTCGAGAAAATCTCTTCTGAAACATTCCCATCTCACCCAGCGTTTATTATTGTTCCTAAACAATAAAAGCGCCATGTCCTTTAACAATTCCGGCATAGCCTTGGTACTCGATCCAGCGAAATCTCATACACTTCTGCTAGTTCCTTGACCCGCTCTAGAAAAGCTATCGGGTCTTTGCTCCCATCATATTTAAATGACCACTTTCGTATCTGTTCTACTACTTGTAAGTAGCCCTCGTTTTCATCCGCTCGTATTCTGGTATCCGAATCTGTAATATTAACCGTGGGTATTTCTGGTGTAATTGGTGGTAAACTCGGCGCGGTGTGAACACCTGTAGATAAAAATTCCTCTCTATGTGATTGTGACACACCTCTAAGGTGTTTTTGTTGCAACGATTCCAGCCTCTCCAGCACTTCGACCTTCTTTTCGCCATTTTTGATGTAATCGGCCATACGTTTTCGAAAATCCTCTACCGTTCCATCTATTACAAGGCCGAACTCGCCAGCGTATGTGGTTTAAGCTTCCCGCCGTAAACTGTAGACCCTCTTTGAGCTCACCATTTTGACTCGTTATAGCTTCGTGTTTTCTTTCTTGTTAATAAGCCTGCTCGGGCGCCACTTGAAACGACTTATTTTTGCTAGGGTATACTCAGCTTCGGTCCAGTGTTCGTTACAAGAAATAAATGTACACAGCTTTATTAATTCTAATCCACAATTGTTTTTCCTTTATTTTTATTAAATTTCCATGAGTAATTTACAGAGTTTATTATTCGTATCCCCTTCGTGTCCTCTCGTGTAGTCGTTTATTTTTATTCCACTGCGGTCCGCTCACCTCTTCCTTCCAGATAATTTCCCTGTTCACTGTGCACCCCCGGTTTGGCGTGAAGTTGCGCTTGAGCCCTTCTGTACACTTCGGCTTCAATCGGCTCGTGTTCGGACTTTGATATCGTTGACTGTAGATCTTGCCTGTCTATGTTAAAACTTCAATATCACGAATTATTAAAATCAGTGTCGCCAAAAGCCCACAAAATGATCGGAAAACACCAAGTGTGCTTTTGGCTTCGTATCCCTGTAACTTCGATCGGTAAACACCATCCGAAGTTCACTGGTGCTCGGTAACCACCAATGGAGATATATACGGTATTACTACCTACCACCATATGTTTCTCGAAGTGATCGCTAACCACCAGGAGAAATATTTCACTGCTTTATCTTATTCTAACTTTGTGTGGTGATAGCTAAACACCACCCGAAGTATATCACTCGCACCCACTCTATTTCTCCAACCTCCCAAGTTTCAAACTTCGTCAGGTGATCGCTAAACACTATCCGCAGTTATCATCCACATTCGCTAACCTTGCCTGGTGATCACTAAACACCAGCCAAAGTGTTCCCACTCACGAATGACTCACACTTGTCTGTAACTTCGTCAGATGATCGCTAAACACCATCAGAAGTTATCAAACTACGCTCACTAACTTTGCCTGGTGATCGGTAAACACCAGCCAAAGTGTCTCTTGCGTGGAACAATTCACGATCGTCTCTACACTTCGTCACACTTGTTTCTAAACTTCGTCAGGTGATCGCTAAACACCATCCGAAGTATATCTATCACATTTACTAGCTTTTCCTGGTGATCGCTAAACACCAGTTAAAGCGTCTACTTAGCTCACTACGGTAATTTGGGTACTTACTCTGCGCTGGATCGCTGCTAAAGGAATCAGCCCTTTCTATTTTGGATGCAGCCCTTTTATACTCATTGACAAACAAATAAATACTACCAACAAAATAACTGCCCATGTTATGTTGTTATTGTAACATAACGGCACACACATTCCTTAATTCTTTAATTTTTATAAACAATCTTAATAGTTGTTGCTAGGTGTTTACTGCTTGTTAAATATTACATTTGCATATGCGTATTGTTGTTGTTGTTTGTTTATTACTTTTACTTGTTTGACCAGTGCATGCTTATACATGGTTGTGCTTATGTGTGTGGTTGTTATTGTCTGTTTACTTGTTTTGTTATTTATTCACTACTGGTAGTTACAGTGTGTGACACTAGTTTGTGGACAAATTTGTCGTCACATTCCCCCCTTTCTTTAAAATAAATTGCGTTAAATTTGCATCTACAACATCACAATTTTCCTCAACGCTCAAATTTAACCAGTGAAAGGTTTTAACTCCCCAATTTGCGCGGTCCTTCTTTGTTTGCCTTCACCCTCGACCTCTATGATTACCGATAATATAAACGATTTTACTGTATATTGACCATCATATTTAGGCGCCAGTTTTGCCGCAAAACCATCCACTGTAGAGATGAGCGATATTTTCATACCGGTGATTTAATCACAGTTATTGATAAATCACTGGTAACGGCAGTGATCAAATATTTCAAGTCGCAGTTACTCGGAATGTCGTTCTTTTAATATTTTTTGCAAACTTCATTGTGCACAGTAATACATGTTTTTTTTTCAATAACAGTGAATTGCTTTCACACTCTTCTGAATAAAATGTCTCCTTCTATCATGTCTTTGTTACTGGTCGCAACTATTCTTCTTTTAAGACCCAGTTTTTAGGAAGTGGATTATCTTTAAACTTAGTGTAACGCAGTTTGTAACTGGAATACTGCTTTTTAAATGTGGTTTATTTTGTTTTATTTCAATAAAGAAATAAATTATACTCGAGAAAAAGATTTTCCGGCAAATTTTTGTTAATAAACTTTGAAATGGCTGACAAAATTCGTTTTCGGTTTAACTAAACCAAGTTTAACTGACATCTTAAAAACTCGCCATAAATATTATTTCGTTTATTTATCAGAAAATCGTAGTCTTTTCCATAGAAACACCGTGATCACGATCACAGTTTAAAAGAACAACGATTTGCAAATCACATTCACTGAGAACAATGTTACTGAAAAATCGCCGGATCGCCCATCTCTATTACAAACCCGTGATCACGGTCACTGTTTAAAAGAACGGTGATTTGAAAATCACGATCACTGGTAGCAGCGTTATTCAAAAATCACCGGATCGCTCATCTCTAATCCACTGCTCTCGAAAGATGGTGTTGTTTTACCAGCACCCTATCGCCCTTCTTCAGTTTCCACGATCTCCTCCCCAGAATATAATGCGGCCTTTGATCCTGTGATGCTACTTCCATGTTCCTCCGTACCAACTTAAAAATATCCTGCAGCATTTTTTCCCTCTCACTAGGTTCTTGTACATCGCCGCCTGTTCCGTTGGTGACTTCGTCATACAACGCCTTTGGTAGCCTGGGTTCTCTTCCCTGCATAATAAAACTACACTGTTGTCTCTGACACACTGGATTTGATCGCCAGCATAATTTCCGGCAGAAAATCATCCCAGTTTCGTTGATTTTCTCCAAACTGTGCTATCTTCGTATTGACCGCCTGTTAGTTCGTTGCGTTGGATTCTCCTGAGGTGTGTGTGTATGGTGCAGTCAGCTGGTGATGTACTCCTACTTCTGCCAAAAATCAGTGGCCTTCCTCATTGGAAGTAGCTCCGTCCACTTTGAAAATTTTGTCGAAGAATACCAGCAACATCAAATTTCCGTGCTTAGACCTCGGATGTGGTCCGACAAAATCTGAACATATGATCGACCATGGTTCCTCTGGTATCTGCGTCAGCATCACCCCTGCCGGCTTCTGTTGACTGGTCTTATACCGTTGATACGATTCACATTTCCTTACGTGGTTTTTCACATCCCGGAACAGTCCTGGTCGATAGTATCGTTTTGCTACTCTGTCGATCGTTTTGCTGTTGCCGAGAAGCCCTGCACTTGGTGTGTCGTGGTTCTCTTTCAGTACCCGTTCACGCATATACTTTGGTACACATAACTTCCACTGTAAGCCTCCTCAGCCCCTCTCTACTCGGTATGTAACGATAAAGCTGGCCATTTTCCATAACATAATCTGCATACTTCTCCGGGTTTCCCTTAACTTCCTTCTTCTTTTTCTCTAACCAGGCACACATCTCGTTTTGCAAATTCCTTGGTAGTAGCACACAGTTTGTTCAGGGGTTCCCGTGACAGTGCATCTGTAACCATATTATCTTTACCTGCTGCCAACAATTTTTCAATTCGCCCTTCCTCCATGATTTCCACTTCGTCGCTTACCGTGTTGCATCTAACATTCGAACTTCTTGTAGGCATCTCCTCCTCCTCGAACTTGTACACTAGATCACCCAAATTTGCAAAAATATTTTTTTGTTCGCTCCACCGGCAGTTTCCGATAGATTGGGCATAAAAAATAATTTGTGTACAAAAATTGGATCTCTCGGGCACATGTAGGCCAGTCAGTTTGGACTTTTGACCCTAAAAATTACTTAAAAATACTTCAAAGCTTTTTGCTCCATAACTCCTAATTTTGCGGTTTTCTGAAAAAATACCTTATAAGTGTTTTTATGCAGAATGAGAGGATAAACACTCTTCTCATACTAATCTTTGGTCTAAGTATTACTTCTCGTGACGTTTTAAGCGGATAAAATCAAAATTTTTGTTAAGACTTCATTTTAAACGACCCTTGTTAAAATTTGGACAGAGACAGTTAGGATCGGTTATCATTTTTTGTAGAGTAAGATATGTTGTTTTTAAAAAACAATTACATTTGCAACATAGATCTCCACGAGAGAAACACCAAAATCGGACTGAAGTTCCTATTTATTTTACGTTGTGCACATGCAAATGTAGTGCTATGGAGCAGCATATTCGATTGATTTCCTATATTTCTTGGTTTACCAATGGAGTAAATACCCACCCAGAAAAATACAAACGGAAAAGCGCCGGCGTGGTACTTTAACAAGTCCTGGCTAAAAGTCTCTTCTCGATTTCATAAAAAAATTTATAAAAACTAAAAAATTTGTATGGGGACCACCTTAAGGGTTGAATATAATAGGTAGATATGTTCCGAAAAAATGTTAAGATTGAAAAAAACATTGGAGGTCAGTTATACATTTGACTCCTCTAGGGGCATTCTTGCGACAGTTAGACCGATGGGAGCAAATTTTATAAAAATGTAATTTTTGTATGAAAGCGCCCCTAGGGAGTGTTGATAGAGGGTAGGTATGTTCGGAAACAATGTTGGGGGGAAAATCAATGGGGATCGGTCTTACATACTAGCTCACTAGGAGGTTCCATGGGTTGAAGATAGAGGGTAGATATATTCCGAGAAAATATTGTGGTTCAAAAAATATTGGGGGTCAGTCATACATTTGCCTCCTCTAGGTATACCCTTGGGACAGTTAGAGCGGTGCGAGGAAATTTTATAAAAATGGCATATTTGTGTGGGAGCCCTCTTACGGATTGGAGATAGGGGTAGGCATATTCGGAGAAATGTTGGAGGGGAAAAGTTAATGAGGGTCGATCTTATATTCCACCCCTCTACGGGGAAATTTTAACGAGGGTCGTTTAAAATGAAGTCTTCACACTGTTTTTAGGTAATTTTTAGGGTCAAAATTTCAAACTGACTGGCTGTATGCCCCCGAGAGATCCAATTTTTGTACACATATTATTTTTTATGCGCAATCTATCGGAAACTGCCGGTGGAGCGAACAAAAAAAGCACTTTTGAAAATCTCATGGGTGGTCTATTGTACACCACATTTCCAATAGTCAAAGTTGCCTTCATCTTACGTAGGTAACCCACACCGAGTATTAAATCGTCCACTACCTCTGGTAATATATGCAACGGCATTTTCACGAGCCTTTCTCCGAATGCTATATCCACTGGCGCTGCTTCATTGACTGTAACTGGTGTTCCATTCGCTAAAGATATTCCTCTATCAACTCCCACTCGTCCCTCCCTTCGGAATATTCCGGCCGCATACTCGCCACTAATGAAACTGTTGGATGTCCCTGTGTCAACTAGCGCTTCATCATCATGTTCTCCTATTTTAACCTTCGCAAATATATGTCTCTGACGTATTTAGACCAACTCACCTTATATGGACAGAAAAAAGCAAAAAAGTGCCCCCCTCAAAATAAACCTTGGTTTGTTTGATGATGATTCCCAAAATATTTCGGGCCCAGAAATGAGATCTCACGAGGTGGACCGTTTTTAAAAAGCTATTTTTTTTAGTTTTTGGCAGAATTTTGGTATTTAGCTAAAGACAATATACACAATATTGGTATCATATGAAATGCTTGAACACGTGTTTCAGGTTTTTTTGAAATTCGCGATTGTTCGCGTTTGAGCAGAAATTCAATATGGTGGAGAAAATATGTTTAAAATAGGGCAATATGGATATAAAAACTTTCCTTTTGATAAGTAAATAATCGCTAAGTGGATATATAGGGTCCGCCATCTAACGTTTTTTTTTCACCTAGTGCTTATTTCGTGAATGGTAACACTTAGCTCATGTCTGATTTGACAGATAATTAGTTTTATCCTTCCGCTGAACGAATATGGTTGTGTATACGCTTGAACAACGCTGGGAAATATTGCGACATTACCCAAGAAACATTTTAACGGACTCTCCGGCACGTACGGATTCATGACTCCGGCTTTTACGGCACGTTAACTGTCCGTAAGGTACGTATCCGTCAATGCTTGTACGTATACGGAACATTAACGGACCGTATAAATGGATTTTCGAACACAATACGTTTTAACTCCGTATTGGTGTATCCGTTTCCGTACCTTTAAATACGGATTTCATCGGTTTGTTTACAAAATAAAAATTTTTTGTAAAGTCGGTGAAAATATTATTATAATGGGAATATATGGAGAATATGCAATAGAGGGAATTCTTTCTATCACACCATTAATCAAACAACATCAAGTAACAAGGTAAGATTTATGAAACTTAATGTTTCACAATGTTTTGTGTATAACATATGAGAATTTGCATCGTGTACACAGTCAATTAAACCATAACTAATTTATTGTCTCTTTTCCATATAGATGTTGGATTTTACTCCGGGTCCCTAAGCGCTGGATAGATAGGTAAACCGAGCTAGATGTGCTAAATATTGTAATTATAAATAATAATTATTAATGAATTTATAAAAAAGAAAAAAAAGTACTTTGTATTGAAAATAATAAACATATGGTCTATTTTTTTTAAAAAATCGGTAGGATATGGACAAGGAAATACTCCGTTATTACACGACATATCGGTCCGGAAACGGTCCGGCATTGACGGACTTTCAGTGGACTAGTCCGTTTTTTACATGATATAACGGTCCGTAAACGGTCCGTCATTGACGGACCTTAAACGGACTTCTCCGTTTTTAACACGACATACCGGTCCGTAAACGGTCCGTCATTGGCGGATTTTCAACGGATTCGAATCAGTTTCGATGTTCCTTATGTTCCGTTTTCTGGTCCGTATACGGATCCAGAAAACGGTACGTATACGGAGTTGGATTCCGTTTATAACGGACCGAAAACGGTGCGTAAACGGAACGAATTGTTTGTTGGGTACTTTGAAAATCATGGTAATGTTGCAGAATGTGTGCGAAGTCAATGGCGATCGTTATCGGGCCATGTTGAACGAATTTTTGTTCACAAAAATTGAAGAGGAGGATATTGGCAACATTTGGTTTCAACAGGACGGCGCTACGTGCCACACAGCCGAAGCTACACTCGATGTTTTGGGCCTTGTTTTTGAAGATCGCATTATCAGCCGCAGAGCTGATGTCGTTTGGCCGCCTCGGAGCTGCGATTTGACACCGTTGGACTATTATTTGTGGGGTGCCGTCAAAGATAAGTGTTACGCCGACAAGCCAGAGACAATTGACGCTTTAAAGGACAATATTCGTGAAGCCATTGGTGAAATACAGCTACACACAATCGATAATGTGCTTAAAAATGGGCCGATCGTGTAGGCTACTGCATGGCCAGCCGAGGCAGCCATATGAATGAAATTATTTTCCATTATTAACCGGAAGGATTGTACTTTCAAATAAAAAAAGAAATTTTAGAAAATATTCAGTAGTTTTTTTTTAATAGCATTTTCAAAAAAAAAAAGTTATTTGGCGGACCCTGTAGTTTAGAATTTTGATAATTTAATACATTTTTCACGGTGCTCTGGACCAAATTTTGATAAAATTTGGAGTTACCCCAATTCAATAAAAAAATTTTATGAAATTTTTTGTAGGTTTATTATTAAATAAAATATTTTATTAAAATACTTTTGTGTGTAATTTTTTTAAGAAAAATCTAAATATATGCTGACCTTAAATAAAATTTTATAATAATTTTTTTTCGCGAAAAAAAGATATTCCGCCAAAAAAAAGCGCGTGTTGGGTTTTTTTCCGTTAAGTTGCATTTTGATCCTTACATCTACTAGAAACTGAATTAAAATTATTATTAAATTTTTATTAAAACTTTTTTCGCGAAAAAAGATATTCCGCTAAAAAAAAGCGCGTACTGCATTTTTTCTGTTAAGTTGCATTTTTATCTTACATCAACTAGATACGGAATTCAAATGCAGATTGCAGTAACTCAAAAATTTTAACAAAATTTGGTCAACAGCATCACGTAAAATATAAGAAATTTGCAAAATTCCGAACTATATCCAATTTGCGATGACTTACTTATCAAAAGAAAAGTTTTGGTTTCCATCCCAGCAAAATATTGCTAATGATACCTCATTGCTGTCTGCATTACCAATAATGATATATCATTATCTTTTGCATTATTTTGTAATGTAAAATAATGACTTCCTAATAACGGCCTATTGCAGTGGTTGCTTTTAAATATAAAATAATGACTTACTCGCAATAGTTTAAATAAGTACTTTTTACAAAGTCAAATTTTATACATTTATATTTATTACATGTAAATATCCCAGCAAAATATTGGTAATAACACCTCATTACTATCTGCATTACCAAAAATGATATATCATTACCTTTTGCATTATTTTATAATACAAAATAATGACTTCCTAATAACGGCCTATTCTATTCATTGTTTCTAAATATAAAATAATGACTTACTCGTATTAGTTTAAATAAGTACTTTTTACACAGTTAAATTTTTTTATTTTATTTAAATATGTTCTATGTTTAAAGTTTTATGGCGAGTCCTAAAATTACACACTAGAGAAAACTTAAATTTTTCTGAATGTATTTCCTTAGTCTAATAGTATTTGCCTAACTCCTTATTTTTAAGAATCAAGTAAGCAATCGGAAAACCACTTATAATTAAACTTTTTGTAAGCATGTGTGTAACCACTTATTATTCAAAATCTTATAACTACTTATTTCTCATTTTTTCGTAAGCGAGCGGGTAAGCGTGACTACTTATAAAAACGACCACGCCAAACAAAAATAATGAGTTTAGACGCCAAAAAATAAGTTGTGCGGAGCTATGAATTTCTATTATATAACCACTTATTTGGTAATGAACGATTTTGCTGGGATGTTTTGTGTTAAATTTTTATGACGAGTTCTAAAATTACACACGCAAAAACTCTAATTTCTCTGAATGTATTTCCTGAAGCTAATAGTATTTGTTTAACTCGTTATTTTTAAGAATCAAGTAAGCAGTCGGATAACCACTTATAATTCAACTTTTTGTAAGCGTGTTTGTAACCACTTATTTTTCAGAATCGCATAACTACTTACTTCTCATTTTTTCGTAAGCGAGCGGGTAAGCGTGACTACTTATAAAAACGACCACGCCAAATAAAAATAATGAGTTTAGATGGCAAAAAATAAGTCGTACGGAGCTACGAATTTCTATTATATAACCACTTATTTGGTAATGAAAGATTTTGCTGGGATATTGCCATATTCAGAACACATTTTTTTCCTCCACATTAAATTTCTGATAAAACGCGAAAAATCGCGAAATTCAAAAAAATATGAAACACGTGTTCACTTAAATCGACTACATCTATATATAAAAGAATAATGTTACTGACTGACTGACTCAACATCGCCCAGCCCAAACCGCTGAAGCTAGGAAGTTGAAATTTGGTACGTAGTTTCCTCTTTCGGCGTAGACGTCCGCTAAGACGGAATTTTTGGAAATTCCTACCGGAACGTGCAAAAAGGGGGAAAGTCTCCCCCTTGACGGCCTGCCAAAACCCCTTTGGCTAGAAAGCTGAAATGTTAGATATGTGTTCCTTGGAGTAGGGGCTAACTTTTCTAGAAAGTACTTTCAAGAATTTTGGACAGGGACGTTGACGGTCTGCCCAAACCGCTGGAGGTAGGAAGTTGAAATTTGGTATAAAGGTTCCTCCACTATCGTAGACATCCACCAAGACGGGATTTTTGGAAATTTTTACAGGGAGGGGCAAAAAGGGGAAAAAGTCTCCCCCTTGACGGCCTGCTCAAACTGCTGGAGCTATGAAGTTGAAATTTGGTATGTAGGTTCCTCGACCGGTGTAGACGTCCGTTGAGACGGAATTTTTGGATATTCTTATCGGGAGGGGCAAAGAGGGGACAAAAAAAGTACCTTTTTCCAAAAAAAGTACCTTTTTCCAAAAAAGTACCTTTTTCCAAAAAAAAGTACCTTTTTCCAAAAGAAGTACCTTTTTCCAAAAAAGTACCTTTTTCCAAAAAAAGTACCTTTTTCCAAAAAAAGTACCTTGTTCCAAAAGAAGTACAGTAGACGCTCGCAAATTAGAGCTTTCAGTAATTCGAACGTCCAGAAATTAGAATCAATGTTTGCAATACATTAAACGCTCTGAAATTCGAATTTAAAATTCTAATTTCTGAGCGTTTTTTTTTTTTTTTGGTTATTTGAATACACAGGAAATCCCCAATTTATTTTTATTCTGTTTGAATAAAGTAAAACTAAAAAGGGGAATCACCAAATTATATATGTTTTCCCTAGTTGTTTTTTTTTGTCGCATTTATGTACATTTTTGGCTAGTTTATTTGTGAAATTTGATACGCGTGTACATATTAATTAGCAGTCTCTATTAAATAGTGAAAGTGTATCATTTAAAATGTTAAATAAACGTAAAAAAACACTTTATCATTGGAAACTAAAGTCAAAATATTAGAAAAGCTTGACAAAGGCGTTCAAGGGAACCGGTTAGCCCTAGATTTTAATGTGACAACATCTTCAATCAGCTACATCAAATCACATTTGATGCTGTTTCAAACACATATCAGGAGGCAAACAATAAATCTTTGCACAGCGCTGAATATCCAAAAATGGAAAGTCGTCTGTATGAGTGGTTTTTAAATCAACGAGAAAAAAAGTGTACATTGACTGGGCCAATATTAAAAGAGAAAGCTAAACAAATATTTAGAGAGGAATATCCCGATAAAGATGAAAATGCATTCCGGGCAAGTGATGGATGGTTTACCAAATTTAAGAAGCGACACGGTATCCGTTTTTTAAAAATTTGTGGCGAGATTCTTTCCAGTGATGTTGCTTCAGTCACTCCTTTTATTCATCGATATCGTGCAAAGATCGCTGAGATGGGTTTAATGGAGTCACAAATATATAATGTCGACGAAACCGGATTATTTTTTCGTTGCCTACCAGACAGAACCTATGTCTCTGCTTTTGAAAAAAACGCCCCTGGACATAAAATTCAAAAAGACAGAATTTCAGTCCTACTTGGTGCAAACTCTGATGGATCACACAAATTAGTTCCATTGGTAATTGGAAAAGCAAAAAAACCCAGGTGTTTTAAAAATTTAAATAATCCTCTGCATTACAACTTTTCAAAAAATGCTTGGATGACTTCTCGGATTTTTCACGAATGGTTTCACGGAATATTTATTAAAGAGGTCAACAAAAATATTGATTTCAGGTTCAGTACATAATTTAAAAATTTTTTTCAATTCACAGGTGATCCGCTTTTCTCAGGAAAATAATTTGCCTCCGAAAGCCATTTTGCTTATAGATAATTGCTCCGCTCATACACCCATTGAGAAACTTAAAAGTGACGATGGAAACATAGTTGCATTATTCTTTCCACCAAATGTGACAGCAGCTTTACAACCAATGGATCAAAACCCTATTAAGTTAACAAAGCTCAATTACAGAAGTATGTTTCTTTCTCAGTTAATTGCTGAAGGTGGTGAACTGAAGAATTATTTGAAATCCCATTCGATCCGCAATGCTATATTATTACTGAAACAAGCTTGGGATGCGGTACCACAAAGTGTTATGAAGAAATCTTGTTCAAAGTTGTCCAATTGGGACTCTAACCAATACGACAGCGACGATGACGTGCCAATAGCACAATTGTTGCAAATAGATCAGGACTGCAACGAAGTTATTCAGATAACTCAAGCTCTTTTAAAAGAAATAGCTCCCAATGATTGCATCGGTATAGAAGACATCGACAGATGGAATGAAGATATGTTTGATGACGGATCTGTTTATGTTCTCAGTAGCGATGGTGAGTCTTCAGATAGCAGCGAAGAAGACGTTGTTGCAGTATCATGTAACGACAGAAGTCGCACCGCTCGTTTCTGTCTACACACCTTGCGAATTTTTCAGGCTACAACTACTTATAACGAACTCAGCTGCCAAAAAGGGTATAAAAGGCAGCACATCAAAGAAATCTGGATCAGTTGGCTGCGGTCGTGAACGAGTGAACAAGGTAAGCTCCAGATAATAATACCCTCCTCTCCTCTAGATCCTGTGTTGGCAGCGTGCCGTCCTAGGTAGCTCCTACATCCCGGAAGATCCTTGCAAATATCCTTGAAGGTCGTTGAAGTTATCCTTGAAGATCCTTGCAAATTTCCTGGAGGGTCCTTGCAAATATCCTTGAAGGTCCTTGCATTTATCCTTGAAGGTCCTTGCAAATATCCTGGAAGGTCCTTGCAAATATCCTTGAAGGTCCTTGCAGTTATCCTTGAAGGTCCTTGCAAATATCCTTGAAGGTCCTTGCAGTTATCCTTGAAGGTCCTTGCAAATATCCTGGAAGGTCCTTGCAAATATCCTTGAAGGTCCTTGCAGTTATCCTTGAAGGTCCTTGCAAATATCCTTGAAGATCCTTGCAGTTATCCTTGAAGGTTCTTGCAAATATCCTGGAAGGTCCTTGCAAATATCCTTGAAGGTCCTTGCAGTTATCCTTGAAGGTCCTTGCAAATATCCTGGAAGGTCCTTGCAGTTATCCTTGAAGGTCCTTGCACATATCTTGGAAGGTCCTTACGGGGATCCTGGAAGGTGGAAGGTCCTCACGAATCTCCTGGAAGGTTCTTACGGCTGTCCCGGAAGATCCTTACGAACATCCCTCGGGGTTCTTTTACAACAGAGGAAGCGTGCCGTTCCCGGTCGCTGTCCTCACCCAGACGTAGCTCAACAGAGGAATCGTGCCGTCCCCGGTCGTTGTCCTCCTTAAATCGAAGTTCAACAGAGGAAGCGTGCCGTCCCCGGTCGCCGTCCTCACCCAGACGTAGCTCACCAGAGGAAACGTGCCGTCCCCGGTCGTTGTCCTCCTTAAATCGAAGTTCAACAGAGGAAGCGTGCCGTCCCCGGTCGCTGTCCTCACCCAGACGTAGCTCAACAGAGGAAACGTGCCGTCCCCGGTCGTTGTCCTCCTTAAATCGAAGTTCAACAGAGGAAGCGTGCCGTCCCCGGTCGCTGTCCTCGCCCAGACGTAGCTCAACAGAGGAAACGTGCCGTCCCCGGTCGTTGTACTCCTTAAATCGAAGTTCAACAGAGGAAGCGTGCCGTCCCCGGTCGCTGTCCTCACCCAGACGTAGCTCAACAGAGGAAACGTGCCGTCCCCGGTCGTTGTCCCCCTTAACTCGAAGTTCAACAGAGGAAGCGTGCCGTCCCCGGTCGCTGTCCTCGCCCAGACGTAGCTCAACAGAGGAAACGTGCCGTCCCCGGTCGTTGTACTCCTTAAATCGAAGTTCAACCGAGGAAGCGTGCCGTCCCCGGTCGATGTCCTCACCCAGAAGTAGCTCAATAGAGGAAACGTGCCGTCCCCGGTCGTTGTCCTCCTTAAATCGAAGTTCAACAGAGGAAGCGTGCCGTCCCCGGTCGCTGTCCTCACCCAGACGTAGCTCAACAGAGGAAACGTGCCGTCCCCGGTCGTTGTCCTCCTTAAATCGAAGTTCAACAGAGGAAGCGTGCCGTCCCCGGTCGTTGTCCTCCTTAAATCGAAGTTCAACAGAGGAAGCGTGCCGTCCCCGGTCGCTGTCCTCACCCAGACGTAGCTCAACAGAGGAAACGTGCCGTCCCCGGTCGTTGTCCTCTTTAAATCGAAGTTCAACAGAGGAAGCGTGCCGTCCCCGGTCGTTGTCCTCCTTAGATCGAAGTTCAACAGAGGAAGCGTGCCGTCCCCGGTCGCTGTCCTCACCCAGACGTAGCTCAACAGAGAAAACGTGCCGTCCCCGGTCGTTGTCCTCCTTAAATCTGGAAAATCCCGCGTGTGACCCGCCTCGGAACCTCTCTCTTATCTCTTTCTCTGTTCCCACTGGTCTGTCTCCTATTTATATTTAGATTTAGTTTAATAATAAATAAGTCAACTTTTATAACGTCTTAAATCACGACTTTTTCTCTCGGTCACTGGATCAAATAAATTTTCTGTGACGAACCCTACCCCCGCGAGCTTATCCCAGCAACCGGAGGTAACTCGTCGTTACAATCATCAGTTGTCTCTAATACTACAGCCATTGAAAGCGTAAATAATTTAATAAAATGGTGCAATAACAGTGAATTGTTTTCAACTAAGCACATAAGTAATCTTTTGGCTCTCCGTAATGATATTTCGGATTTAAAGAAAGCAAAAAAACAAACAAATATAACTGATTATATATCAAACAAAGATTAGTTGTTAACTTGGCTATTGTTTAATTTTAATTGTTTAATTTTTTTTAAATACAGTTTTTTAGTTTTTAATTAAAAAAAATACATGTGATGTAATTGGACTGCATTGCTATGTTTTGTTGCCATTCGTTTTTTTTTTATATTCATATTTTTAATTTAAAAAAATACATTTGATGTATTGGACTGAATTGTTGTGTTTTGTTTTCTTGTTTTTATCAAATAAAATTGAATTAAAAAATATTAAAAAGAGTTTTATTTAAGTTTTTGGAAGTAAATTTACTCAATTTTTTTGTTGAAAAAAAACGTCCAGTAATTAGAATAATTTAGAAATTAGAATTGCTTCAAAAACAAAGCGGTTCTAATTTGCGAGCGTCTACTGTACCTTTAACCAAAAAAAAGTACCTTTTTCCAAAAAAAGTACCTTTTTCCAAAAAGTACATTTTTCCAAAAAAAGTACCTTTTTCCACAAAAAGTACCTTTTTCCACAAAAAGTACCTTTTTCCAAAAAAAGTATCTTTTTCCAAAAAAAAGTACCTTTTTCAAAAAAAAGTACCTTTTTCCAAAAAAAGTGACTTTTTCCAAAAAAAATACGTTTTTCCACAAAAAGTACTATTTTCCAAAAAAAGTACCTTTTTCCAAAAAAAAGTACCTTTTTCCAAAAAAAGTGCCTTTTTCCAAAAAAAGTACGTTTTTCCAAAAAAAGTACATTTTTCCACAAAAAGTACCTTTTTCCAAAAAAAGTACCTTTTTCCAAAAAAAAGTACCTTTTTCCAAAAGAAGTACCTTTTCCCAAAAAAAGTACCTTTTTCCAAAAAAAAAGTACCTTTTTCCAAAAAAAAGTACCTTTTTCCAAAAACAAGTACCTTTTTCCAAAAACAAGTACCTTTTTCCAAAAAAGTACATTTTTCCAAAAAAAGTACCTTTTTCCAAAAGAAGTGCCTTTTTCCAAAAAAAGTACCTTTTTCCAAAAAAGTACCTTTTTCCAAAAAAAAGTACTTTTTTCCAAAAAAAGTACCTTTTTCTAAAAAAATTTACCTTTTTCCAAAAAAAAGTACCTTATACAAAAAAAGTACCTTTTTCCAAAAAAAAATCATTTTTCCAAAAAAATACCTTTTTCCAAAAAATACCTTTTCCAAAAAAGGACGCTTTCCCAAAAAAGGACCTTTTTCCAAAAAAAATAAATTTTTCCTAAAAAATAACTTTTTCAAAAAAGTACCTTCTTCCATAAAGTACTTTGTAAAAATAAAGTATCTTTCTCCAAAAAATTTCGCTTTTTCCAAAAAATTCCATTTAAAAAAATATAATTTCACAAAAAGTACTTTTTTTCCTCCCCCCACGGATATCTCCACTAAAACAAGGTTTTTTGATATTCGGCATAGACGTCCGCTAAGACGGGATTTTTGGAAATTCCTACCGGAATTTCCAAATATATTCGGCATAGACGTCCCCATAGACGGTCTCACAAATTGGAAAAGTGTCCCCATTAACTGCCTGCCCAAACTACTGGAGACAAGAAGTTGAAATTTGGCATAAAGATTCCTCCACTGTAGTAGACATCGACTAAGTTTGCATTTTTGGAATTCCCTACGGGATATCCCAAAAGGGGGTGTTTCCCCCTTGACGGCCTGCCCAAACTGCTGAAACTATGTAGCCGAAATTCGGTATGTGAGTTCCTCCTTCTGTGTAGGCGTCCGCTTAGACGGAATTTTTGAAATTCCTATCGGGAGGGAGATAAGGGGAAAAGTATTCTCCTTGACGGCCTAATCAATCCCTTCTGGCCAATCTAAAATTTTAAATATGTATTCCCTGGAGTAGGACTAACTCACCGGCAAAGTAATTTTTCTATTTTGGAACAGAAACATAGTAAAAATGTGGATTGAAAGGGCAAAATGTCCCCAATAATGGCCTGCCCAAACCGCTTAGGCAATGTAGTTGAAATTTGGTATGAATGTTCCTCATCCATCGCAGATAGCCGCGAAGATGGAATTTTTGTAAATTCCTAAAGGGAGGGGCAAAAAGAAGAAAAGCCTCACCTTGGGGGCCTGTAAAAACCCCTTCGGCTAGACCCTGACAGGGTCGTTATAAAATAGGGGCTCAAAAAGGGAAAGTGGCCCCTTAACGATCTGTCCAAACTGCTGGAACTAGGAAGCTGAAATTCGGTACTTAGGTTTCTCTTCCAGCCTAATTCCAACCGAAAGGGACAAAAAAAGAAAAAGTGTCCCACTTGACAGCCTGCTCAAACTGCTGGAACTAGGAAGCTGAAATTCCCTGTCGATGGATTTTCGGAAATTCCTACCCACAGGGGTATAAATAGTAAAAGTTGGCTAGAATCCTGAAATGTAAAACATATGTTCCTTGGAGTATGGGCTCACTTATCGGGAAGGTGCTTTGTGGAATTTTGGACAGGGACATTGCAAAAATGGGGATTAATGAAGCGAAAAGTGCCGCTTAAATGCCTGCCCAACTGCTGGAGGTAGGAAGTTGAAATTTGGTACTAAAGTTCCTCCTCTATTGTAGACATCCGCTAAGATGAGATTTTTGGAAGTCTCCCCCTTAACGGCCTGGCCAAACTGCTTAAATTCGGTATTTTGGTTCCTTCTCCAACGTAGACGTCCCCTAAGACCGTATTTTTGGAAACTCATACCGGGAGGGGTAAAAAGTAAAAAAATATATAGAGACCTAAAATTATGTATGTAGTATGTTCCTCCTCCAATGCAGACGTTCTCGGAATTTTTGGAAATTCCTACCGGGAGGGGTAAAAACGGAATAATTCTCCCCCTTGATGATGAACCCTTCGGCTAGAAACTTGTAATCTATAATATGTTTTCCTTGGAGTACGGGCTAACTTATCGATAAGGCATTTTTAGGACTTTGGACAGGAACGTGGTAAAAATGGTGGCTCAAAAGGGGAAAATTGCCCCCCCCCCCCTGAACATCTGCGTCTTTAGCTAGAAACCTAAAATTTAAAGAACGAGTGTACATGGAACACTAAAATTAAGAAACTAAATAGGAAACGAGTGGAATTGAAACACTACACAAGTGGAACGAAATGGATATAAACGTTGAACGAGTGGAATTGAAATTAAAGACGATGTAAATCGATTGGAAGAGGAATGGACTATAGAACGAAAAGGAATGAGAAGCGAGATGGCGTAGAATGGGGAATGAGTGGAATTGGAACACTGCAGTTAAAAGAGGAATGGCACGGAGCAATTGCAAAGAAATGGAAATAGATGCGACTGATATCAATATCGATACACAAGACAGTAGGAACAAAATGGAATGAAACGGGGAACGAGTGGAATTGGAATAACAGATAATGGGAACGAAATGCAATGGAATGGTGAACAAAATGGAATCTTGGAAGGAGTTGCATTGGAACACTAAAATTGTTAAACAAAATGGAATGGAATTTGAATGACTCAAACTGCCGGAGATTGGTACTTGAAATTTCGCATGCGATTGAGGCAAGATTATATATATTTGGGATTTTTACTGGGTGGAACAAAAAGGGGTGAAGAATCCCTTTTAATTACCTGTTCAAACACTATCCACGGAATATGAAACTTATGTAGCATTGAAACATACTCTCCAAAAAGTTAAACAAATTTTCTAAAAGAGAAAAAACCTTAGAAAAGGAATGGAACTTATATATACCGATATTTAAACTGCAGGTAACGAAGCACCTGTGGAAGAAACCGACGCAGTAAATTTTCCAACTGAATTTGTGAATTTACTTGAATTGCCAGGTCTACCTTTACATAAACTGGAATTAAAAAAAAAAACTTTAAGGCATGCTAACAACGTAGCGGGCTTTGCCCGCTATTTTTAATATTATAAAATGCTTTCCAACCCTGCTTTACGTTAGTTATTTTCATTCAAAACACAAATGAAGAAAACTACTTACGGGTCTATCTACCTAAATTCGCACTTTACCAAATTATCTTAACATACACACGTATATTACAATTTATTATAGATTCATTACTAACAATCCACTTTCATGAGAAAAAGTGATCAAATATTTATTTATTTTAAACCCATTGTTGTGCAGAATTATTTATTTGTGGTGGCTGGGTGAAGGCTTTTATTATAAAAACTTTTATTAAAAAAACGAATTTAAAAAAAATTTAAGTCATGCTAACAACGTAGCGGGCTGCGCCCGGTAGTGATATATAAGTTTGACATTTCAATAACAAACATCTCCGTACAAAAGAGTCAAAAATTTGTTTTTTTTATAGAATATCCTTGAAAATAGTACATGTCTGGATACGCTTGAACATTTTATATATACCGCTGGACGCGCCTCAAGAAAACTTTACATATGATACCCATATCGAGTATGTTGTCTACAGCTAAAATGCAAATTTCTTACAAAAACTTAAAAAAAGACCTGTTTTAAAAATGGTCCAGCTCGTGAGATCTCGTTGCTAGACCCGAAATATTTTGGGAATCATCATAAAACAAAGCAAGGTTTATTTTAAAGGGGCACTTTTTTTCGTGAGTCGGTCTAACGTACATAAATTGATTTCAGGGATGACGTTGGTATATCTGCTGCCTCTACTAAGGGTATTTTCCCTTGGACAACACCCACCCTTACTTGTGAAGTGCTGTATCGTTTCGCGTTTTTCCTTCCACAACAATCCCGTGTGTAAACGTCCACCTTGCCGCAATTCCAGCAGAATGTCCTGGATGCATTTTGATATAAACGTTAAATATATCCCTCCTGCCCGCAACGGCGACACGCTGTTCGAGGGTTGATCGAATTTACCAGCGTAGGCTGCCTAAATTCTTCCATTGTCCCGGTTACAGATATATTATTTGCTTGGCTGCTTCCACGAATTGTCTGAGATTGAGATCGTGGTCGTGGAATCGTGTTCTGGGGTGACGGCTGCAGGGCTGCAGCTTTTCTCTGTAGATCCTCGAATTCTGCAGCCAGTTGAAGGAGTTCCTGTCGATTTCGGAAATCTCTACGCTTAATGTACATTTTGTAATTCGGATTAATATTTGATATAGCCTTTCTAATATAAGTTCCTCACTGTATCCGGCTTGCCCCATCAAATCCTCAAAATTTACCATTTTAAAAAATTTACCTGTTTGCTGCTTTCTAGTTCTGATTTTTTCTTCCAGCTTCACAAAGTACCCTGATGGTAGGAAAAACTCGAGAAAATCTCTTCTGAGACATTCCCATCTCACCCAGCGTTAACAATTCCGGCATAGTCCTTCGTACTCGTTCCAGCGAAATCTCATACACTTCTGCCAGTTCCTCGACCCGCTCTAGAAAAGCTATCGGGTCTTTGCTCCCATCATATTTAAATGAACACTTTCGTACCTGTTCTACTACTTGTAAGTAGCGCTCGTTTTCATCCGCTCGTATTCCGGCATCCGTATCGGTAATGTCAACCGTGGGTATTTCTGGTGTGAACACCTGTAGATAAAAATTCCTCTCTATGTGATGGTGACACATCTCTAAGGTGTTTTTGTTGCAACGATTCCAGCCTGGCCAGCACTTCGGCCTTGTGTTCGCCATTTTTGATGAAATCGGCCATGTGTTATCGCAAATCCTCTACTGTTCCATCTATTCCAAGGCCGAACTCGCCAGCATATGTGGTTTAATCTTCCCGCCGTAAACTGTAGACCCACTTTGTGCTCACCATTTTGACTCATTATAGCTTCGTGTTTTCTTTCTTGTTAATTAGCCTGCTCGGGCGCCACTTGAAACGACTTATATTGCTAGGGTATGCTCAGCCTCTGTCCAGTGTTCCTTACAAGAAATAAATATACACAGCTTTATTAATTTTAATCCACAATCGTTTTTCCTTTATTTGTATTAAATTTACATGAGTAGTTTACAGAGTTTAGTAAAGTTGCGCTTGAGCCCTTCTGTACACTTCGGCTTCACTCGGCTCGTCTTCGGATTTTGATATCGTTGACTGTAGATCTTGCCTGTCTATTTTAAAACTTCAATATCACGAATTATTAAAATCAGTGTCGCCAAAAACCCACAAAGTTATCGGAAAACACCAAGTGTGCTTTTGGTTTCGTATCCCTGTAACTTCGTCAGGTGATCCGTAAACACCATCCGAAGTTCACTGGTGCTCGGTAACCACCAATGGAGATATATATGGTGTTACTACCCACCACCAAATGTTTCTCGAAGTGATCGCTAACCACCAGGAGAAATATTTCACTGCTTTAGTGGGTTATTTTGTAAAACGCAACGCCTTGCGTTGCGTTGATTTGTGTGTAAATTGTTATTGTTACAAAAACAATTTGCATGGAAAAAAACGCAACGCAAGGCGTTGCGTATTACAAAATAACCCCCTTAATCTTATTCTAACTTTGTATGGCGATCGCAGTGTATCACTCGCACTCACTCTATTTCTCCAACCTCACAAGTTTCAAACTTCGTCAGGTGATCGCTAAACACCATCCGAAGTTATCAATCACATTCGCTAACCTTGCCTGATGATCGCTAAACACCAGCCAAAGTGTTCCCACTCACGAATGACTCACACTTGTCTGTAACTTCGTCAGGTGATCGCTAAGAAGTTATCAAACCACGCTCACTAACTTTGCCTGGTGATCGGTAAACATCAGTCGAAGTGTCTCTACCGTGGGACAATTTACGCTCTTCTCTACACTTCGTCACACTTGTTTCTAAACTTCGTCAGGTGATCGCTAAACACCATCCGAAGTATATCTATCACATTTACTAGCTTTTCCTGGTGATCGCTAAACACCAGTTAAAGCGTCTACTTAGCTCACTACGTTAATTTGGGTACTTACTCTGCGCTGGATCGCTGCTAAAGGAATCAGCCCTTTCTATTTTGGATGCAGCCCTTTTATACTCATTGACAAACAAATAAATGCTACCAACAAAATAACTACCCATGTTATGTTGCTATTGTAATTAGGGTTTGGGATTTCCCGGACGTTTTTATTTCCCGGGAAACGGGAATGGAAATATTTCTGAACAAAATTGTTAATGAAAACCACCTATATAAGTAATTTTTGTTAAAAAAAACACTATTTCAGTACAAATGTAGTCTGTGTAGTGAGAATTCAAAGTAAAAAACATCAGAATGTTGAACATTTGATTTCACATAAATTACTCGCAGCACTGCCAAATGAATTGCATGATTCCAGCAGAAAGCACCCACTACTGGACTGTCGGAAACAAACCGTTTCATCACATTTGGCCAATTAGATATGGTGGCCAAAATGTTATTTTCCAAAGACAAATAAAACTCTTGTTGTCTTGTAGAAATACAATTCTTCTTATTTCATCAGCATTACATCTTCTTGATATATAAACCAACCCCAGGTTATAAAATGAATTATTTCCGATTATACATATATTCAAACATCTCTTTTGTGATATTCTTGTCCATTCATCTAACATTATAGTAAATCTCCTATTGTTAGAAATATTGGTCGATATTTCTTTTATCATGATATCTTTTACATATGTAATGTGTGCATACTTAACGTACATGGTTTACAAAAAGGGAAAACAATAAAATAATTTAACCTTTAGTTGGAATAACCAGAATGTTTAAAATATCATATTTTCCATGAACACTCTAAATAAACATTAAAAAGGGTTTCATATGACACTCATGGTTTTTTTATGTCATACGTATAGTGGCTGACATTGGAACCAAGCTGTTTTGGCATTTCTAACTGACCCACATATGTTTGCCGCATGTGAGTAATTGTTTATTGTTTTGGAATTTCACTTTTGTGTTCTTTGTTATTATAGAGTTTAAAATAGTATATAAGCACCGTAAATATTATTTGTAAGGCAATCTTAACTAAAACTTCTAAGAGTAAATTACTGAATAAAAATAAAAGCCAAAGAAACAGAAAACAACTTTCATTTCAAAGAAAATTATCCTCAAACTTAAATACGACATGGCGATCCAGACCAGCTAAAGAACCGAAGAACTGAAGATATCCAGATCCGAAGAAGAAGACGGACCCGAAGGAGAAGACTGCCTATGAAGAACAATCCGGCTGAGAAACCAAATTCCTGCCACTAAGTATAAAATAATTATTAAGATACGTTAATTAATTCATTTCCGTTTCAATTGTATTAAGTGCCGCAACGCGCAAATACAATTGTACGAAAAGGAACAAAACTAATAAATATACAAAATACTATGAACAGTAAAGATTTCGAGAATATTGTAAAAGAAATAAAAATTGCACAACAACAGTGGAAGTTAGGAAAAGTAATAGAAAAACCAGAGATACTGTTATTGGGTCCTAAACCTTTGAAAAAGAAAAGTAGAATAGAAGATCCTAAATATCCAATCTATCTAGTTCAGAAGACAAGATTAAAGGAAGAGGATATACAGGAACTAGAAAATTAAAATTAACACTAATGGAAAGTCAAATAGAATCAATTGAGAAAAATACAACTTTAGAAAAATATAGTAAAGAGAAAACCTATTTAACAAAAAGATTAGAAGAATTAAAACTAAGATTTGATAAAATATTACAGGAAATAAAAGAATACAAAAAATTAAAAAAACAAAGAGAGAAAGAACGTAAGAACAATTCAAGTAGAAATTAAGTACATATATATGTGTTGAACCGTGTTCAACCTTATGGTTTTGTATATATATATATTTATATTTTTTCTCTTAAAAAACCAGTATTTGCTTTTTCTCTCATTTAATTATTCTAATATTCTCTAAATGTTCCCCTTGAACTGAATTTAATCCGCTACTTGAATAGCGCCTTTTTTTTGTAAATACTTTTTGTAAATAATAAAGTTAAGTTAGTCTAAGAATACTCATCAATAAAGCAAGAAGCTTTGGTTTTATTAGAAAAAACAACCCTTAGCGTTTTTTCCTCAACGGGGATTTTTCATTTGCTTGGAAAGGGAGTAACCCTGCCCAACATATTGGTCCTTCGAAAAAGTCCTAGAATAGGCTAGGACAGGAAGAATTAGTGACTTGGAGTCTACTAATTAAAAAAATTGGCAGTTGTCCCCCCTAGTGGCAACTTCAACATCAACAACGAAAACAGACAAGGGAGTCTGTGTTAATAAAAAAGGTACTTCATCGTGCATTCCGGCAGAAGGAAGTCTTAAGATCAAGGTGATACAACATCGGGCATTAAGTTCCTGTGAAGCTGTCATCATCAAAAGGTTTAAAGTGCATACATCTCCATAAGTGCATACATCTATAACAACAAAGGTCTACAAGGCAAAAGAGTTGGCAAAATAAAATAAATCAGAAAAGGTATGTATGTACTGTGTTTTTTAGTGATTTTGTGCGACATTTTTTTTCTCATAAAAAAGAACGAAGAGGCTTAGAAAGAAAAGAAGCAAAAGAAATAATTGCAAAATTAAATGAGACAGCCATTTTACAAAAAAAAAAATTATAACCTCAATGCAATTATAATATAAAAAGTTTCATATCGAATAAAACCCCACTAAATTTGTATTTAAAAAGAATACCCATCACTAACAAAAGAACAAAACAAAACATTCACCACTGATAAAAAACTACAAACAAGAGTGCAAGAGTTAAAATACAAATTAACTTGTGCCGCTGCATAAAACGAAAGTGCGAAAGAAAAAAGAAATTAAATAATCGTGTGACTTTAAAGGAAAACAATAATAATAAATATTTCCAAAATATTTTAAAGTGGTGAGAGAAAATAAAAACACTAAAATACAATCAGAAAATATAAAAGACAAGTTTAAAATACAAACAACAGGAAAGTGATAAATGCTCAGCCACTGCAATAATAAATTTGTGTATAAAGAGTAAAAAACGTCATCAAAAGGAACATTAGTTATTTAGTGCATTCCTTTTGTTCATACATTCACATCGCTTGTTTTTGTTTTCTTTATTTTCTTTATATTTTTGTTAATTATTTACGCTGACTCAAAAATTTATTTATTTGCCCCAATAATAAACACACACACACACACTTGCATAAAAACTTTATGTAAACAAATAAAATTGTCGCAATAGTCCAATGAACCACACTGGTCAATGCACCAATAATAAATTGTAAACTTAGCAATGAATTATAAAAAAAAAAATATCACATGTATGTATGTTTAATTAAATAAGCAGCGTTCCCATTTATCCAAAGGGAACACACTATAGAATAAAAAACAACAAATTGTAAACTTAGCAATAATTTAGTATTTAAGAAAGAAAATTTATCAATAAAGTCGTCAGAAATTCACAACTCGTTAGTGTCTCAACTTCTTTCCACTTTTTCTCCGCTGCCACCAAGTTCAAGTGCTTGAGTTGCTCCAAATTTTATCTTGGTGATACTGCCTCGATAAAAAACGCAATACAAATTCATTGAAGGACAAAAGAGTCCATTTAATAAACATTTGGTGACCCCGACGTGATCTCTCTTCAGTGGAGATTTTCAACACAAATTTACCCCGCGATTCAACAGCCTTCAAAACATTGTTGCCTACAAACATTGGTGACCAGAATATCATCAGTTCTAGAAAAACATTTCTGTAAACATTTTGGTCATACCATATGCAACCATTATCCAATTAGACACGCTTGTACTGTACCAGGTCGGGTTTCAGTCTTTTGGATTTTCAACAAATCAACAAATATTCCCAACTTCATCAAGTTCCAGGGATCTTAAGCTGTAAGCAGTAGCGCAAGGCTACCCGCAGTTATCACACAATTTAAGCTGTAAGCAGTAGCGCAAGGCTACCTGCAGTTATCACACAATTCAATCTGTGACCAGTAGCACAACATCTACAAACACGGCAAATTGAGATCCGGGCAAAATCCTGATTTAACACCAATTGCTCATCCCGTACAACGATTCGATTTCAAAATTAATATTTGAAACGGATCATCAGTGCATTGTGCTAGCTTCAGAAGATGGCAGAAGAAAAAATCAGTATGGACGTATTGGCTCAATCCCAACGCGAAACGGGTGATATCATACAGGGAATCATAAAAAATTATAAGAAGGACTCCCAGTCCAGGAAGACCCTAGAGTACTATAAGGAACGCCTTAGGAGGTTGAATAGCGCATGGGCGGATTTCGAGATAACTGACAACAAAATACGTTGTCTTGAAAATCCACCATTAAACCACGATTATTTTGTCAGTAATTACTACACTGACATAGCGGCGCTCGTGGAAAAATACAGGCAGGAATTTGAGTCGGAAATGATGCAAACACCGGTTAACCAGCAAAAAGGTCCAACCAATCCAGAAGCAGAGTATCAACATCAAGAACTGGCCGCCGCTAAGTCAACTATAACAACGGCAAGGACACAAGCTCATCATCAGCCTCCACAAATTCAACAGCAGGATATGGCTTTCCCAACACCTACTCCATCCGCAAGAGCGTCTCAAATTACCTTATCCATTAGAAGACAAAACGTAATGATATCATCTCTAAAACGGGTAATCACAACGGACCCAACAACAACAAACATGAAATTGAAAGAGAAGCTATGGGAACAGATCCAGGAGCTACATTTCTCAATTTGGGAAAACTGTGTCAACCCACTCGAAGAAGTATATGACATGGACTCGTACACGGATCTAGAAAAAATGGTGATACAAAACTTCAAACATACAACAGTACCTACAGCACAATACAGGGCAGAGTGTGCACAAACGAACGCGTTGCCACTTCCCAAAATTACAATTCCGAAATTTGAAGGGGATTATTTGAAATGGCCTGCGTTCGCTGATCTTTTTTCACAGCTGGTAGTCAACCAAAACATTCCCGCTGTGCAGAAAATATGGTATCTCAAGGCGAACGTAACCGGTGAAGCTGAAAAACTCATCAGCCATCTTTCCGCCACCGCTGATAATTATGAGACAGCCTGGAAAGCATTACAAGACCGGTACAACAATAAGCGTGTACTAGTATCAACACTAATGCAGAAACTAATCGATCAGCCGTCATCTGGGACGTCAGCAGCCTCCATAAAACAGCTACATGATGTCACTCAAGAGTGTCTGCATGCCCTCAACAATATAGGGGTGGACACTTCTTCATGGAGTCCAATGCTGCTTCATCTTCTCATAAAAAAGTTAGAACGGGGTCTTCACTCGCAATATGAAAAAACAATAGAAAATCCAAAGGAATTGCAGCATGTGAGCCAATTCCTAGAATTTCTAGAGACCCGGTTTCAATCAATGGAAGCCATGGGGCAGAAGGAAAAAGGGTCAGCCAAGTCGTGCGCTTCAGTAGCTTCAACACACCAAGGCAATGTGGCATGCACGCTATGCAACGATGGCACTCACAAACTATTTCAGTGCCAGACCTTTTTGAAATTAAAACCCTCGGAGCGACTTAACTACACACAAAGTTAAAACGTTGTGTGAACTGCTTACGTACGGGACATTCAGCAAAACAATGCACTTCACGATGTTGCATGAAGTGCAATAAAAAACACAACACACTGTTGCATTTGGACAACAAGCAAGAGTCCTCAAACAAAAAGGACAATCAAAAGGTATCATCAGCCGCATCAACTAAAACAGCGGGGGCGCAGGGCCTTCATCTTCAACGTCATCATCTCAGGCGACCAACGACATAGAAGCTACCTCATTAGCAGCATCTAATAATCAACAAGCAAGTTCGTACGTGATACTCAGCACAGCAGTTGTGAAAATACAAGCAAATGGAACAGAAGTGGAATGCCGTGCTTTATTCGACTCCGGATCGCAAGTCAATTTCATCACGGAACGTCTAGTAAAATGTCACGGCATTTCCAGACAGATTTCGAATATAAGCATCAATGGAATCGGTTCAACAAATACAAAGACAAGGCACCGAGTAAATGTAGGACTCAAATCCCGAATTAACAAGTATTCGACGCGACTTGAGGCCTTTGTTCTGCCGCGTATATTGGCACCACAACCATCACAGTTCATCAATACTGACAAATGGCCACTACCCAAAAATGTGGCACTCGCTGATCCAGCTTTCAACCGCCCCGATAGAATCGACATTCTGCTGGGCGCAGAACACTATCACGACTTGCTAGCGATCGGACAAATAAAATTGGCAAATCAGCTTCCAACACTGCAGAACACTGTATTCGGATGGATAGTTTCTGGAAAAATACAGGAGGAACAACCAAACAATCTGACGTGCGGAATATGCACCGCTGATGAATCACTTGATGCTTCCATCGCCCGACTTTGGGAACTAGAAGAGATCAAAACATCCAGTAAACCAATGTCCATCGAAGATAAACAATGCGAAAATCACTTCGAACAACACACCATAAAGGATAATCAAAATCGATTTGTGGTGCAGATTCCTTTCCATCAAAGTCCTGAGGCTTTAGGTGACTCACACGGAATCGCAATCAATCGCTTCTTTTCTCTGGAACGGCGATTGCAGAAAACCCCGGAATTATAGGCTCAATATGCTAATTTCATGGAAGAATACGAAAAGCTGGGACACATGACAAAGATACCAGCAGAAGCGATTCGCTCTCCAAACTATTTCATTCCACATCACTGCGTGCAACGACCGGAAAGCTCAACCACAAAGCTTCGGGTCGTATTTGATGCTTCAGCAAAAACTTCATCGGGACACTCACTGAATGACCTAATGTACACAGGTCCAACTATTCAAAGTGACTTGTTCTCCATACTTCTACGGTTCAGGTTGCCCAAATATGTATTCACAACTGACATCGAGAAGATGTACCGAGAAATACTCGTCTCGCCTAAGGATCGTCACCTTCAATTAATAATTTGGCGAAAGGAACCCTCGCAACCCATAACTTACTATCAACTAAACACAGTTACGTACGGCACCAGAGCGGCACCATACTTAGCAACAAAATGCCTGCAGCAGGTGGCCAAGGCAAACACGATACGGTACCCGCTCGCGTCGCAGTTTCTCCAAGAAAACTTCTACGTTGATGATGGCCTGGGTGGATCCGATAGCCTGGTGACAGCGTTAACACTACAACAGCAACTCATACAAATCATGAAGGAGAATGGCTTTAACCTACGCAAATGGTGTGCCAATAACCCACAATTGTTGCAGTACATTTCGAAAGGAGATCAGGAAGTCAATTTAGATTTTGAAAGCTCAAAGGTGGATTCGATCAAGACGTTAGGCCTCACATGGCTCCCAAAGGATGACACCTTCTGCGTAAAGGTCAATATTGACTCGGTTCGGAGAATCACTAAACGATCGGTCACATCCGATCTAGCAAGACTTTTTGATCCGTTGGGGTTATTAGCACCAGTCATAATAACAGCAAAAATATTTATACAATAGTTATGGGAATTAAAGTTTGACTGGGATCAGTCGCTGCCAGAATCGTTACACACTAAATGGGCTACATTCAGAAACGACCTGAACGCGTTAAAAACTCTTCGGGTATCGCGGCACATTGGTAAGGGAAAGGTGCCCCAGTCGATGCAACTACACATCTTCACCGATGTATCAGAAAAAGCATACGGCGCAGTGGCATACATCCAATCCACATTCAAGGATGGAACCACCATGACTCGAATTCTTTGCGCAAAATCTCGGGTCGCCCCTCTTAAGCGATAAACTATACCAAGGTTGGAACTCTGCGCGGCAGTACTTGGAGCTCAGCTTGCATCAAGAATCAAAACTGATCTTCAATTATCATGTCCTGTCTGGTTCTGGACCGACTCGGAAATCGTTCTGGCCTGGATTAATTCATCATCTGCCGCCTTTCATACATTTGTGGCAAACAGACTGGCAATCATTCAAGGGTCAACCCAAGCAGATCAATGGCGTCATGTTGGCTCAAAAAGTAATCCAGCCGATGTTTTATCTCGCGGGATTTCACCAGCCGTTCTAAAAGATTGTGCACTTTGGTTCTGTGGCCCTCTGTTTTTACACGGAAACGAGTCGATGTGGCCACCCACATACAATTCACAACTGGCAATCCCAACGGAACTAGAAAGAAAACGTAAGGCGCCTGAGGCTCTTGTCACTTCAGTAGCTTCATCTGACTTTATGTATCTAATAAGATACAACAACTCATTTGCCCGTCTACAACGCATTATCGCTTATATGCTGCGTTTCAATAATCGATGCAGGCGCAAGGACATCAATCAACAGACTCAGCAGGCACTTACCACAATCGAACTAGACACTGCCCTGATGTACATAGTCAGGGGGATGCAAGATTCGGACTTCAAGGAAGAGATTGACCAGCTAAAAAAATATCAAGAATTGCGCGGAACAAGCAATTTACGCAACTTATCACCATTCCTGGACAACTTCGGCTTACTACGCGTTGGAGGTCGTCTTGAAAAATCATCGTTGCCATTCGACTCAAAACATCAATTATTAATTCGCTACAATGATCCAATTTCAAAACTCATCTTTGAAATGGTCCATCAGGAGAATAAGCATTGTGGAGCGCAAACTCTGCTGGGAATCGTACGACAGCGATTCTGGCCACTGAAAGGAAAAATCATGGCTCGAAATACTGTTCACCTTTGCATAAGATGTAGCAGAGCTAAGCCAGTACTGCTCAACCAAGTCATGGGAAACCTGCCTTCAACACGGGTAACACCAGCACGACCGTTCATTAATACCGGAGTTGACTACTGTGGCCCTCTAACAGTCCACTACAAGCTGCGGGGAAAAAGGCCACATAAGGCCTACATTGCAGTCTTTTGCTGCTTCGCGACAAAGGCTGTGCACCTAGAATTAGTGAGCGACCTCACAACGGAGGCCTTCATAGGTGCCTTCAAAAGATTCATTGGACGACGAGGCCACTGCCAAAAAATATATTGTGATAACGCAACAAATTTTGTTGGAGCGAAAAATAAGTTACCAGAGCTGTCAGAGGTCATACACACCCCGGCTGCGCAAGAAGCCATTACAAACGCCTGCAACAACAAGGGTATCCAGTTCAATTTCATCCCGCCAAGAGCACCACACTTTGGTGGCCTCTGGGAAGCGGCTGTCAAATCAGCCAAGCATCTTCTGGTAAGAAGCGCAGCAAATGCTTCCCTAACTTATGAGGAACTTGAAACATTAATCGTAGAAATCGAGGCAATACTGAATTCAAAGCCCATCTCTCCAATGTCAAACGATCCAAATGACATAGGCGCGCTGACCCCGGGACATTTTCTGATCGGTGAACCACTCACGGCCCAAGTTGACGCACAAGCAAGGCCAGCGGCATCGAGCCTGGCCACTAGATGGAAACTGGTCTCCCAACTTAAGCATCATTTCTGGAACAGATGGTCCCGAGAATATCTAAATAAATTACAGTATCGCAACAAATGGCAAGAGCAGTCGAAAAATCTTGAACCAGGATCCATTGTCATCATCAAAGAAGATAATGCTCCAGTAATGCAGTGGCCACTAGGGCGTGTCATAAAGACATACAGAGGAAAAGACAACACAGTTAGAGTTGCAGATGTAAAAACAGCCTCCGGTGTGCTCAAACGAGCCATCCACTATCTGGCACCACTGCAGAGACTCAAACAAGACACCACTAGCGAGGAACAACTAACCACGTCGCAGCCAGTTGACACAGATGAGGAAGAGGATTAAGCTTCGCTAACTTCACAAGACGAGAGTCCAAGCAGGAAAAAACGAAAGACAGTCACCTCCGGCGTAATGATGACCATGTTCGTTGCATTACTAGCTCTTCCACTAATCTGCAACGAGAATAAAATAGAAATAACTAAGTTCCAACCAAACATTGGCATACATTTTGAAGGCATCGGCACAACACGAATTTCACGGTACTGGCGAGAATTACAACCGTACTGGCGAGAAATGCAGACCTTCACAAATGGCACGGCATCCCTACAGCATCTATGTACCCTCGTATCTCAAAAAACAACATGTATAAACGTTCTCCAAAGTCTCAAATTTGGCTTCTCAGATCTTAAAGATGGAAACACTTTACTCTGGAACAAAAGAAATAAACGTGGTGCAGTAGATAACGTGGGAAATGTTGCCAACTCATTGTTTGGGGTACTGGATTCAACCTATGCTGAACAAATGTCGAACACCATCGAACAGATCAAGGAAGATGAAACTTATCTAATGCAACTGTTAAAAAACCAGACCTCATTCATAGACTCAACTCTCAACATCTTTAAGCAAGATGAAACTCAGATCCAGAGCAAATTCGACAACCTCGAAGACCAAGTAAACAGAATTGACTCCAGGTTACGCGACAACGAACAACAAAAACATGAACTTAAGTTAATACAAAGTTTTGTTCTACTAGCTACACAATTGTCATTGATGTCAGCAAGACTACACCGAACTCAAACAGCAATAATCACGGCATTGTCTGACTCTCAACATGGCAAGATCAGCCCATTACTGCTGTCACCATCACAACTTCAAGCCGAGCTGATACAAGTGAGAAACAACTTACCCTCAGCACTACAACTACCGGTCAATCAGGACAATCTGCTTCAGCTCTATAAAATCATGAACGTGAAGGGAGGAATCGCAAACAATCACATAATTTTCCATATAACAATTCCTCTATGTGATCCAGAGACGTTGGAACTTTTTAAACTGCACCCGATACCAGCTCTTCTCCACAACACGATGACAGCTATCCAGCCATGCAGTCAAATCATCGCCATAAACGCTCACCAAGATGAATATTATACGTTGACTGAACAGCAATGGGCATCTTGCACACCATTAACAGAAGATGAAGTCTTGTGCTCAAGCATGCAGTCTAAATTCAATTCAGATGCAGCCAAATGCCTATGTGAAATTTCGTTGCTGAACAATGTCACTAGTACCAACTGCAACGTAACTCCGTTTGTAGAAACCACATCACTCATTCAATTGAACCACAACAATCAATGGATGTACACCATGCCGCACTCAACCCCTATAACCGCCGTGTGCAGCGAAGAACACATTCGACTCAGTCTACAGGGCACTGGACTAATAAAAATAAGCCCAGACTGCACACTTAAATACAAAGCTATGTTCATTCAGGGACACGAAATCTATTCAACATCCCTATACACATCATATACTGCTACTGCCAACATGAGTGAAATTAATTACCCAACCGAAGAAGAAGTCAGCAGTATTCACCTCAAAAGGTACATAGACCATATAAAAAATATATCGGATATCCAACAAGAATTACACCAACAGGTACTCACTAATCTACCCCAACAACTGACTCACATAAAAAGACACCATGCAGCAGTAGCTTACGCCGCCCTTCTTCTTACAATCGGAGTCATCATTGCGACAATCTACCAGAAGCTACAAGGTCGAAGAAGAAAAATAGGTCAACAAACCTCACCAGCAGCAATTTGCCAGCATGCAGCGTCATCAGAATTTACAGTAACAGTAGCTTGAACAACAAAGAAATAAAATTAAAACAAAAAAAACATTAGTATTTTTTTTTTTTATTACTTATATCATCTAGTGACTAGGTCAGGAACATTCAAACCATTGAAAATATCAAATATCAATACAATGTAATTTGTCGAGCATAGCTCAAAGGCGGGGAGCATGTTCATACATTCACATCGCTTGTTTTTGTTTTCTTTATTTTCTTTATATTTTTGTTAATTATTTACGCTGACTCAAAAATTTATTTATTTGCCCCAATAATAAACACACACACACACACTTGCATAAAAACTTTATGTAAACAAATAAAATTGTCGCAATAGTCCAATGAACCACACTAGTCAATGCACCAATAATAAATTGTAAACTTAGCAATGAATTATAAAAAAAAAAATATCACATGTATGTATGTATGTATGTATGTTTAATTAAATAAGCAGCGTTCCCATTTATCCAAAGGGAACACACTATAGAATAAAAAACAACAAATTGTAAACTTAGCAATAATTTAGTATTTAAGAAAGAAAATTTATCAATAAAGTCGTCAGAAATTCACAACTCGTTAGTGTCTCAACTTCTTTCCACTTTTTCTCCGCTGCAACCAAGTTCAAGTGCTTGAGTTGCTCCAAATTTTATCTTGGTGATACTGCCTCGATAAAAAACTCAATACAAATTCATTGAAGGACAAAAGAGTCCATTCAATAAACACCTTTCAACAACAAATAAAAAGAGTGGAAGAAAATCAGTGTGTTTTTTTAAATATTATTGAAAATATTTGCCAAACAATCACTATAATAATCCAGTGCTTTGCTTTAACGAAAAGAGAAAAATTTAAAACAAACAAACAACAAAGGAAAAAGTGGCAAAATTGACTGTGAAAAGAAGTTTAAAAAAAAATATTCAATATTAATTATTTTAATCCTAAATGTAAAAAGAAAATAGAAACAGCAAAATATTAGTGATTTAGTGCATTGCTTTGGACAAAAACAGGAAATACAACAAAACTAAAGAAATAATACTCCATGTATATCAGAAATACATAAAGGAAAAAACAACAAAAACAGATCAAGTGATCTTTACTGAGGGTAATAGTGTTTGGGTTTTGTGAAAATAAAAAAGCAACAGTAACTGTGTGACGTCATTTACTACATAATAAAGTGTAACGATTCGTCTGATTTGGTTGACTATCATGGGAACAGCTACCTATTAATTCCGGCTGTGCTCGTCGGCGGGTGTGGTCTATCAAGTTCCCAAAAAAAAATTTTCCGAATCAGCTACAAGTGATTTTATTTTAGGTAGCAAAAAAAAATTTAAGGGATATTTATACAGACAAAAAAAAAAAAAAAAAAAAAAAAAAAGAAGAAGTAAATGTTGGAGATGGTTTTGTAGTTATAGATGTCATTTACTACAAACATACCTAACCCACCCACCATGCTGACAAAATTATAACATTCGTTATCAGCCCTTATAAAATAATAAAAATAAAAAAATCACCTATCTAACCCATACCACCGACTTTACCTTTCGTAATTATGAAATAAAATTCAAAATTCCATTTTACAGAATCTTATCATATAACAATTTATTCAAAAAAAAAATGTAAATTAAATTGAGTTAAAATAAAATTGATCACCATGTATGTATATTCATTATTTAAAAAAAATTTTCAATTTAAGTTCTATATTTAAATTATCAGATATTTTCTTTATAAACAAAAAAAAAACAAAATTATAGTTGAAATTTTAATTATATTCAACTATAAACTCATATGCAATTTTAATTATGAATATAACCGTTATTAATTGTCGTTATGCAGTATATTGGAATTTAATTTTAATTTAATTGATATTTTAGTTGATTCCCAAAAATCAAAACAGGAATACCTTACTATAATTAAATTTTCAATTGATGGCAACCCTAGTTGCAAACTATTCTAAATTTAATTTTAAGTTAATATTTAAAAAAAAATAAAATCTATATCTAATAGATATCCATATTTTGATTTTGAGAAAAATTTAAAAGAAGTATTTATTAAATATAAATGAATTGGTGAGAGAAAGAGAGTGTGCAAAAAAAATTTACTGTTTATATATTTAAAAGGAAAATAAAAACAAATAACTAACATTACATAATCCATCGATGTCAGGCACCGGACTGATGATTACCTGCGTAAGTTGCTTTATTTAACTAGTTGAAAGGGTTGAATGTGTTTAAGTGTGGAGTGTGTGTGTGGATTGTGTTAGTTATGGGAGATTCTTTCCGTTTCCCCTTATAACAAAATCCACACAATAGAAAGAAGTAAATGTGTTTATTAACTACGTGTGTATTTATGTGTGTGAGTAATTGAGATTGAAGTTTAATGTAATTTATATAAGCATGTGTATTTTAAGTGGAAGTTATGAGATTAATGAATGCGAACAATTAAATTTGTATTGGGTGACCATATTAATATGAACACAAATAATTCAAAATTTAAAACTGCGAATATTAACACAATAGACAAAATTTAAAAAAAATTATTTAAAACAAAAAAAACTATTCAAGATGAAATATTATCAAAACCCGTGCATCGCGTAAACAAAAAAAAATCACAATCATAAAATTAATCTGGTCGCCCTATGGCAGTTGTATATATGTGGAGGATGGATTTTTTTCACCAAGATGTGTAACGTTAATTGATTAAGTGAAACAGTCGTTTTACTATATTTACGCCAACAAGCAATTGTAATACACTATCAAAAGATGTAGGATGACACTGTTTTCTTTCCTAGTTTTCTCTCTGGGGAAATTGTAAATTTTTCAAAAATTGAATGACGATGAAATGCGATGGTAACGTTTCAGCTATATTGTTGAGGAAAAGGCTTTTTCTATGCACCACATTCAAATAACAAAAGAAAACTTCTATATATAGCCAAAAGCAAAATTATCACAATCCAATATGGAACAATGGAAACGAATCTATAAACAAAAAATTTACGATACAATCACATTAACACCGCTAATTTCCTTTCTTACCAATATTTATATCTGCACAACAATACTTCAGAAAAATTCTTTATAAATTATTCCCTGGACTTTTAAGCAACCAATATAAAATGTTCCACACCAATTTTTATATCCACACACAAAATTAATTATTCAATACCGAGCTCTCCACACAAGGAAATATTTTCGTTTTGAAAGAAAATTTTCGAAAATTTCTGACTTTCAAAAACATTAAAAAGATATGTTGAATTGATCGAAATAAAATACATTTCCAAGTAATTTCGAAAATACACCCACAGCATAATTGTAGTAATATTATAATCAAAAAATATAATTACATAGAGTGAAATTTATCGACATCACAAAGCAGATTAAGAGCCAAGTATGCTGCAGAACTTAATCTGAAAAAAAACCCGACATAGTCAAGTGTAAATAAAAACAATATAGCAGAAATTAAAATTGTCTAAGTCCAAATATCCTTGACATGAAAAACTCCAATGTGACCACCGTTGATATCTTCAAGCTGGTAGTTAACTTTTCCAATTCTCCTCTTTACCACTGCCCTTACACCAGTTGGTGCTAATTTCGCAATAAATTGTTCCGCCAGTGAACTCTGAATAAAATTTCGGCGTATTACAACCTGGCCAATATTAAATTCTTGTATTCGCGTTCTCAAATTGTAATATTTTACATTACGATTGTATGCTTCTCTAATTTTTGTCCGAATAGAGTCCCTAAGAATTGAAAATTCATCCTGCCGTTCTATTCTATTGTCCGTTTCAGCTAAAAGTTCCAAATTACGCAAAATTTTGTAATCCTGGCCGTGATTTATCATACTCTGGCCAAACACAAGTTCGTATGGTGTTCTTCCCGTTGTTTGGTGTACACTGCTCCGAATTGCACAATTCACACTGGCCAAATATTCATTCCATTGGCGTTGGTCATTCCGTATATATGAACGAAGTGCTTCATTAATGGATCTATTGACCCGTTCACTTGCATTAGATTGAGGACTGTGAACGGCGGTAAACTGGTGTGTTATTCCATATTTATCAATTAGAGCTTTAAATTCTTTGGATTTAAATTGGCTGCCGTTATCTGACACTATAATTTCAGGAACACCATAACACGTGAAAATTTCATTTTTCAAATATTCTACCATTGGTCTAGTTATAAATTTCTTTAGTGGCTTCAAGAAAGTAAATTTGGTTTTTCAAATATTCTACCATTGGTGTTTTAGACGTTCGACAGTAGTTACAATTTAATACATATTCTTTGACATCGGTTACAAGTCTAGGCCAAAAGAAAAATTTTCGAATACGTTGAACGGTTTTGGCTATTCCGCCATGAGCAGCATTTGGCACATCATGTGAAGCATAAATTACATCCCTTCGGAGTTGATCTGGAACAAGCAACTTCCATGATTCAGACTCATCAGCCTTACCAGTTGAGAATTCGGTTCTTTTGTATATATATTTATCAACGACCTTATAATCGGGTAACTCTATTTTCGAATATTCTTCCTTTAAACCTATATATTCAGGACTTTCAAAGGCGACAGAATTTAAATCAATTAATGGTAAAACTTGCAATTCTAATTCGGCAACAGTAATATTTTCTTCAAAAGCACGGGATAGTGCGTCTGGCACAACGTTGTCCTTCCCCTTTCGATGTTCGATTGTGAAGTCAAAACCTTGTAATTTCAGGGCCCATCTGGCCAATCTTCCCGATAAATCCTTCTGTCTCATCAGCCATTTGAGGCTTGCATGGTCAGTAATAACTTTAAATGCTTGACCCTCTATATATGCTCGAAACTTTTTGATTGCTAATATTACCGCCAGACATTCCAGTTCAGTAATTGAATAATTTCGCTGAGCCTTGTTTAATTTTTGAGACATAAAAGCAATCGGCTTCTCATTTCCTTCATCATCTAATTGTGCCAAAACTGCACCGACACCAAAAATACTAGCATCGCATTGAAGAATAAAGGGTTTGTCAAAATTAGCATGCACTAAAACTGGCGCTGAGATTAATTTTCCTTTAATTAATTCGAATGCTTTTTGTGCCTCCTCTGACCATGAGAAATTTTTACGTTTCGATAATAATTCGGTTATAGGAAAAGTAACGGTAAAATAATCATCAATAAACCTCCGATACCATCCAGCCATGCCAAGAAATTGTCGGATTTGTTTTATAGATTTAGGTATTGGAAATTGGGAAATTGCCTTGACTTTTTCCGGATCAACTTTCAGGGATCCTTCCCCTACAATATATCCCAAATATTGTACTTGTCGAATTGCGAAGCAGCTTTTCTTTACGTTGATGGTTAAATTGGCCTTTCGAAGTTGAGTGGCCACCTCCTGTAGATGTTGTACATGTTCGTCAAAGTCCTTTGAAATGATCAATAAGTCGTCGAGGTAAACGAAAACGTTCGTCTTTAAATTGTACGGAATGACTTGGTCCATCAGTCGGCACATTGTTTGTGGTGCATTGCACAATCCAAACGGCATTCTTGTAAATTGGTACAATGGCCGATTAGGGATTGTGAACGCGGTTTTTGGTCGTGAGGTTTCGTCCAGTTTGATTTGCCAAAAGGCATCTTTCAAATCTACCTTTGAAATGTAATAAACTGGAGGAAGCCTCGAAATTAATCCGTCTATGTTCGGTATCGGATACGCATCTTTTGTCGTCACGGAGTTTAATTTTCGACTGTCCAAACAAAATCTAACCTTACCAGGTTTTATTACCAAAACTCCAGGAGATGACCACGGAGATGATGGACACTCCTCAATGACACCTAATTTCAGCATCAATTTCACCACACAAAAATTTTTCCCTCGCCGGAGATATGGGATAATATCTTTGTTTTATTGGTGGGGCAGCACCAGTATCTATTTTGTGTTCCAATACAGGCGTACTCCCCAATCCATCACGTTCTGAATTCGGGAAATAATCTATAATCTTCTGTAGTTGTTGTTTTTGAAAAGAATTCATTGGAATCTTATCAGGATCTTCTTCGGAAACAATTTCGTTGATTGTGTCTACCGATACAATTTTCATTTGAAAATTTTCCCAAAAATCCATACCACAAATTAAGTCCTGTTCGATTGTAGAAATTAAAAAAATTTTTTTCGTCTTTTCTTGACCGTTGTAACTAATATCTAAATTTACCGTCCCTAAAACTCGCTGTCGTTGACCATCGGCAGTTTTAACATTACCTCCACCACGTTTAAATTCTCCAGAATCGATAATTTCCATACACAAATCTCCTCCAATTACGCTGACGTTGGCTCCACTGTCCAACAGTGCAAAACGGTTTTTTCCGCGTACCTTCAACAAAATGTAAGGCCTATTATCATGTTCTTTGCTTACTATTGACGAAACTACCACATTCTTCAAACGTTTTCTTCTTTTGTAAAATTCTCGAATTCTTTTAGATGATCTGGTAGTTTTTTCTTTTAAATCCGGTTTAAAAAAAATTCTTTCCCTAGCACGCTGATATTCCTCAAGGCGAATATGATACGGTCGCTGCAACGGGTGAATTTTTGTCACATCAGTTATATATGTCTTATTTAATTGATTAGTTAAAACAGGTATACAGGTTTTCGAATCTAATGTTTCGGATGTCCGTCCATCTTGGAACGAACATCCCTCACGAAGTTTCCCCGTTCCTGAGTACATTTAAGGCATTGTGGTCTATATGTATTTTTTAATCCACATCCATAGCAGAATACCATTCGAGGCTCCAAACAATCCATAAAACTGTGACCCACTTTATCACAGTTCCAGCATTTTCCTGTCATTACTACAACACATATTTCCGTGTCTTCATTATCCACAATGTCCTCAATATCCGACCGTATATCCTTTTTAGCCACTTCCGAAACCTGTGTCCTTTGATACGAGCGTTTATAATTACCAGCTGACATATCCTTAACGAATTTCTCGTGTCGTCGTACCGCGCGTCGTAATTCAGAAACTCGAGTTATGTCTAGATGGAGCAATTCATGTCTCACTTCTGGTTTCAAATTTCGTTGAATGGTCTCGCATAATTCATATTCAGATAATGGTGTTCTTAATCTGTCGCATAAAACCATTATAGCCTCATAAAACTCATCGAAGGTCTCATTATGTCGTTGTCTCCGATGTCTTATATCGTCCTTGATGTCAAAGTCCGAATTATAATCCTTAAACTGTCGCTTCAACGCGACACACAAACTGTTCCAGTTCATGTCTTGACAACTCCGATGAAAACGCCAAAACCATTTTAAGGCCCTTCCTTCAAAAAGAATGTGGGCATGTTCACACAATAGGTCGAAATCCCCATTCAGATTAGCACTCGTTAAAGTATTCACTCGGTATATGAATTCATCCACTGTAACATCCGAAGTATCGCCAGTAAAATTGACTTTCCAGTTCCGAATCAAATTCAAAATTCTCTCTGAATTACGCTGGGAATTTTCATGCCGAAAACCATGATCTTCTCGAACATTACGTTCAACTCGAAAAATATTGCCGCGATTATCCAATTCAATATGTTCGTCATCACCACGATTGTCTCGAGAATTACGTCTATTCTCAGGAGACCCATTAGGCCGAAAATTCCGACTAGTCCGAGAAATATTACTACGATCTGTTTGTTGATTACGTCCTATATTTTCCATACGCAATTCGCGAAAACCACTAGCTATCATTTCACTAACATTTTTCCTAAAGCCTCCCAAAGCGTCATGAACTATCTGACGAACCCCAGCTTCATCCACATTTCCTTGATTACTGGCCTCCCTACGAGCCTGTAACCGAGTCCTGGGTCTTTCATAATGAGGCTGCCTTGGCTGATTATCACCAGCACCCCGTTCTTCAACAAATGTGGAATTAGCAGCTGTTTCCTGCTGTACCTCGGATGGAATATCCCCACAACTCCTTATCAATGGCATTTTATAAAATTAAGCCAAATAAAAAAAAAAACTTCAATCAAAACTAATTTCCGACAAATAAAATTTCGAGGAGTAAGTGGAAAATTCCCAATATATTTCCTCAAAATCCCGGTCAATATTAATTTTTAAAAAATTTATAATCAATCAATATTAAAATATAATTACTACTCAGTAAATTCTTACGGTATGGGTAAGCTGGAACAAAAAACTAAAAAGAAAATCATAAAAGAAAACTTAAAACAGAAAATAAAATGGTATGATATCCTTCCCATCATCAACAAAAACTTGAAAGATCAAGAGATATAGAATGTCCCATATTTGCTGGAAAACATCCGACCAGAATCAGAATGAATATGATCCAAAAACAAATTTGAGAAAAAAAAATAAATTAACCGGTCGATCATCTGATGTAGGAATGTACTTGATTACAACCAAGACACATTAGATCCAACAACAAAAAAAATCAAACCAGAAATAAAAAAAATCTTAAGATGAAGAAGAAATTAAATAAAAAAATACAGAAATAAAGTGAGAGTCAAATGAGAACTGTACCGATATTAACCAGAAAACCAATCTCTCGAATTCGAACCCAAACCCTGATAAAAATTGCATTCAATAAAATTAAAGAAGGTAATAGAATCACATATAAAATAATACTATTAAATCCAAATTCAACTAATACTGAAACAAAAGCCAAACTAAAACAAAAAAATTTAGGAAAGAGAAGGTATCTGCATAAAATCACCACACATTAAATCGATTCAAAGGCCCTCAGTTCATAGATGTAAATGCACAATAAATTAAAATGTTTAACGAAACTGAGGCCCCACGTTGGGCGCCAAATATCTCTGTAACGATTCGTCTGATTTGGTTGACTATCATGGGAACAGCTACCTATTAATTCCGGCTGTGCTCGTCGGCGGGTGTGGTCTATCAAGTTCCCAAAAAAAAATTTTCCGAATCAGCTACAAGTGATTTTATTTTAGGTAGCAAAAAAAAATTTAAGGGATATTTATACAGACAAAAAAAAAAAAAAAAAAAAAAAAAAAAAAAAAAAAGAAAGAAGAAGTAAATGTTGAAGATGGTTTTGTAGTTATAGATGTCATTTACTACAAACATACCTAACCCACCCACCATGCTGACAAAATTATAACATTCGTTATCAGCCCTTATAAAATAATAAAAATAAAAAAAATCACCTATCTAACCCATACCACCGACTTTACCTTTCGTAATTATGAAATAAAATTCAAAATTCCATTTTACAGAATCTTATCATATAACAATTTATTCAAAAAAAAAAATGTAAATTAAATTGAGTTAAAATAAAATTGATCACCATGTATGTATATTCATTATTTAAAAAAATTTCAATTTAAGTTCTATATTTAAATTATCAGATATTTTCTTTATAAACAATAAAAAACAAAATTATAGTTGAAATTTTAATTATATTCAACTATAAACTCATATGCAATTTTAATTATGAATATAACCGTTATTAATTGTCGTTATGCAGTATATTGGAATTTAATTTTAATTTAATTGATATTTTAGTTGATTCCCAAAAATCAAAACAGGAATACCTTACTATAATTAAATTTTCAATTGATGGCAACCCTAGTTGCAAACTATTCTAAATTTAATTTTAAGTTAATATTTAAAAAAAAATAAAATCTATATCTAATAGATATCCATATTTTGATTTTGAGAAAAATTTAAAAGAAGTATTTATTAAATATAAATGAATTGGTGAGAGAAAGAGAGTGTGCAAAAAAAATTTACTGTTTATATATTTAAAAGGAAAATAAAAACAAATAACTAACATTACATAATCCATCGATGTCAGGCGCCGGACTGATGATTACCTGCGTAAGTTGCTTTATTTAACTAGTTAAAAGGGTTGAATGTGTTTAAGTGTGGAGTGTGTGTGTGGATTGTGTTAGTTATGGGAGATTCTTTCCGTTTCCCCTTATAACAAAATCCACACAATAGAAAGAAGTAAATGTGTTTATTAACTACGTGTGTATTTATGTGTGTGAGTAATTGAGATTGAAGTTTAATGTAATTAATATAAGCATGTGTATTTTAAGTGGAAGTTATGAGATTAATGAATGCGAACAATTAAATTTGTATTGGGTGACCATATTATTATGAACACAAATAATTCAAAATTTAAAACTGCGAATATTAACACAATAGACAAAATTAAAAAAAAATTATTTAAAACAAAAAAAACTATTCAAGATGAAATATTATCAAAACCCGTGCATTGCGTAAACAAAAAAAAAATCACAATCATAAAATTAATCTGGTCGCCCTATGGCAGTTGTATATATGTGGGGGATGGATTTTTCTCACCAAGATGTGTAACGTTAATTGATTAAGTGAAACAGTCGTTTTACTATATTTACGCCAACAATCAATTGTAATACACTATCAAAAGATGTAGGATGACACTGTTTTCTTTCCTAGTTTTCTCTCTGGGGAAATTGTAAATTTTTCAAAAATTGAATGACGATGAAATGCGATGGTAACGTTTCAGCTATATTGTTGAGGAAAAGGCTTTTTCTATGCACCACATTCAAATAACAAAAGAAAACTTCTATATATAACCAAAAGCAAAATTATCACAATCCAATATGGAACAATGGAAAAGAATCTATAAACAAAAAATTTACGATACAATCACATTAACACCGCTAATTTCCTTTCTTACCAATATTTATATCTGCACAATAATACTTCAGAAAAATTCTTTATAAATTATTCGCTGGACTTTTAAGCAACCAATATAAAATGTTCCACACCAATTTTTATATCCACACACAAAATTAATTATTCAATACCGAGCTCTCCACACAAGGAAATATTTTCGTTTTGAAAGAAAATTTTCGAAAATTTCTGACTTTCAAAAACATTAAAAAGATATGTTGAATTGATCGAAATAAAATACATTTCCAAGTAATTTCGAAAATACACCCACAGCATAATTGTAGTAATATTATAATCAAAAAATATAATTACATAGAGTGAAATTTATCGACATCACAAAAGGCAGCAGAGTTTCTCAGGGAGCCACAAACGAGGAACCTTTTAAAAGGGGTGAGTGATTTATTGAAATTATTGAATCTTTGATATTGTATGGAAAATATAGTGGGTAGTTTTTTGGAGAACGGGAAAAGTAGAACTTGAAATTTGGAAAATCTGGTTTCATATATTAGTGAGGAACGAAATTCACAAATACATATCAACAAAATTTTTTTTTCTTGGAGAAAAAAACTACAATTATAGTGGTGTAATTTTTGAAAATCAGAGAGAGGAGAATTTCATATTGAAAAATTTTGCAATTAGAGTGGCACGAAATCTAAAATTGCCTGAAAAAATTTTCTTGGAGAAAATTTTCACAAATTAAAGTAGCCCAAACGTATACTTAATTGAAAAAAGGAAAAGATTTTTTATTGGATAAATATTTTGCAGATTAGAGTGGTGCGTTTTTTTGAATTATAAACAATTTTTATACTGAGGATAAAATTTTACTTTTATTAATTTTTCGTGGGGAAATTTATTGGAACAAAATATTTGGTGAGATTTTTTGGACAATAGGGTGGAACGATTTAACGATTTACAAAATAATTTCTTGGAGAAAGTTATTCCAGTTAAATCATTTGGTTATTCTTCACGAAACCAATAAGGGGTTGCGATAAAGGGACAATTCACATAAAATGCCTCAAGTTTGATTTTAGTCAACAGGGTTGCTTTCGGTCAAAATAGTAAAAATGACAGCGTCAAAAAGAAGATGTAGATTCGATCTGACACAATTAGCTGCGTTCTGCACTAACTTCGAAAGAACCTGTCCCGACGATTGTACATTAGCGTTTCTTGATGTCAAAAGGCAAGAATTAGAAAGAAGATGGGCCAAATTAGTAGCTTCGTACGAAGAATATATAATAGAAGATAAAGGGGCACAAGAGGATCAAAAAGATGAAATCTCTTTAGCATATGAGGAGTCTAGTGATTTATATCAATCCTTGAAAATTAAAATTTTGGAATAAACCAAATCGGTTACTGTTCGAACAGATCAACCCATTAGTAACAGATCTTCATTAAAATTGCCAGCTTGCGAAATACAAACTTTTGACGACGGTTACTCCAAGTGGCCAGCCTTTAGAGATATGTTTCAGGCGGTCATTGGAAGAGATCCATCAGTGGCTCCAGCCCAAAAATTATATTATTTGCGTAGCAAAGTGAGGGGGGAGGCCTACCCAGCTATAAAGGATTTTGACTTGGTAGATGATAATTTTGAACTGGCCTGGGAAAAGTTGAAAAATAGATTCGAAAATAAAAGGCTTTTGGTGCAGGATCAGATGAAAAAAATTCATGCGGTCTCTCCAGCTCAAAACGAAAACGTCAAATCTCTTAGAATCATTCAAAATGCAGTTAACGATTGTTTATCGATTTTAAAAAATCATAAAATCGAATTGCCTGATTATGATCCATTCATGATTCATGTAGTTGTTTCAAAACTTTCTGATGAAACCATGAAAGAATGAGAAATGTCTTTGAAAAATCATCGTGAGCTGCCCACATGGACACAATTAAATGAATTTCTCTCGGAGAGAATTGAAATTTTAGAAACGATGACTGATAGGAAAAAGCCGCCGCTTAAAGAAAATCAGTCTACAAAAACCCAGGCATTTCACGCTCGGGCTGAGCAAAATTTTAGCTGTAGAAAATGTAAACAAGATCACCCTTTAAGAGTTTGCAAATCCTTCAAGGCCATGTCGCCAAACGAACGACAGAAATTTGTTTTTGCGAACAAATATTGTGTTAACTGTCTCTCGCCTACACATTTCAAATCAAAATGTCTGAGTACCGGTTCGTGTATTAAATGTCACAAAAAACATCACACAATGTTGCATATTGAAAACCCTGAAAATTCAAAAAGGGATAGTGTGCCAAAGGGGCATTCACAGTCAAATCCCCAAGATAACGAAAGGGCTTCAACATCAAGTACTCAAAACGAAACCCACACTTTCAATACTCAAGTCGAAAATTTATCTACTTCCGTAAATGTACCAGAAGATAATATTCAGGCTTATTTTGTTCGACGAGAAGGAACTACAGTGTTACCGACAGCGCTGATTCATATAGAAAATTCTGGAGAATTATTTACTATTCGGGCTCTGTTAGATGCAGCAGCAGAAAGAAGTTTTATTACAACACGTATTCAGCAAAAGCTTGCAATACCCCTCGAGAAACATTGTCATCAAATATCAGGTTTTGGTGGAATGGTAGTGGGTAGTTCTAAAGGTAAATGCTATGTTACCGTAAAATCGAGAATTTCTGATTTTAGAATAAAAATCTTAGCCATTGTCGCACCCAAAATAGCTAATGTTTTGCCCTCCCGTCACATGCGGAAAATTATGCGGAAATCAAAAATTTAACACTAGCAGACCCACATTTCTATCAACCTGCCGCTATTGATATGATAATAAGAAGCGATTTTTTACCTTTTATTAACCTTAAGGGAGTGCGACAAAATATATCAGAAAACTTGGAGGCCAGAGAGTCACATTTTGGTTGGTACTTGTCAGGCCCAGATAATATAAGTGAGATAAATGCGTTTTCTACCACCGTTTCTACTTCGGATGATCTTCTTCACGATCAAATAAAAAAGTTCTGGGAACTTGAAGAGGTCGAAAAAGACAGTGCCACAACTGAAGCTGATAACTTTTGCGAAAATCTTTTCAAAACATCCACTATTAGGCAGTCCGATGGACGTTACGTGGTACGTTTACCTTTTAAAGAAGAGTATCCAAGTGAAATATTTTTGGGTCAATCAAGAAATAGCGCTCTGGGTCAATATTTTCGAATGGAAAAAACTCTCGAAAAGACTCCAGATTTAAAAGAATTATATCGGCAAGTTCTCCAAGAATACATCGACCTGGATCAAATGGAACCAGTGATTCACCATGAAAATAATGCTGAAAAACAATTTTCGTTTTTTCTACCACACCACGCGGTTATTCGACCCGAAAGTAAATCGACGAAAGTTAGGGTGGTCTTCAATGCCTCTAAGAAAACGAATAGTGGATTTTCATTGAACGACGTTCTTCATCAAGGCCCAACTCTTCAGACCGATTTAATGCAAATAGTGCTTAGTTGGCGCTATTACAAAATGGGCGACATTGAAAAAATGTTTCGCCAAATAATAATTCACGAAGCTGATCGGCCATATCAGCAAATTTTGTTCCGTAATGAAACGGATAGTTTTGTAAAATCTTTTCAAATGAAAACAGTCACATTTGGGGTGAACTGTGCGCCTTTTTTGGCTATACGAACTCTACTGCAGTTAAGTGATGACTGTAGATATTTATATCCAAAGGCATCCACGATTTTGAAGAGCGAAATTTATGTGGATGACATTTTGTCTGGGGGACATACTCTTGAAGAGGCAAAAATGAAACAAAGTCAAATAACTCAGGCTTTAAATTCTGCAGGCTTCCCCATGAAGAAAATGACAGCCAATGACAGTTTTTTACTGAAACACTTGGCGCGGGAGGATCTTCTTGACGAAGATTTTTTGAAGTTTGACGATTCCAGCACCATCAAAATCTTGGGGATTCGCTGGAATGCGAAATCAGACTTTTTTTATTATGTTGTAGAACCGAAACAAATTTCGCCCTCCTCTACAAAAAGGCAGATTTTATCGGTTATAGCGAAATTATTTGACCCTCTAGGCTGGCTGGGACCAGTTGTGGTAATAGCAAAACTTTTGATGCAAGAGTTATGGGAACTTAAAGCGGACTGGGATGAGGGTATCCCACCGCATATACTCCAAAATTGGAAAACATTTTTAGAAAATTTACCACAAATTTCATCGTTAAAAATTCCTAGATGGGTACATTTTACACCGACTCATCAAATACAAATTCACGGTTTCTGCGATTCATCAGAAAAGGCCTATTGTGGTGCAGTCTACATGCGAACTTCTACATCTGATGGAGAAATCAACTGCAATTTGCTAGTGGCAAAAACCAAGGTTGCACCGATAAAAAAGATTACAATCCCGAAACTTGAATTGTGTGGAGCGGTTTTACTCTCAAAATTAGTAAAAGGTTTGATAGAAAATGCAAAGTTCTCCTACGAACTATATTTGTGGACGGACTCCTCTATAGTCCTTGGTTGGCTACAAAAACCACCACAAACTTTGAAAACCTTTGTTGCAAATCGTGTAACAAAAATTATTAGTATTGCCAGTAATAATCACTGGAAACATGTAAAAACGGACGACAACCCAGCTGATTTAGGTACCCGTGGTTGTATTCCTCAGGAACTCATAGAGAGTAAATTGTGGTGGCATGGACCCACCTGGCTGACCCAGCCTACTGAAAGTTGGCCGAAACCACGAACTTTCGATCCAACAGATTTAGAAACCAAAAAGGTATCAACTTTTCATCTAAAAACTACCCCAGTAGACACAACCAGCAAAAATACACATTTTCAGGCAGATGACGTTTGCGACATATTGGAAAACTTTTCATCTTTCGCTCGATCTCTAAGAGTCGTAAGTTATTGTTTTCGTTTCATTAATAGCATTCGAAAACGTCCATTTAAAACTGAGCAGTTTATAACTACGGAAGAAATTCGATTCACCAAAAATCGCCTAATTTCGATTGCTCAAAAAAACCACTTCTACAAGGAGTATAAATGCCTGCAAGAAAAACGCCATATAAGCAAAAAGAGCAGACTTCTTACTTTGAGTCCTTTTCTCGACGAAAGTAATCTATTACGTGTTGGAGGTCGACTTAATAACTCTGGATTAAGTTTTGAAGAACGCCATCCCATAATAATTCCTGAAAAATCCCGTATTGCTACTCTTTTCGTCGAATACACTCATACAATTCTGCTTCATGCTGAACATCACATAATAAAACGGGCTATAAGACAAGGGTTTTATATCCCTCGACTTAAAAATCTGGTACGAAAATGTATTCGAAATTGTAAAACGTGCACTATTTACAAGCATAAAGTTCAAAATCAAATAATGGCCGCACTCCCCCCTGAAAGAGTAAATTTTTCGCTGCCCTTTACATACACCGGTATTGATTTCGCTGGCCCGTTCAACATAAAATCATCAAATTTAAGAAACGCCAAATTGATTAAAGGTTATGCAGCCGTATTTGTATGCTTCTCTACAAGAGCAGTTCATTTGGAAGCCTGCTCAGATCTTTCTACGGACGCATTTCTAGCTTGCTTTGACGGATTTGCCGGGCGTAGGGGTTTCCCAAAAACTATGTTTTCTGATAATGGTCGAAACTTTCTTGGAGCTAGTCTCGCCTTACTTAAAACTCATAACGAATTTTTGAAAACAACGGAGAGGGCCTTAGTAGAAAAATATAGTGCCCACGGATTCACATGGTCGTTTATCCCACCTTATGCACCCCACATGGGCGGCCTCTGGGAGGCTGCTGTAAAAAGCATGAAATCTCATCTGAAAAAGGTAGCTGGTAATCTCAACTTTACGTTTGAAGAATTTTCAACAATGTTAATCAGAATTGAGGCCGTATTGAATTCCCGTCCAATGTCCTCATTGACTGAAAACCCATCTGAATTACTTCCTTTGACTCCAGGTCATCTCTTGAGAGGTGCACCACTTATCGGTCCGCCTGAAGCCCCTGAAGAACCCCCATTAGAAAATTTAAGTTTCATTAAACGCTGGAACCGTCTAAAGGCTCTTCAACATATCTTTGCCCGTCGTTGGAAGAACGAATACATTACAGAACTACAACGTCAAATGGAAAATTGAACAACACAACATAAAACCAAACGACTTCGTCATCGTGAAAGATGATTTACTACCACCTACCGAGTGGCGTCTGGGACGCATTACCAAAGTTATATATGGAAAAGACAGCAAAGTACGAGTAGCAGAGATCAAAACACAAAATGGAACTATAATGCGCTCGATTGCCAAACTTTGTCTTTTGCCCATATCTAATACCACCCCCGAGAAACCTCACGAAAATCTCCAAATTAATCCACCAGATTAAAAATTGAAAGCCATGTTAAAACAAGAGAAAAAGTCGCTAAAAAAATTTCTAATAACACAGTATATATATATTTTTTCTTTTCTAGCCATCATCATACCTCGATGCGAATTGTGCATTTATTTATTATCAGGGTGAAGAAATGGAACGTTTTTCTAAGTCCCCCCACGTGTGAGCAGCACCGCTACTATGGCGACTTCCATTGCGGGATGACGCAATCACAGTCCCACCACCTATTAAAATTGCAATTAGTTCAACATTTTGAAACGATGCTGCCCCACGCACATCCTGGTATTGCCACTTGCCGTATAATCGATTTACTAGTCCGACGCTTGCTTCTCTTATTAAGAATTCGATGATTCATCCCAAGGAAACCCTCCCGAAGATGCAACGATCAATTTTGAATGGGTCCTATCTAGAGTTTAAAACGTCTACTGTTGTCACCAACATCTTCGCGCGGGAGGATGTTGAACCGTGTTCAACCTTATGGTTTTGTATATATATTTATATTTTTTCTCTTAAAAAACCAGTATTTGCTTTTTCTCTCATTTAATTATTCTAATATTCTCTAAATGTTCCCCTTGAACTGAATTTAATCCGCTACTTGAATAGCGCCTTTTTTTGTAAATACTTTTTGTAAATAATAAAGTTAAGTTAGTCTAAGAATACTCATCAATAAAGCAAGAAGCTTTGGTTTTATTAGAAAAAACAAAACTTAGCGTTTTTTCCTCAACGGGGATTTTTCATTTGCTTGGAAAGGGAGTCACCCTGCCCAACAATATGTTAAAATAAATCAATATAGAAATAAATAGAAACAGAAATATATAATATGCTAAAAACTATTGCAGTAGTGTTAATAGTAACCATAATAATAACAACAATTATATCAATACTGTCAATTCAGGTAAGGAATTACTTAACAAACACGGCTTTAGAATAAGCAGAACGGGTAAAAGATTATGTAGTAGAAAATGTTCAAGAGTTACAAGTAGTGGATAAAGTAAACGCAATAGTAGAAGAAGTAGAGAAATCCGAGGCAATGGAAAAATTAATATCAGTAAAAGAATTTTTAAGTAATTTAGAAAAGTAAGAGCACATATGTACAAAGAAAAAAAAAAGAAAAAAGAAATTTTTTTGAAGAACTATTAATGAACATAAACTTTTAAAAGAAAATTGTAATGCTTTTGTTTTTTTTGGAGACCAATGGATAGTATATACAAACAAATAGAGGCAATAATAACTAATGCGAAAAAATCACTAAGTAAAACTTACGTACCAGATACCATACAAGCTAAGAGAGTAGAATTGGAAAGGCTAGAATCCGAATCAGTGACTATTTTGGGAAGTACTAAAATTTCACAAACGGATAAACAGGGACACACGTAAAAATTTGCTAAATTGAAAAAGGAGGCTTTAGAAGTTCTCCAACTACACGAAGACAAATACAACGAGACAGAAGAGGAAGAGGATCTTACGGAAACGAACACAATGGCGACTACTACCTTGAATACTACCGAGTTAGCGAATATCTCGAAAGTATTAGCTACTTTCAATGGTACTCGAGACGAACTCGAACCATTTATAGCAAACGTGGAAATAGTAAGGGAGACAATTGCTCCAGAAAAACATACTTCATTTTTCAACTTTGTCTTTAGGACGAAGTTAACGTCAAGAGTACAGAATAAGATTGGAACTTTCTGATTATGATTTTGATATCGTATATAAGAAAGCTTCTAACAATACTAATGCAGATGCATTGTCCCGAATACAAATAGATTCTACAATATTGAAGAGCATGATACGGTTGGAAAACGACGAAAGCATTAAGAAAACACTAGTACTGACGAGAGGTATGAAAAGGAAATCATCGGTGAATGAAAATACCAATGGCAAATCTCATAGTGAGTCTGATCAACTCCATATGTGGGATTGCACTTCCATCAATGATATCAAGCATGCATGCAAACTGAAATTTATATTAGAGAAAAGGCCAAAAGAAGATATATATCTTCTCCTATATATAAAAGAATAACGTGACTGACTGACTGACTCAACATCGCCCAGCCCAAACCGCTGAAGCTAGGAAGTTGAAATTTGGTATGTAGGTTCCTCTTTCGGCGTAGACGTCCGCTAAGACGGGATTTTTGGAAATTCCTACCGGAACGGGCAAAAAGGGGAAAGTCTCCCCCTCGGCGGCCTGCCCAAACCCCTTTGGCTAGAAAGCTGAAATTTAAGATATGTGTTCCTAGGAGTATGGGCTAACTTTTCTGGAAAGTACTTTCTGGAATTTTGGACAGGGACGTTGTAAAAATGGGGGTTAAAAAGGGGAAAAAGGCCCCCCTTGACGGCCTGCCCAAACCGCTGGAGGTAGGAAGTTGAAATTTGGTATAAAGGTTCCTCCACTATCGTAGACATCCATCAAGACGGGAGTTTTGGAAATTTTTACAGGGACGGGCAAAAAGGGGAAAAAGTCTCCCCCTTGACGGCCTGCTCAAACTGCTGGAGCTATGAAGTTGAAATTTGGTATGTAGGTTCCTCGACCGGTGTAGACTTCCGTTGAGACGGCATTTTTGGAAATTCTTATCGGGAGGGGCAAAAAGGGGACAAAAAAAGTACCTTTTTCCAAAAAAGTACCTTTTCCCAAAAAAAGTACCGTTTTCCCAAAAAAGTACCTTTTTCCAAAAAGAGTACCTTTTTCCAAAAAAGTACCTTTTTCCAAAAAAAGTACCTTTTTCCAAAAAAAGAACCTTTTTCCAAAAAAAATTACTTTTTCCAAAAAAAGTACCTTTTTCCAAAAAAAAAGTACCTTTTTCCAAAAAAAGTACCCTTTTCCAAAAAAAAGTACCTTTTTCCAAAAAAGTACCTTTTTCCAAAAAAAGTACCTTTTTCCAAAAAAAGTACCTTTTTCCAAAAAAAGTACCTTTTTCCAAAAAAAGTACCTTTTTCCAAAAAAGTACCTTTTCCAAAAAAAGTACCTTTTTCCAAAAAAAATTCCTTTTTCCAAAAAAGTACCTTTTTCCAAAAAAAGTACCTTTTTCCAAAAAAAAAGTACCTTTTTTAAAAAAAGTACCTTTTTCCAAAAAATTTACCTTTTTCGAAAAAAATGTACCTTTTCAAAAAAAAAGTATCTTTTCCAAGAAAAGTACCTTTTCCCAAAAACCATAAATTTTTCCAAAAAATACCTTTTTCAAAGAAAGTACCATTTTCAAAAAAAAGTACCTTTTCCCAAAAAAAGTACCTTTTTCTAAAAAAATGTTCCTTTTCCAAAAAAAAGTACCTTTTCCCAAAAAAAAGTAACTTTTTCTAAAAAAATGTTCCTTTTCCAAAAGAAGTACCTTTTCCAAAAAAATTACCTTTTTCCAAAAAACACATTTTTCCAAAAAAAAACACCTTTTTAAAAAAAATACCTTTTCCAAAAAAGTACAAATAAAGTACTTTGTAAAAACAAAGTATCTTTTTCCAAAAAATTTCGTTTTTCCAAAAAGTACCATTTAAAATAATATATAATTTCAAAAAACTACTTTTTTTCCTCCCCCCACGGATATCTCCACTAAAACAAGGTTTCTTGATATTCGGCATAGACGTGCGCTAAGACGGGATTTTTGGAAATTCCTACCGGAACGGGCAAAAAGGGGAAAAGTCTCCCCATAAACAGTCTCACAAATTGGAAAAGTGCCTGCCCAAACCACTGGAGGTAAGAAGTTGAAATTTGGTATAAAGGTTCCTCCACTGTAGTAGACATCGACTAAGTTTGTATTTTTGGAATTCCCTACAGGATATCCCAAAAGGAAACTCGGTATGTGAGTTCCTCCTTCTGTGTAGGCGTCCGCTTAGACGGAATTTTTGAAATTCCTATCGGGAGGGGAAATAAGGTAAAAGTCTCCTCCTGACAACTTGCCCAATCCCTTTTGGCCAACCTAAAATTTTAAATATGTATTCCTTGGAGTAGGACTAACTCACCGGCAACGTAATTTTTCTATTTTGGAACAGGAACATAGTAAAAATGGTGGTTGAAAGGGACAAATGTCCCCACTAACGGCCTGCCCAAACCGCTTAGGCAATGCAGTTGAAATTTGGTATGAATGTTCCTCATCCATCGCAGATAGCCGCGAATATGGAATTTTTGTAAATTCCTAAATATATTTTTAATCCTTTAATTCCCAGTGGAACATAGGGCCCTTCCTAAAGGGAGGGGCAAAAAGAAGAAAAGCCTCACCTTGGGGGCCGGTAAAAACCCCTTCGGCTAGAAACCTGAAGCTTAAAATGTGGGTCGTTGGAGTAAGGGCTAACTTATTAGAAAGATACTTTTTTGAATTTTGGACAGGGTCTTTATAAAATGGGGGCTCAAAAAGGGAAAGTTGCCTCTTAACGACCTGTCCAAACTACTGGAACTAGGAAGCTGAAATTCGGTACTTAGGTTCCTCTTCCAGCCTAATTCCAACTAGGAGGGACAAAAAAAGAAAAAGTGTCCCCCTTGACATCCTGCTCAAACTGCTGGAACTAGGAAGCTGAAATTCCCTGTCGATGGATTTTCGGAAATTCCTACCGAGAGGGGCACAAATAGTAAAAGTTGGCTAGAAACCTGAAATGTTAAACACATGTTACTTGGAGTATGGGCCTTAGGCACCTTACCGGGAAGGTGCTTTTTGGACAGGGACATTGCAAAAATTGTGATTAATGAAGCGAAAAGTGACGCTTAAAGGCCTGCCCAAACCCCTGGATGTAGGAAGTTGAAATTTGGTATTAAAGTTCCTCCTCTATTGTAGACATCCGCTAAGATGAGATTTTTGGAAATTTCTACAGGTAGGGTCAAAAACAGGAAAAGTCTCCCCCTTAACGGCCTGGCCAAACTGCTGGAACAAGGGATCTTAAATTCGGTATTTGGGTTCCTTCTCCAACGTTGACGTCCCCTAAGATGGTATTTTTGGAAATTCATACCGGGAGGGGTAAAAAGGGAAAAAACTTCCCCCTTGACGGCCTGGCCAAACTGCTGGATATAGAGACCTAAAATTATGTATGTAGTAGGTTCCTCCTTCAACGCAGACGTCCTCTAAGACGGAATTTTTGGAAATTCCTACCGGGAGGGGTAAAAACGGAATAATTCTCCCCCTTGATGACCTAACCGAACCCTTCGGCTAGAAACCTGTAATATATAATATGTTTTCCTTGGAGTATGGGCTAACTTATCGACAAGGCATTTCTAGGACTTTGGACAGGAACGTGGTAAAAATGGTGGTTCAAAAGGGGAAAATTGCCCCCCCCCCCTTAACGTCTGCGTCTTTAGCTAGAAACCTAAAACTTAAAGAACAAGTGTATATGAAACACTAAAATTAAGAAACTAAATAGGAAACGAGTGGAATTGAAACACTACACAAGTGGAATGAAATGGATATAAACTCTGAACGAGTGGAATTGAAATTATAGACAATGCAAATGGATTGGAAGAGGGAATTACCTGTTCAAACACTATCCCCGGAATATGAAACTTATGTAGTATTGAAACATACTCTCCGAAAAGTTAAACAAATTTTCTAAAAGAGAAAAAACCTTAGAAAAGGAATGGAACTTATATATTCCGATATTTAAACTTCATGTAACGAAGCACCGGTGGAAGAAACCGACGCAGTAAATTTTCCAACTGAATTTGTGAATTTACTTGTATTGCCAGGTCTACCTTTACATAAACTGGAATTAAAAAAAAACTTTAAGACACGCTAACAACGTAGCGGGCTTTGCCCCCTATTTTTAATATTATAAAATGCTTTCCAACCCTGCTTTACGTTATTTATTTTCATTCAAAACACGAATGAACAAAACTACTTACGGGTCTATCTACCTAAGTTCGCACTTTACCAAATTATCTTAACATACACACGTATATTGCAATATATTATGGATTCATTACTAACAATCCACTTTCATGAGAAAAAGTGATCAAATATTTATTTATTTTAAACCCATTGTTGTGCAGAATTATTTATTTGTGGTGGCTGGGTGAAGGCTTTTATTATAAAAACTGTACTTTAAATAAAAAGCGAATTTAAAAAAAATTGTCGGGGGGGGGGGGGGCGCAGATGATGCAATATTTAGTATAATTCCCGCGGAAGAACTTAAGGCCAAGTATAATGAGGCAAATAAATCGAATAATAATAACGTGAAAATAATGTTATATAGAAAACCACAGAAAATACTAGACGAAGATAGAAAAGTGGAACTGATAGAACTATTTCACAATACTCCACAGGGAGGTCATTTTGGAGTTCGAAAAACTCTGCTTAAATTGAAGCAAAGGTACATATGGAAAAACATGTTTAGAATGGTAAAGGAATATATTTCTAAGTGTGATCTATGCCAGAGGAACAAACAGGTGAGACGCACCAGGGAACCTCTTTGTGTTACTGATACACCTACACAAAGTTTCGGAACGGTTGTAATCGATACAGTCGGACCGTTAGGTCCTTCGATGTGTTATCGATACATTTTGACTATGCAATGCGAACTAACAAAATATGTTATAGCATGCCCCATAGAAACAAAAGAGGCGAAGTCCATAGCCAAGGCTTTAACTGAAAACCTTATATTGAAATATAGGATATTTAGAACACTGAAATCTGACAGAGGAACGGAATTTACGAACGAGTTAATGAAAGAGATATGCGGGTTATTGAAGATTGAATAACGATTTTCAACTCCGTATCATCACGAAACCTTAGGCACTGTGGAAGGAAACCATAGAGTACTAAATGAATACATTTTATCTTTTGTAGAAGGTGATAATTGGGAACAATGGATTCCTTATTATGCATTTGCATTTGTAACTCCTCATGTAGATACTGAATACTCTCCATTCGAATTGCTATTTGGGAGATTACCAAATTTACCAGGTGATGAAGTCGCGAATCATCCCCAGGTTTATAATCTCGACAATTATGCTAATGAACTAAAAGTCAGACTGAAACATTCACTGGATTATGCTAGGAAAATTACTGAAAAGATAAAAAAAGATAGACGATTAGAATCCTATAGTAGAACCAATAGTATAGAGTTAGAAATAGAAGATTTAGTGTTAGTTAGAATAGAAAGTAGAAAGAAAAATTAGGCACCGTATAGAGGTCCTTATACTATAGTAGCAATTAATGATTTAAACGTATCTGTTAAGGTAGGGAATAACATTAAGATATATCATAAAAATTTGTTAAAAAAATATCATACCTAATCAAAGGAAATAAAAAATTATACAAAAGTAATATCTTGTCAATAATTTGCAATATACAAAAAGAAAATAAATGATTGTAATTACACTAACATATGAAAATAAAACATAAGTAAAGAATAAAACGATTAAATAATAAACTTTGTTTATATAGAGTCATTAAATTTTATGGTATTATATTACGAAGAAATATTTTTTTTTATAAACTATAAGAATATAATATTATGGGTATGCACAATTAGAAACTCACATCATATAAATCCTCCAATTTCTGTTAATTTTATTTTCACAGAAATTTGATGATTTCTCTTGAGGACGAGGGTGTAATGTGTGCATACTTAACGTACATGGTTTACAAAAAGGGAAAACAATAAAATAATTTAACCTTTAGTTGGAATAACCAGAATGTTTAAAATATCATATTTTCCATGAACACTCTAAATAAACATTAAAAAGGGTTTCATATGACACTCATGGTTTTTTTATGTCATACGTATAGTGGCTGACATTGGAACCAAGCTGTTTTGGCATTTCTAACTGACCCACATATGTTTGCCGCATGTGAGTAATTGTTTATTGTTTTGGAATTTCACTTTTGTGTTCTTTGTTATTATAGAGTTTAAAATAGTATATAAGCACCGTAAATATTATTTGTAAGGCAATCTTAACTAAAACTTCTAAGAGTAAATTACTGAATAAAAATAAAAGCCAAAGAAACAGAAAACAACTATAGTCTTTAATTTCAAAGAAAATTATCCTCTAACTTAAATACGACACATGATTGTAGTAATTTAATATAATGTTCTTTACATCGGTTTCATTTTTTTGCAATGCTAGGTTTTTATTATAAAAACTTTCTCGAATAAACGAAGATCTAGTTATGGTGCGGATTGACTGCAGCTAATTTGGATACTATTTCAGGAAATGTTTGCCCTACAATAAAACCTTTAATGCCTATTCAGCTTACACTTTTTTCTTCAGTTACTTTGCTAATTTTAGCTGAAACGTTATTCTTGTTGTTTTCTTCAAGAGAAGTTGCATGACCATCAATTTTTTTTTTTTTTTGTGAACCAAATTTAGATGTCGCATAACCAAATTTAGATACCACCGTTAACCATTAGTCTTTTCTTTTCACATTTATTAATGAAAACGTTACTTATAAAATTATTGACCCTTAATATAAAGGCGTATTTTAAATCTAAAGTCGACTTTATTTTTAATCAAAACGGTTTTGTTCATTTTGTGTATGAAAACCTTACAAAAATATTTATATTTTCAAATATTTTGATTGGTTGAAAATAAATTAACCAATCAGAATGCTCCAAAAATAAACCAAGTATACTACCACCCAATATTTTAACTAAAGTCGACTTTACCTAAATTAAACATTTGAAAAATTTAGATAGTAAGAGCGATTATTTGTAAGAAACAAAGCTTCTTTTTCATATTTCATTTAAACATTTTACCAAGTTTTTAGGTTTTACTATTTTGAATAAGTTATGCGAAAAATCTTTATTAGTTGAAATGCTCCTTATTACTTGGCATAGATTTTATATGTGTGTCAAATAAATGTATTCCCTTTGAAAAGATTTTAACAATGACATTTTTGTTTTGGTATTTAAAATGTTTTTTATAACTAAAATTAAAAAATCCTATTCGAAACAAAAACAATTTAAAAAAATTTAGTATTTTTAAAATTTCCCGTTTTCCCGGGAAAAATATATTATTTTCCCGGGAATTCCCGAACCCTAAACCCTAATTGTAATATAACGGCACACACATTCCTTAATTCTTTAATTTTTGTAAACAACCTTAATAGTTGCATATGCGTATTGCTGTTGTTGTTTGTTTATTACTTTTACTTGTTTGACTAGTGCATGCTTATGCATGGTTGTGCTTATGTGTATAGTTGTTATTGTCTGTTTACTTGTTTTCATCTATTTAACCTGCATATAGTGTATGTTGTTGGTATAATATTTATTCACTAACGGTAGTTACAGTGTCTGACACTAGTTTGTGGAAAAACTTGTCGTCACAACTTGAATACTTCTGTTGTATTCTTTTTGTAGTTGCTGTTTTTATAGTATTTTCAACACATATATAAAAACCTCTTTTATTGAAAATAAGGGATTACTCAAACAATACCTACTTTTGCTTTGTAAGTTCATATAAACTTATTTTGAATGATAGAAAAGTTCATAATAAACTTTGTTAATAGAATTTTGTCAAGTTAAATAATTTGTAGGAATATAAACTATTATTAAGAAAATTTTTATTGCTTTAAGGGCTGGTATCTTATCTCCAATGATTATTTTACCTTAATTATTCATTAAGAAATCATTGATTAAACCTTAAACTTACTTAAAATAATATCGGTAACTTATTACAATTTAATCAATGATTTGTTAATTTTAGATATTTTCATTTGACAATACGAATAAGTAATAAAAGAAAATAAAAAAGTTTTGAAAACTCGCGAAATTGTTATTTTTTAAATCTGCAATCGCTAAATGTATTTTTGCATGCTACATGCATATCTTAATGTTTTCATTGGGTAAGTCTGTATAATTATAAATTTTATTTTAGTCCAGGAAGGTAAGAAATATTTATGAAGGATAAGATGATTTTTGATGTTTTTTACTACATTCAATCCAAACTTTATAGTTTGAAATAATTAGGAAATAGGTCCAAAAGGAAACAAATCAACCACATGCAGTGACGTCTCCCAAAGAATGATTGCTAAAATTAAAATTTAAAAATTTTGTGGATAATAAAAGATATGAATCCAAAAATAATCCTTGGTGGAAAAATATATGACGTCTTTGAAAATGCTCATTACATTAGAGTCTCAAGAGTATGAATAAATCTTAACTTCTGTGAACTGGCTCTGTCCGACATTTCAAGATATGGTCACCTATGGACATGTGGTAAGTTAAGATTTATAAGTAAATTTTGATAAATAGTAAAAATTGGTTCAATAATTGGGAAAAACTATAATAAAAACAATTATACCCATTAGCTGAAATTTGGCAGAACTGCAAAATTGTTCTGAGACACCTTAAATACATGCACAAGAAAATATTTGTTTTCACTTTTATGGGCCAAATTTTACCCCCACGAATCGTGGCTCATTTGTGCTAAAGGAATATCAATATTATGACCGATTCTAACCATCCAATTTATGTCATTTATTCTAATTTCCGCCAAATAATTTCCTAGTTAAAATTGGTCTTTTTAGAGAAGATATACATTACTACACTCAAAAAAAAAAGTCAGTAAAGTCAGCAAAAATGTTGCTGTGTCAGCAAATTTTTAGTCAGGAGCGTGCTTGCAAAAAAGTTGGTAATTTTAGCAAAAGGTTTGCTGAAAATCAGCGAGCTGATTTTTACAAAAAAAATAGTAATCTTCAGCAAAAGTTTTGCTAACACTTAGTCGACTGCAAATGAAAAAAATCTTTGCTAAAATCACTAAACTTTTTGCTGAATATTAGTAGACTGAAAAAAACTCAAAAAACTTGTGGCGAAATTTTACTTTAGTTAATTTATTTGCTGAAAATTTAAATATAGAATATGTGTAGAGTTGTTTTCCTTTTTTTGTCATTTCCGTTTCCAGACAAGCTGCGACATCTACATCTAGTCTATCTGGTTGTCGTCCACGCTATGAATGCTGTTATCAGCACAATTTTTGTTGCAAAATAAATTAGTAAAACATTTGTTCAAAATTAGTTTAGTGGTAAAAAAATATAACTAAAATTTTAGCTGAAAACACAATTTCAGGAAAAAAATTGCTGAAAACTAGTACACTTGATATACAAGACGTTTTACTAATAGAGTAGAATCAGAGATTAAAATTCGACAAGTTACTGTAATTAAGACCTAAACAATGATTTTCTTCTTCATCATTGTTTAATATTACATAAGATACCAGGCCTAAGAAAAATTTTCTTAAATTTTTTTTAAATATTTTTTAAAAAATTAAACAAACATTTTAGTTTATTTTTACTAAATCTTAATGCAAAAGAAAGCTTGGTAAAATATAGAATTTTTTATTTTTGGAAGAGTTTAAATTCCTCTACTTAAGTTAAGCTATGTACGTGATTTGGGTAAATTTATAAACTTGAATCAATTAACTTAAACTAAAACTTAAAATAGAAAATTATGATGAACTAAATTCAACGGAATAAACTATTCAGAAGCTAAAAGTATTTTCTACAAATGAGTACAATAAACTTAATAGAATAACAATTTAACTAATTTTTGGTAAAATAATTTGAGTGAAATTTTGAACTATTCTTGAGTTTATGAACTATTTGTTTTACTCACATTTAGTAAATTTTTTAAATTTAATGTTTTTTCGCTATTTTAAGTAAAATTTAACTTATTTCAATGAACTTTTCTGGAGTTTATTTTGAACTATAGTTTAGTTCAAACTTTTTTCTGAGTGTGTTGATTAGGGTTTGGGATTTCCCGGACTTTTTTGTTTCCCGGGAAACGGGAAAGAAAAAATTTGATTCCCGGGAATCCCGGGAAATATTTCTGAACAAAATTTTTAATGAAAACCACCTATATAAGTAATTTTTGTTAAAAAAAAACACTATTTCAGTACAATTGTAGTCTGTGTAGTGAGAATTCAAAGTAAAAAACATCAGAATGTTGAACATTTGATTTCACATAAATTACTCGCAGCACTGCCAAATGAATTGCATGGTTCCAGCTGAAAGCACCCACTACTGGACTGTCGGAAACAAACCGTTTCATCACATTTAGCCAATTAGATATGGTGGCCACAATGTTATTTTCCAAAGACAAATAAAACTCTTCTAGTCTTATTTCTACAATTCTTCTTATTTCATCAGCATTACATCTTCTTGATATATAAACCAACCCCAGGTTATAAAATGAATTATTTCCGATTATACATATGTTCAAATATCTCTTTTGTGATATTCTTGTCCATTCATCTAAGATTATAGTAAATCTCCTATTGTTAGAAATATTGCTCGATATTTCTTTTATCATGATATCTTTTACATGATTGTAGTAATTTAATATAATGTTCTTTACATCGGTTTCATTTTTTTGCAATGCCAGGTTTTTATTATAAAAACTTTCTCGAATAAACGAAGATCTAGTTATGGTGCGGATTGACTGCAGCTAATTTGGATACTATTTCAGGAAATGTTTGCCCTACAATAAAACCTTTAATGCCTATTCAGCTTACACTTTTTTCTTCGGGTACTTTGCTAAAGAAACGTTATTCTTGTTGTTGGTTTCTTCAAGAGAAGTTGCATGACCATCAATTTTTTTTTGTGAACCAAATTCAGATGTCGGATAACCAAATTTAGATACCACCGTTAACCATTAGTCTTTTCTTTTCACATTTATTAATGAAAACGTTACTTACAAAATTATTGACCCTTAATATAAAGGAGTATTTTAAATTTAAAGTCGACTTTATTTTTAATCAAACGGTTTTGTTCATTTTGTGTTTGAAAACCTTACAAAAATATTTATATTTTCAAATATTTTGATTGGTTGAAAATAAATTAACCAATCAGAATGCTCCAAAAATAAACCAAGTCAAGGTATACTGCCACCCAATATTTTAACTAAAGTCGACTTTACCTAAATTATACATTTGAAAAATTTAGATAGTAAGAGCGATTATTTGTAAGAAACAAAGCTTCTTTTTCATATTTCTTTTAAACATTTTACCAAGTTTTTAGGTTTTACTACTTAAATTTTGAATAAGTTATGCGAAAAATCTTTATTAGTTGAAATGCTCCTTATTACTTGGCAAAGATTTCCCGAGTAAAAAAGTTTTGATATAATCATATATTATTTTATGTAATTGCATATAGTAACTTATAGTTACATATGGCCAGATATGCTTTTAAATTCAAGCAGATATACTTTTATATAGTCATATGTTAGATATTTTTTCCTCAAAGGTTTTAATATGGAGACATATGTGATTTTATATTATTACATACAGGCCTACATATAATTGCATGTGCTATATGTAAGTACATAAAGTAACATATTACAGATATAATTACATATACGTTTATATATAATTTAGTATGACACTATACATAATAATATAAAACTATATGGGGAGCCATATAAGAAATATTTCATAATTTGTGTTAGATATGATTATATATTGACGAATAAGAACCCATATATAACTTAATATGGTTCCATATCTACAATATTTCATGATTTATTTAATATATAACAATATAACGTTCTTTATAAAATCATCTATAATTATATATCAACGGTGGGCAAATGCGGACCATTGGACCGCATGCGGCCCTTTGCTGATTTTTGTGCGGCCCTTGTTAAACTTTAACTTTAAATTTTTTTTATTTCAAAAATTTTTTTAATATCTTATTTCGCAATGTTTTAAAATTTTTTATTCCAAAAATTTTTAGATAAAAAATTAGGGCCAGTTTTATTGCCAGGGCTATGATCGATTTGAAAATTTCTTACTTAAGAGATATTTAAAGGAACAATTGATATTATTCTTAGGGCCAGTTTAGCTAGAAATTTCTTACTTAAAAATTATTTAAGACAAAAATCGATCTTATGAAACTGGCAATTAATTCTTTACAAAATAAATTCAACATCTTTTACGCTACTGTCGACATTGACAACTACTTTGTCACAAATTTAAAAACATGTAATTTTGTATTTAAAAAAAACTGTCACATTTTGCAAGTTTAAGTTTTGTTTTTCATCACATTTATGAAGCTTTTTATAAATATGATAAAGGTTTTTCATTTAAATTTTCAGTAGCCATTTCAGACTTTTGTTGGACGAGTTTTATAGTCAGCACAAAGCACGATTTTAAACTCATATTTTATTTGTTTGAAAATTTCTTACCAAAGTGTTATTAAAATTCGTACTTTGTGCTGACTATTGGTCTTAAATTTAGAACTGTGTGAAAAAGTTGGCGTTTTAATTCATCAAAAAGTACTCAAGTTACTGACTAAATCTTTAAGTTTGTAATCGTCGTTTAAATTAACCCTTTTGTGCATAGTGTTCCTTTAAAGGGAAGAGTTTTTTTGTTGTGCGCAACGAAATTATTAAATTAAAACCCGAATCAAGGATATAATTCTGTATACATGTTTTTGTTGTCGGAATAATATTCAGTCTTGTATAACTCGTTGAGTTTTAAATTTTCGTTGGCCGATTCCGCGACACCGCAGTTTAATGCAAAAACTATAAAAAAAAATGTTTTATTCTACTTATGTAATTAAAAAATATCAAAACAGAATTTGAAAAAAGTTGAGTTTGCAATGAGTTCTTGTGGAACCAGTTTTGATTTGAGAACAGATTTTTTTTTTACATGAAAAATAAAATAAAACATTAGTTCCGTCCGCTTTCATTTAAGGTAAAGATTTGTAGTTTTACTTTTTTTAATTTATAGTGCGGCCCTTTATAATTTATGAAAAACCACAATATGGCCCTCGGTGAAAAATCCGTGCCCACCCTTGTTATATATCATCCCACATAAGCAATTATTTCAAAGTGATTTTATATAAAACGAGTAAAAAGGTTAAAGTCGGGCATGCCGACTATACAATACTCTACACCAGTCTGGGTAAAAGCCAACTAATGTTTGGATCCGAAATTCGAATGGGTTAAAATGGGGCTTGTGTCAAAATTTTCTATAATGTGAGTCAGCGCACCAAATTTCATTAAAATATCTTAATATTTGCGACCTGCAGTTTGTAACCAAGCCAATTTTGGTAGGACCCTTATATGGGCACTAGGTCTAAGCATGTACCGATGTTCACCAAAATCAATAGGCTTCGTCCTTGGGCCAACATAGGTCTGTGTACCAAATTTCATCAAAATATCTTAATATTTGCGAACTGCAGCGTATAAACAATATAATTTTGGGGGCACTAGGTCTAAACATGGACCGATTATAACCAAAATCAATAGACGTCGTCCTTGGGCTGATATAGGTCGGTATACCAAATTTCATCAAAATATCTTAATATTTGCGACCTGCAGCGTATAAAAAATATAATTTTGGTAGGACCCTTATATGGGCACTAGGTCTAAACATGGACCGATGTTCACCAAAATCAATAGGCTTCGTCCTTGGGCCAACAGAGGTCTGTGTACCAAATTTCATCAAAATATCTTAATATTTGCGACCTGTAGAGTGCGGACAAGAATGCATGGACAGACAGACGGACGGACGGACGGACAGGCGGACATCGTTAATCGAAATAAAAAAAAAATTCTAAGCCGATCGGTATACTAGGATACTAGGGTCTAGGACCAATATTTTTTGGTGTTACAAACATCAGCACAAACTTATAATACCCTGACCACGTAGTGGTGTAGGGTATAAATATATAAGGTCCATATAAAACCGTATTATATTACTCAAGTGATTCGTGCGTGAGCGTGAATAAGAATATATTACCCGTGCATGATTCGTGTGTGAGTTTATTTTTTGCATCATATATTTTTAGTAATTTTTACTATTTTGTAATATTTTACTATTTTTTTTACTATTTTTCTTATATCTTGGTTGTATAACATGATCCTATTAACTTTAAAATTTCAGTCTTGTTAACTTTATTTTAAAATTACTAAAAATAAAGAAAATTTTGTTCATGTTTAATGCACTGTCATGGTAAATCTGGGTAAAAGTAATGGAAGATTTATCGAAATTATAGGATTTCCAGCAGACCTTTGGGTTAATCATTATATTTGGAAATTAATTACACATGCAATTACACAATTACATGTAATTGTAATTGAAAAAAAAAATCAATTACAATTATATATTATTTGTAATTGTAATTAAAAAAAAACAATTAGAAGTAATTTGTAATTGAAAATTTGCAATTATACATTACATATAATTGTAATTGAAAAAATTTCGATTACATTACATTTTTTCGGAAAAGAAATAATGACAAAAAGCACAAGTGAGGGGTCAGCCCAACATGACGTATTCTTTTTATACTTATCCACGCCTATCCAACCTATCCCAGTCAGTTTTTTCTACAAAATTTTAACAAAAAACACTTTAATTCTAAATGTAATTGAAATTTGTAATTGAAATCACTTTCAATTACAATTACTTGTAATTGAAAATTTTCAATTACAGTCACATGAAATGTAATTGTGTTTTTTTTTAATTTCAATTACATTTATTTGCAATTGTAATTGAAATCCCCCAGGTCTGATCTCCAGATATTGCATATCTTTTTTATTTAAAAAAAATAATTTTTGTATATTGTTAGATGTGGTCTTATATAATATGATCAAAAGTATAAGGTCAATATTTTGATATAATTGTATCAAACTATGTCCACTTTTATAACATTTTATATAATTTTATACAAAAAGATATAATTTGATGTAATTGGATGAGGACAAAATTCGGATACAATTGTATCGAATTGCATAAAATTGTATCAAATTGTACCAAATTGTATACAATTGTATACAATTCGATACAATAAGATACAATAAGATGTTCTCATTTTTCGGATATAATTATATCTAATTACATAAAAGATTATATATAATTAAACATAACTTCATATGGCTCCATATCATTTTTTTTACTTGGGTTTATATGTGTGTCAAATAAATGTATTCCCCTTTAAAAGATTTTAACAATGACATTTTTGTTTTGGTATTTAAAATGTTTTTTATGACTAAAATTAAAAAATCCTATTCGAAACAAAAACAATTTAAAAAATTTAATATTTTTAAAATTTCCCGTTTTCCCGGGAAAAATATATTATTTTCCCGGGAATTCCCGGCAAAATTTTCCCGGAATTTCCCGAGAATTCCCGCCCGGGAATTCCCGAACCCCAAACCCTAGTGTTGATGCATCTAAAATTGGATGTGGTGCCGTTTTAAGTCAAGATTTTTATGGAAATGACTTCCCAGGTGAAAATGTTCATATATGGTCATATATGGCAACATATATGGATTCATATATGGGTTCGGATCCGAAATTTGAGGGTATATGGCCATATATGGAGATATATGAATGTTCATATACATTTTTTTTTTATTTTTTAATAAAAATATTGCTTTTTTTATTTAAATTAAATGTAAATATTAGAATTCTTACTGATGAATTTGTACATTTGAATGAAATTGAGAAATTATGAAATTTTTAATGGACATAAACATTTTACTTCAAGATAAGAAATTATTTTATGACTGTTTTTTGATTATTTAATGATTGTTTATACACTAATAGAAAAAAGTATGTAAAAATTTTAGTTAAACCTACTAAAAATTAGTTCAAAATGAAAAACTGCTGATTAGCAGAGTATTTTTGCTAAATATAAATAAGATAGGTACAGAAAAAATAAAACTGTTTAATATATTTACAAATTTTGAGTTATAATTGAGCTAAATTTCAGTGATTAGGAAATAAAATTAAATTGTAGTATTAGACAAAAAACATCACATAAAATTTTAAATTTTCAAAGTTCCTTTTTCGTTTTTTGTTTTTAATAAATAAATTTAGCAGTTTTATTTTTGCTGTTTTTATCTTACTGCAACATTTTCAATTGTATTTCAAAATTTATCATTTTATTTCAGAAGTTATCAATTGTTTTTCAGATTTATCAATTGTATTTCAGAAATAATCAATTGAATTTCAGTTTCATCAATTGTATTGTAGAAGTCATGAACTGTTTCTCAGATTTGCCAATTATATTTCAGAAATAATCAATTTGTTTCCAGTTTTAATTGCTTTTCAGAAATTATCAATTGATTTTAATATTTATCAATTGTATATCAGAAACTACCAATTGTATTTCAAAAATTATGAATTGTATTTCGGAAACTGAAAATTGTATTTCAGAAACTGAAAATTGTATTTCAGAAATTTATTAATTGTATTTCAGAAATTCGCAATTGCATTTCAGAAATTATCAAATGTATTTTACAAATAATCCATTGTATTTCAGAAACTGCCAATTGTATTTAAGAAATTATCAAATGTATTGTATTTCAATATTTTTTGAATCCGCTCACGTAATTACCCCCATGAAAAAAAAACTTAAAAAATTACCCATATATGGAATAATATATGAGTTCATATATGAAGATATATGGAATATATGAACCAATATATGGACCAATAAATGCAGAATATTATCATATATGGATTCATACATTTGAATGTATTTACCCATATACATAACATATATGTTCATATATGTTCCATACATAACATATATGTTCATATATGATTAAACATTAAACCATATATGATCATACATGAAACCATATTTGACAATATATGAACATATATGAACATTTTCACCTGGCCCGAGTAAAAACAGTTACATATAGTCGTATAAAATGTGATTAACTTATATCGGTATAAATATACAGTTTCATCCGAAAAATGGCCCGATGTTATTGTATCAGTTGTGTATCAGTTTTCATCAAATTGTATCAGTTAGGATCTCAACTAATAAAATTATACATTAATCAGATGAAATTATATCCGATTTTTGACCTGATACTATTTTACCGGTTTATATCTAATGGTATCTGTTTAGATCGTAGTTGGTACAATTTTATATAAATAAAATATATTTGTATCCGACATTTGCCTTACCCAAGTAAAAAAAAATGATATGGAGCCATATGAAGTTATATTTAATTATATATAATCTTTTATGTAATTAGATATAATTATATCCGAAAAATGAGAACATCTTATTGTATCTTATTGTATCGAATTGTATACAATTGTATACAATTTGGTACAATTTGATACAATTTTATGCTATTCGATACAATTGTATCCGAATTTTGTCCTCATCCAATTACATCAAATTATACCTTTTTATATAAAATTATATAAAATGTTATAAAAGTGGACATAGTTTGATACAATTATATCTAAAAATTTAGCTTATACTTTAGATCATATTATATATGACCACATCTAACAATATACAAAAATTATTTTTTTAAATAAAAAAGATATGCAATATCTGGAGATCAGACCTGGGGGATTTCAATTACAATTGCAAATAAATGTAATTGAAATTAAAAAAAACTCAATTACATTTCATTTACTTTTGAAATTCTAGTTTTGTTTACATTTGTTTTTAATAATAGTTGTGTTTGAGTGGCAAGCTATCAACGTTTGCTTATGTCATTCCCATATAAATTTGACATTAGCCAACGTTTAGTGTTAACTGTTAACGTTACTAAATAATGTAAAATTTGTATGGGAATGACATACGCCAACGTTGATAGCTTGCCGCACAAACACAGCTAATATAGTCTGAGTTTTCAAATAAACACTTAACATTTTTTATTGTGATTAGAAATCGTAAACATAAAATATTTTAAATTCCGTTAGGTAAATGGACCTAATGATCTCAGTAAGAGGAAACTATCGGTCTAATCTACGTTTCATCAAAGAAAAATCTTTGATTTCTATATATATTATTCAGGTCTTAACCAACTAGTACAGTACTATTTCCAAAGAGTCACTTCAGAACTGGTTCCGCGAGTGTTACATTAGCACCAGTTTTGCTCCCTATTTTTCGTCCTTAAATTGTAATTTTCAAACTAGTTCCACAACTAGTACCGAAGTGAGCGTTTGGCGACAATTGCCCCCATTCCTATGACATCTCCATGTTAAATTCTACAGTTGTTTGTATGGAGAGGCGGCAGAACTCGTACTAGTTGCCTGGTTCAAATAAACTAGTACATAACTGGTTCTGAACTAGTATTTTTTGCTACTGGGGTATAATTGAAAATTTTCAATTTCTTGTAATTGTTTTTTTTTTTTAATTACAATTACATGTAATTGTGTAAGTGCATGTGTAATTAATTTCCAAATATAATGATTAACCCAAAGGTCTGCTGGAGATCCTATAATTTTGATAAATCTTCCATTACTTTTATCCAGATTTACCATGACAGTGCATTAAACATGAACAAAATTTTCTTTATTTTTAGTAATTTTAAAATAAAGTTAACAGGACTGCAATTTTAAAGTTAATAGGATTATGTTATACAACCAAGATATAAGAAAAATAGTAAAATATTACAAAATAGTAAAAATGCCTAAAAATATATGATGCAAAAAATAAACTCACACACGAATCATGCACGGGTTATATATTCTTATTCCCGCTCACGCACGAATCAAGTACGAATTATATATTCTCAGACTCACGCACGAATCACTTGAGTATAGTAATTATTACTCACGATCACGTCTGAATAACGTGACTCACGAACATTTCTAGTCACGCGCCAATCCCTAGTAATTACTAAATCTAAAACTAGTTCAAAATCATTGTTAACATAGAACCATATAATACGGTTTTATATGGACCTTATATATTTTTATATAAAATCACTTTGAAATAATTGCTTATGTGGGATGATATATAATTATAGATGTTGTTATAAAGAACGTTATATTGTTATATATTAAAGAAATCATGAAATATTGTAGATATGGAACCATATTAAGTTATATATGGGTTCTTATTCGTCCATATATAATCATATCTAACACAAATTATGAAATATTTCTTATATGGCTCCACATATAGTTTTATATTATTATGTATAGTGTCATACTAAATTATATATAAACGTATACGTAATTATATCTGTAATTTGTTACTTTATGTACTTATATATAGCACATGCAATTATATGTAGGCCAGTATATAATAATATAAAATCACATATGTCTCCATATTAAAACCTTTGAGGAAAAAATATCTAACATATGACTATATAAAAGTATATCTGCTTGAATTTAAAAGCATATGTGGCCATATGTAACTATAACTTACTATATGCAATTACATAAAATAATATATGGTTATATCAAAACTTTTTTACTCGGGTATATAATTGTATCAAAGTTTTAAAGCAGATATAATTGCATCAGGTCAAAATGCAGATATAACTATATAAGTTTGTATAAAAATGTATCTATTTGGATCTAAACTAATACCATGCGACATAAACCGATAAAATTGTATCAGGTCAAAAATCAGATAAAATTTCATCTGATTACTATATAATCTAATCAGTTAAGATCTAAACTGATACAATTAGATAAAAAGTGATAACCAACTGACACAATTATATCGGGCCATTTTTCGGATGAAATGGTATATGGATCACATTAAGTTATATATTACCATATAAAGCTCCATATTAGTTTTTTTTAATAGGGGGGTTACCAATTTATTTTGCGTCAATATCTTTTAACAATGCTGAACAGTGTTGCCAGAACTCTTAGATGGAAATATGCTACCCATGTGAAAATCGAAATATATATTAACATACATGATCATACATTGGCTCGTATGTGATCATGCATGGGCATACATAGTCATATACGTCCATGCATAGTTCAATGTATGATCATACATGATCTCATATATTTCCATATACCTTTGGATCCGAAATTTGAGGGTATATGGAGGTATATGCCCATATATGATAATATATGAGCATATGTGAATCATGTATGAGCATATATGGTCATATATGAACATGTACGGTCATATACCCTCAAATTTCGGATCCGAAGGTATATGGAAATATATGAAATCATGTATGGTTATACATCGAACTAGACATGGACGTATATGACTATGTATGCCCATGTATGATCATATACAAGTCAATGTATGATCATCTGTGCCCAAGTAAAAAAAAATGATATGGAGCCACATAAAATTATATTTAATTATATATAATCTTTTATGTAATTAGATATAATTATATCCGAAAAATGAGAACGTCTAATTGTATCATATTGTATCGAATTGTATACAATTGTATACAATTTGATACAATTTTATGCTATTCGATACAATTGTATCCGAATTTTGTCCTCATCCAATTGCATAAAATTATATCTTTTTGTATAAAATTATATCAAATGTTATAAAAGTGGACATAGTTTGATACAATTATATCATTATATATATTTGTCAATATTTACCTTATACTTTTTATCCTATTATATGTGAACATATCAAACAATATATAAAAATTATTTTTTTAAATAAATAATAAAAAAATTTTATGTGCAATGTAGTTATATATTTACATAGATATGCAGTGACGTACAATGCAATATAATTATTTTAGGTTTTTCTAGTTTGAGTTGTTAAATTGTGCCTAAAATGCTGGAACATGATCCAGAAAATTTTAGATATTTTTAATCTAGCGTTTGTTTTTTAATTTTGAAATAAAGAATAATAAATGTTAAAAAATTACCCAGTCAGAAATCGCCAGTGGTACAAAAAATCAAGCACTGGCATACCAATGGGTAACCATGGTATTAAAAATAAATGAATGGCAGAACACTCATTTGGGACGCTTTGCCAGCGTTTGCGAAAAGCGTTTTACCAGTATTTTTTTTACAAAAATTTCGGAGGTTTATAAAAAAAACCACTGGCAAAGAATTGGCTTAGAGTGATATGCCAAGGTTTGCAACCAGTGGTTATCCAGTGCCACCTAGCCAATGCTACCAGGCGTACAAAAATCAATTCACTGGAAAACCAATGACTTTATAAAAATGCTGACGCTTCGTTAAAAAATGTTTGTAGTCGGAAGGTTCCGAGTTCAAATCCGGTTGCAAGCAAAAAAAATTTTTTGGATTTTTTTTAATTTAAATTTTTTTTTGTTTCATTAAATTAATTTTTTTGTTTGCGGGAAGGCTCCTTCAAGACCAACTTTCTTTTTGCCCTCCAAACACTGGCATACTAGTTACTAAAAATTGTTTGCCAGTACTAGCATTTTGGCACAGCCAGTAGTTGTCCAGCTGTTATCACTCATTTATGTGTTTAGCCATTAAATATTATATGTCTCGTTAGCTCAGTGGGTAGAGCAATCGTCTGCCAATCTGACGGCCTGGGTTCAAATCACGGCAGGGTCAAAAAAATACATATGAACTTTTTTTTAATTTTATTTTGGAAAATATATTTCCAGACCACCTATTTATTGGTTTTGCCAGAGTTTTGCCAACGTTTAAAAATTTTGTTCCTCCAGTGCTTTTCCCGCGCTTTTTGAACAGCCGGTCCTTTTGTCTAATGATGTTATCATTTTGGGAATGGGAAAGCACTTTTTGCCAATACTTGTACCACCTGTTAAAGTGCTTTGCCACCGCTTTCCCGTTTGTATTTTCTGACTGGGTCGTCATAGTTGCGGAACTAGTACAAAAAGAATAGTTCCGTGGCATATCACTGGACTGCTCTAATTGAACATGTCACATGGCTAACGAAAACTAATTGCCATGAAACATGTCACATATTTTTCGCTATGTATCATAATAAGTACGGGTTGCTGGAAGAGTCAAGAGGGATCCGGTCACTGAACTTAACTAAAATAATCGTACGAGTATATGTTTGTAAAACATTGCAAAAATCACAAAAAATTATTTTATAAATAAGTTTTCTTTTTCAAATAAATACCAAAAATCTTAATATTAGTTGCGTTTTTACTGGCATTCGTTAACACAAATACTCAGTAAACAAAATGAGAAAAAAGTGACAGTTCGATGATGAGAGTTTTTCTTCTTCCTGAAAATTTTTATTGGACCAATTTTTGCCAGAACTTTCAAGCAGAAAAAGCATGATGGAATAACATGTTGGGCCTTACTCTATGTACATAAGTTTATACTGAGTATTGTAATTCTTACTGTACTTGACTAATGAAAATAAAAAATAATATAAAATTTTCTAAAAAATTTGATTCGAAAATATTTGCTGGAATTTTATTTACAAATCAAAAAATAAATAAATAGTATGTGCGTTCCCGTACGTTACCGCAGGTACCCGCGGGAACCCAAAACAATTTACACGCAATTTTGTGTACAGAAACGCTTTTAGGATAGTTTGGGTAACCGCGGTAAAGTACGGGAACAGACATAGTGTTTTAAATGAACGTCCGTCGACCAAATCCTTATAACTGCAAGTTCAGTCAATTGTTGCAGCCAAGAATAGTTTTTCATATGTAGAAGCTGACATGATTGACATAAAATTAATTGAAAATTTATTATATAAAGAGGTTTAAAAACATATTTGAAAATATTGTATCCCTTGAAATAAAACAAAAAATATATCGTGGGCTTATATTCAATAGGCAAAAGCTTCAGTTAGCTATGATATTAATTTTGGACTGAAAAAATTATTCTACAACCAATTTTTTCTCATTTTAGAAAATTAGCTATCTACCAAACAATTTGTTATAAATGTTATATATGTATATTAATTTATGATCTAGAGTCAAACTAAAAAACATTAATTTACAAGTTTTCTATACATAAATGGAAGACCAAAATATTGAGCTTTCATATATGCCAAAGTTATTAAGAAGGGAAGACACGATGCAACTGTCCGACAACTTGTTGTCGGACCGAACAATAATTTTGAAATATAGGGTCAGACAAGTTCTACAACATTACATTTTAAAAGGTATTTTGAAGGAGCCGCATGTATTTTAGAACGGACTAAAATAAAAACACGTGATATCAACTTTTAAAAAACGTTATGAATATTCAGACCACATAAAATCGTTAAAAGCATTAAATGGAAATTGTAATTAATTTGTGCGATCGGCCAACAAACTTTATCAAACTCGACTTTGTATTTCAGTTACCAACTAAAATTTCAAAATTTGAAGAAATTTTGTGCACAAATTTCAAACAAAATCCAATTTTTGCTGATCTGTTGAGTACTTTCGATCTTATTTGAGTTTTAATTTTCAACTAGACCCACCCACTCGAAAGGTTGCGTGTCCGACAAAAAAAATTATATTTTCGAAAGCAGCTCAAAAAGTACTACATTGGAAACAGTAATAAAAAATGGGGCTATGCCCGTAAACTGCACTTGCTCCGAAATTTCAATTTGAAAAGCAAAATTGATTTTTACTGGTAATCTTAAAGACGGAAAAAGCGTTTCAATAGTCGATTTGTGTGTTGAACCTTTAAGTCGTATATGCCGACCTTATTGATAGCAACTGACAAGATTGTTTTTTTCGTATGCCTATTAACGTGGCATTTATACTACCCGGGTATCCCGGCTAAGGTAAAAGCAAAACCTTTGCTTTAAAATAAAGTCGACTTTAGCACCATTTGACGTTTGGAAAATTTAGATAAAATGGCTAAAAATTTCTAAATTCGGGGCCATGCTTTTTCATATATGTTTCATTTCTTACCTTCATCTGGATTGTATTTATTATCTGTAGGAAACCTCGTATTGTTTAACCGGTGGTGATCACTTAAATGCAGGCATAGTGGTTGTCTACCTATAAGTTTGTTTCAAAATGCTGGAGTACATCACTATGCAGAATGGATTTTTTTTATTTCTTTTTCGCACATATATATTTGTTCCCTGCCCAAACATTTTGTCCTGGAAATTGTTGTTGTCATGTTTATAAAAGCAATTCCAGGATTTTGTAGAACAGAAAAAAATGGCTCCGCCACTGTAGCTTTGGAATAATGTGATTGTTGATAAACAGCAATAGCTAGAAATGATTTTGTTTAATTAATTTATAATGTTGAGTAAACCAATACTTATAGTGCATTCAAAATATTAAGTCTGTTGGCTGAACAGAAAAATTGGTTACTTTAACAAAATTTATTCCCGTTTTTTGGCTTAAAATAAAATTGGTTGATTTATTTTTATTTATTTCGGAACATGGTGGGGCCTTGGACCCTCAGAAATTTCTAATAAAAATTTTCCACATTGCCAAATAAAACTGAACTTTTACTAATTTCTTACTTAAATTTAGATTTGTTGAATTTACCAAAAAAAAATGTTTTAAAATCAAAAAATTTTATTTTAAGCCAAAATACAGGAATAAAATTTGTTAAAGTAACGAATTTTTCTGTTCAGCCAACAGACTTATTATATTGAGTGTGCTATGGGCAAATTACCATATGTAGTCTAGTTTAACCACTGACGACAATAATCAACGCTAACAATAGGAGCGGGTATGGGCAGACTATGGAGACGTATTAATAATATTCGTTTTGATTATTTGACGACGGCAGAGTCTGATGGATGTATTACTCTTCGATGATGACAATTATAAAGGTTGAATCAGAACGCGTCAACTCTTCTGGCAAACAATGAAGAGTCGCTTGAGCAATATATGTTGCACACCTGATAACAAAATTTCTACTCAAACTTCATTCACTTTTATATTTATATATTACACTTTTTAGTAAACACCAAATATTTCTGATAAATAAAAATATGTTTAATTTAAATTAAATTTTAAAATACCACTTTATTCATAAAAAGAGAATTGTATCACGCTTGTATATTGTAGTTTTTATTTTTACACCAATTAGCAAACATATGTTTCAGAGCTATAAAGTAATAAATTCTTTAATGCCAGGGTTGTGTTTTTTATCAGAGCTACAAATAGCGAATTCTTTGACTAAATGTAAAAAACATAACATATGTTTCTTTATTTTATTAAAGGAACAAGTTGAGTTTAGAGGCACAGCTCCGATTTTTTTGATTTTTTTTCTCCAGATAGTACTTTCTGGGCTGAATAGGAAAAATATATTTGTTTATGTCGGAGACCCCTATTTTGGGTATTATTTGGGGTCAAAGGTTTTTTACCGCTACCATAAAAATCAATAACCTTTTGTTTATTACTTTTTTTTAATATTTTAACATTTATTTTTACCGGCAAAACTGTTGAGTATATAGAAAAACGTTATATGAACAGATTAAAGGAATTGTAATTTTTAATTTTTTTAAAATTGTTTGAGCAAAATCGGACTAGTGGTTCTCGAGTTATGTAAAAAAAAAAAGACCACCAAAGGTCAAATCGATATATCTCGATTCCTAGGGGCGACCCAGCGAAACGCCGGGACACGTATAACTTCTTTTTTACCGATATAACTTTCCCCGGTGATTTGAACCCTTCCCGATCACTGACCCCTACCATTTGTCTCACAGTGTTATAGAATCCGAGAACCGTTGGTGGACAGTTTTTCCCCAGACATATTTCGAAGCCGAATACCATATCGTCATTTGGATTTTCCAAGTCAACCATCTAGCTTAAAATCAACCTTTTCATTAAACGATGCATTAAGTTCCAATGCTATAATTTGCAATCGTGATTAGTTAAATTCTTATGTTGAAGAAGTTCATTTCCCGAGTAAAAAAGTTTTGATATAATCATATATTATTTTATGTAATTGCATTTAGTAACTTATAGTTACATATGGCAGGATATGCTTTTAAATTCAAGCAGATATACTTTTATATAGTCATATGTTAGATATTTTTTCCACAAAGGTTTTAATATGGAGACATATGTGATCTTATATTATTACATACTGGCCTACATATAATTGCATGTGCTATATATAAGTACATAAAGTAACATATTACAGATATAATTACATATACATTTATATATAATTTAGTATGACACTATACATAATAATATAAAACTATATGTGGAGCCATATAAGAAATATTTCATAATTTGTGTTAGATATGATTATATATTGACGAATAAGAACCCATATATAACTTAATACGGTTCCATATCTACAATATTTCATGATTTCTTTAATATATAACAATATAACGTTCTTTATAAAATCATCTATAATTATATATCATCCCACATAAGCAATTATTTCAAAGTGATTTTATATAAAAATATATAAGGTCCATATAAAACCGTATTATATTATATGTGGTTCTATGTTAAAATTGATTTTGAACTAAATTTAGATTTAGTAATAACTAGGGATTGGCGCGTGACTAGAAATGTTCGTGAGTCACGAACATCTCTGTGAATAACACGCGATCGTGAGTAGTAATTACTATACTCAAGTGATTCGTGCGTGAGCGTGAATAAGAATATATAACCCGTGCATGATTCGTGTGAGTTTATTTTTTGCATCATATATTTTTAGTAATTTTTACTATTTTGTAATATTTGACTATTTTTTTTTTACTATTTTTCTTATATCTTGGTTGTACATATAACATGATCGTATTGACTTTAAAATTTCAGTCTTGTCAACTTTAATTTAAAATTACTAAAAATAAAGAAAATTTTGTTCATGTTTAATGCACTGTCATGGTAAATCTGGATAAAAGTAATGGAAGATTTATCGAAATTAGAGGATCTTCAGCAGACCTTTGGGTTAATCATTATATTTGGAAATTAATTACACATGCAATTACACAATTACATGTAATTGTAATTGAAAAAAAATCAATTACAATTACATATTATTTGTAATTGTAATTAAAAAAAAACAATTACAAGTAATTTGTAATTTAAAATTTGCGATTATACATTACATATAATTGTAATTGAAAAAATTTTAATTACAATTACATTTTTTTCGGAAAAGAAATAATGACAAAAAGCACAAGTGAGGGTCAGCCCAACATGACGTATTCTTTTTATACTTATCCACGCCTATCCAACCTATCCCAGTCAGTTTTTTCTACAAAATTTTAACAAAAAACACTTTAATTCTAAATGTAATTGAAATTTGTAATTGAAATCACTTTCAATTACAATTACTTGTAATTGAAAATTTTCAATTACAGTTACATGAAATGTAATTGTTTTTTTTTTAATTTCAATTACATTTATTTGCAATTGTAATTGAAATCCCCCAGGTCTGATCTCCAGATATTGCATATCTTTTTTATTTAAAAAAATAATTTTTGTATATTGTTAGATATGGTCCTATATAATATGATAAAAAGTATAAGGTCAATATTTAGATATAATTGTATCAAACTATGTCCACTTTTATAACATTTTATATAATTTTATACAAAAAGATATAATTTGATGTAATTGGATGAGGACAAAATTCGGATACAATTGTATCGAATTGCATAAAATTGTATCAAATTGTACCAAATTGTATACAATTGTATACAATTCGATACAATAAGATACAATAAGATGTTCTCATTTTTCGGATATAATTATATCTAATTACATAAAAGATTATATATAATTAAATATAATTTCATATGGCTCCATATCACTTTTTTTTACTTGGGTTAGCAAAATTTTAACTTTAATTAAAATTTGGAACTTTAATGGACATTTTAAAGTTGACGGCAGTTATTTTTTTAAATCTATTTTTGAGTTGAAGAAATAATATATTTTTTGTCTCTTTAGAATTATTAATTTAGTTTGATTTTACGACTTTTAAGGTGTAATAGCAATTAACGCATATCGACATTTAAAACAGGTGACATTTATAGAACTTTTTATGTATAAGCAAAGGTAAGGGACCAACCTCTGTTAACGAACCTCTTGATTGGTCTGTTTTAAACGTTCAATTGAGTTAACATTGCAACAAATTTTATTAACATATTTCTTTGGTGTACGCGAGCGACTTAAATAGAGCCTTAACAATACATTTTAATTGTTAAGATTTATATAGTGAAAAGAAGAATATTTTTAGTGAAAAGAAAAATTCATATTTGGGTCATAGTCCAGGAGATTCAATGGGATCCAATTCTTTATTTCCTTCCCTTTTTCAATGGGAACTGTAATTGAAGTATCTTTTAAAATATGTACGAATAATTCAAAAATATGTAAATAATCGTAAATTAATAAAGTACGTGAATAAAATTAACTATTTTGTTTATTTCGAGATAAAAAAAATGGAATCTCTAATAAATTCGTAATTTACAAACAAATGGATTTACAAAGAAAAAAACAACATTATATATACATTTTTGAAAGTTGTTTTAAAGCACATACATTCGAAACAGAAATAGAGCACTGATCGCTCCATTGTAACCAATTTAAAAGTTGTTTGTTTTGAATGACTTACACATATTTTTGCTGGGTAGTTATATCCCGACTAAAAAGGTTTTCATATAATCTTATATGATTTGATATAATTATAAATGTTTGTATGCGTGGCTTTATATAACCATATACATTTATATTAACACTTTGGTTTTATAAATATGTTTGATATAACGTTATATATAATCATATGCGATTTGGTCTCCAGCCATATATTAAGAGATCTGCAAATATAGTTCATACATACCCGAGTAAAAAAAATTGATCTCGCGCAATATCTAATTATATCCAATTTGATATTGTTTAAGATCTGCTGTAATATCTAGCTGATCCAATTAGATCTCAAAATTGGGTGTATCCAATCATATCGTATTAGATCCCATTGTATATATGGGGATAAACTAAGATCAAGTTATATCTCAAAATTGGGAGGTCCAGTGATATCTTTGAGGATAAACCTAGATCTATTTTGATCCGAAAATTGGCGGATCCAGCTATATATTTTCGGATATTTTTAGATCTAATTTGATCCGAAAAATGGCGGATCCAATTAGATCCAGCCATATATTTGGGGATAAACTTAGATCTAATTTGATCTCAGTTTTGGCAGATCAAATTAGATCCCGCAATATATTTGTGGATAAACGTATATCTAATTTGATCCGAAAAAGTGGCAGATCGCATTAGATCTAGCTATATATTTGGGGATAAACTTAGATCTAATTTGATCCGAAAAATGGCAAATCGAATTAGATCCAGCAATATATTTGTGGATAAACTTAGATATAAATTGATCTGAAAAATGGCAGATCAAATTAGATCCAGCAATATATTTGTGGATTAAATTAGATCTAAATTTATCCGAAAAATGGCAGATCGAATTAGATTCAGCAATATATTTGTGGATAAATTTGGATCTAAATTTATCAGAAAAATGGCAGATCGAATTAGATCCAGCAATTTATTTCGGTATTAAAATGGCAGATCGAATTAGAAACAGCAATATATTTGGGGATTGACATCTAAAAGTATCCATAAAAATGACAGATAAAATTAGATGCCGCATTATATTTGGGTACTACGTAAGATCTCCATTTATTTGGGATTAAATAAGATCCTAGACATATATTGCCAACTGTTCAAAAAATAATAGAATGGCAGAGCACTGATTGTATAAAAATTACAATATTTTGTTAAAATAAGGTTTAAACTCAGAAGGTAACGAGTTCAATATGCATTTCTTTTACAAAATGAATTTCTTTTTATAAAATTTAAAATTTTTTTTCTATAATTTTTTTTATAAAATTATATATTTATTTTTTTATTAAATTGAAATCTTTGAATAAAATAATTTTATTTACATCTTTTTGACGCTCTACACCATTTCCAATTGTATTAATTGTTTTAAGATTTATCAATTGTATTTCAGAAATAATCAATTGAATTTAAGTTTTATCAATTGTGTTTCAGAACTCATCAATTATTTTTCACATTTATGAATTGTATTTCAGAACTAGTCAATTGAAGTTCAGTTTTATCAATTGTGTTTCAGAAATTATTAATTGTATTTCCGAAATTCACAACTGTATTTCAGAAATTATCAAACTGTATTTCAGAAATTATCAATCGTATTTCCGAAATTATGAAATGTATTTGAGAAATTTTTCTCTATTAGCTATGAAATTCTGAAATAGATTTCATTATTTCTGGACACAACTAAATAAATAAATAATTAAATTTGCGTAATATTGTAGTTTCTGAAGTGCAAATAAAATTTTGTGATATACAATTAAAATTTTCTAAAATACATTTAATAATTTCTGGAATACCTTTTTTCGATGCTTATAAGTTAGCTCGAAATGCTTTTATCATTCATTTAATTTGTAGCTATCACACATCTATAACAAGTCTCGTAAGAATAGAGTGTAGAGGTCTTGGCTGACAATCTGGTGGACTGGGTTAAATTTCATGTTTTTAAAAGCAAATATTAAAAAAGTTTTCTCAATTTTTTGAAAAATGTTTTTTGAAATCTATTTTTTTGCCAAGATAGTTAATGCAACGTTCTGCCAACGCATAACCGACCATCGCCAACGGTTTGCCAGCATTGTGCCGATTATATTTTTCTGTCTGGGATGTTAAACTTAAACCTATTGTGTATTAACATTAATTAACACTATATTTTTATTTTTAGGAAATACATTTTTATTTTATTATAAGTTAACATTAAATTAAATTTTAGATAATGGCACCAATTTGTAGTTGTAATTATTATATATTAAATCGTATATTCATAAACATTCTATACAGTTAGACGAGGTTTATCGAACTATTTAACTTTATAAAGTGTTTATAAATTATAACTTAAATGTACATATATATATGTTAAATGTACGTGAACAAATTGTTGATATGGACCCACAAATTGTATCTCAACTGATATTGGAATTATTGTACCATTACCATACATCAATATATATTAAATGATATACATATATTACAATATATGACACTGTATTATAAATATTGTAAATGAAGTAACATACATTATTCAAATTAACCCATATATGGAATTGTATTTAAAATGTTGATGTGGTACCAAATTTGACCATATATTGTTTAAATTGTGCCATATATGACAATATATTGTTTAAATGATACCATATATGTCTATATATTAATGTTGTTTAAATGACACCATATATCAATATATATGGTAGCATATATTATCATATCTGCATCTGTATTAAAAATGTCGTTCATCAGGTACCATATATGAGCATATATTGTTGAAATGGCACCATATATGACAATATATGGTTTAAATGGCACCATATATGGTAATATATTGCTTAAATAACACCATATGTAAATATATATGGCACTATATATGGTAGCATATATTACCATATGTGGAACTGTATTAAAAATATTGTTCATGAGGTACCATATATGGGCATATATTGTTGAAATTGCACCATATATGATAATATATGGTTTAAATGGTACCATATATGATAATATATGGTTTGAATGGCACCATATATGATAATATATGGTTTGAATGGCACCATATATGATAATATATAGCTTAAATGACACCATATATAAATATATATCGCACTATATATAGTACCATATATTATCATATCTGGAACTGAATTAAAGATTTGGTTTATGAGGTACCATATATGACCATATATTGTTTAAATGGCACCATATATGATAATATCTAGTTTAAGTGTCACCATATATAATTATATATTGTTTAAATGATACCATATATAATTATATATTGCTAAAATGCCACAATATATATTAAGATATAGTTCTATATATAACTATATATGCAATAAGATCAACCATGTTATGTAATATATAATTATATATGCCATATCTAATATTATGAAGGCCGATATCTAATTAGATGAAATTATATATGGCATAATATAAGGAAAATTTTTCGGAAAAAACGTCATATATAATTATATATGGATATACATAACCACATGTCTAATTATATATTGTAATATATGCCACATATGATTATATATAATTTTTTTTACTCGGGTAATTATAAATAATGGCATATAAGCTTTTATAAACAATCTTATATCAAAATATACAACAAAGTTAATATAAAATTGTATTAATTTTATATATAATTATATCTGACATGATATCTAATTATACAAACTTTTATAAAGTTTAATTGCAATTTTTAAATTTGAAAATATGTTGAAAAATGAAATGTTGAAATAAATATGGTTTAAGTTCAGTTATTTTTTCCGTGAAAAAAAATTAATTCTGAAAGTTATTTTTTTATTTTATAAGACACACATTTTATAAGAAAGACCAAAACTCTAAACTAGAAAAAGTTGTTTCGACAAATTTTTGTAATGTTTTATTTTGTCAGCTATTTCCAAGTTTATTAGCAAAAATTTTTCTAAACATTTGATATGAATGAAAATAAGTGATCTCAAATAATGATCTATTTACTAAAATTTTATTTGAAAATCTTCATCAAATTATATGTATTAATATATAATTTGATGCATTTAGATAGACCCATTTTTCGGATCAAATTGTATCAGGTTAGATAACATGCTTATCTCGCTTGATATAATTATATATTCCAATATTCGGATCAAATTAGATATGGACGTATATATGGGTTTATATTTAGTGATATATGATTATATAATATCTTTTTAAGTCGGGATGTTATTATGTATAGTGTAATACTAAATTATATATATATGTATATGTAATTATGTCTTTCATATGTTACTTTATATGCTTATATATAGAACATATAATTATATGTAGGCCCATATGTAGTAATATAAAATCACATATGTCCCCATATAAAAACCTTTAAAGAAAGAATATCTAATATATATTTATATAAAAATATATATTCTTCAACTTAAAAGCATATGTGGCCATATGTAACTATAACTTACTATATGCAATTACATAAAATAATATATGATTATATCAAAACTTTTTTACTCGGGTGTTCATATATATTTCGATTTTCACATGGGTAGATTCCTAAAAAATTTCTGCTAAAACCTAAAATAAAAAATATGTGCTTAGAATATGCTAAATTAAAAAATCGCAATTTTTTTATTATATTCATTATGATAAAGATCTGCTAAATTTAATACAAAAAAAAATATGCTGAAAATCTGCAAAATAATTTTTTTAGTTAATTAGAAATTTATTAATTCAGTTCGAGGCCAATTTCCTTATTATGAATTAACATAATAAGTACTTTTTTCAAAAACTGCTATTTTTCTTCATCAGGATATTCTCCTAACAAATACTTCACAGAGTTTTTGCTTTCAAAAACCTCTAACACTTTCAGGAATGAAAAGACGATCGTTTCGGGGATTTTCCAAGTCCCCTTCTTCAGTTTTCTTTAGAAAGTGGTGGCAATAGTGCAATGCATATTGAAACAACAAAATTTCATATTAAACGTAGTCTACTACATCAACGAAATGAGAATGGAGTAAACAATAAAATATGTTTTCGAAGTCTCTGCAAAGACATAACCAACAATAGAAATATTATGAAAGTTTTTGTTTTTGTATTTCGTACCATCGGTACAAATAAAATACAAATTTTATTTTTACCACTTCTTTGTCAATTACAAGGAAGGGACAAAAAACATTTCTCCGTACTGCGAGTGTTGTCAAAATGTTGCCACCACTTTCTAAAGAAAACTGAAGAAGGGGACTTGGAAAATCCCCGAAACGATCGTCTTTTCATTCCTGAAAGTGTTAGAGGTTTTTGAAAGCAAAAACTCTGTGAAGTATTTGTTAGGAGAATATCCTGATGAAGCAAAATAGCAGTTTTTGAAAAAAGTACTTATTATGTTAATTCATAATAAAGAAATTGGCCTCGAACTGAATTAATAAATTTCTAATTAATTAATAAAAAGGTCGAAAAAACAATTTTTATTTTTTTGAATAAAAATTAAAAACCCAACATTTTAATTTTTTTAGTATTATTTAATAAAGTCTTATTAATGGAAAAATACTTTTTTTAAACAATGTTTATAAAAAATTATATTTTGATACATTTTTAAACTATCTTAGAATAAATATAAAAGTTTACCCCTTCATTCATAAATGCTCTCAAAAGTTATAGGAGGTTTATCGAACAAATGTTTTGTGAAGAATTTGTTTTGTAAACCTCCTAGAATTTGCAGAGTGTTTATGAATTGAGAGGTACACTTTTACATTTATTCTAAGATACTTTAAAAAAGTATGAAAAGATAATTTTTTGTAAATACTGTTTAAGCTTTCTTTGAGACTAAAAAACAAACTTTCTCATTTAATTTTTTTTACAATAAACATAAATGATTTTAAATTTTTGCAATATTTTTTTATGGTTTTTGTAGCATTTTCAAATTATACTAGTATATCAATACTACTAAAAAAGTTTACATTCAAAAAAGAATTGAATAATTACGCATGAAATAAAAAGTTATGAAAACATTAGCCGTTTTTTCTAATCACTTAGATTTAATAAATCCAAAAAGTAGTTCAAAAACTGCTCAACAGATGGGGTTAGATTCTCCCTATTTTAAAAAGAATTTTCTGTCAGACACTTCTTTCACCCTAATTTTTTATACCGAATTCGATGATGAAGGATTTTACTTTAACTTTTAATTATATTTTGTATATAATTTTTCAATTGTTATATTTTTACACAATTGAAAAATTCCATTGCAATATTTAACATTCACTAATTGGATGTAATTAAATTACAGTAGAGTGAAAAATTGCCATTTCTGTTTCAGCTATTTCTCCATGTCCAAGATGAAAAATATGTATTTGGAGAGGTGTAGTTTTTTTTCTAAACATATTTCACAAAAAAAATTTAATAAAAACTTTTTATTTGTTAGTTTTTCAATTTTTTTGTTTTTCTTTTAATTTTCATTCGTATTTTTTTCTGACATTAAATTAATAGGCTGTTTCATATATTTGTGCTTTTATTGTGGATTTATTAAATCCAGCTTTTTTTAGATTTAATAAATCCCCTTTTTGTATGAAAAATTCTAAATCCAGGTGATTAAAATAAACGCTAATTTTTATTGTTATAAATATTGTTACAGAAAAAATTATTTTGTTAAAAAATATGCTAAAAATATGCTTTTATTAAATAAAACAAAATATGCTAAAAAATCTGCTATTGTCCAACAGAATATGCTAAAAAGCAGTTAGCATATTTTTACAAAAATTATATGCAATTGCCCAACTCAATCTGCTAAATCTAGCAGAAAATATGCCAAAATGGCAACACTAATGCTGAATAAAAGAAACCCACAATTGAGCAGGAACTCTTAGCAATACATTTTGCAATAACACAATTTAGGATGTAAGTTTATGGTACTGAATTTACTGTTAGGTCCGATCACAGACTTTTAGTATACTTGTTTAACCCTTTGAGGACCATACATTTTCTGCCGAAGCGATGTTGAAGTTTTTACGATTTTCATGATCTCTGACCTAATAATAGTTATGCCAAGAAAAATTAGCCCCGCTGAACGCCTCCTTACCCCTCATTTAGCTTGCCAAAAATATTTACCATTTGACGACCCTGCCATTCCGGACGAAGCGATTTTTATTTTGTGATCTGCAACTAAATTATATATATTTCACAAAAAATTGGCCTCATAGACCCCTTTCTTGCCCTTCAGTTCGCTTATCAAAGTTTGTGCTTTTTACCCCTCAAATGACGAACTCTAGTTAACCAAATTTGAGGGCTCGCAATAGGAAAGTGGGACCACGTAAGAATCAACCGCCTGCTACACTTTTGTTGCCTCAACCCTCCTCTACAAATCACCTTTGGACATATTTACTCTGTCTTTTGTCTGGGCAATTATAAGTGCGAAAAACCCTTTGGCAAGCATACTTGTCTGTGGTCGTTAATATAAAAGATTCGTCATCAAAATTAACAAAAATTAGATTAGAACTATGAGAATGCAACTTTACAATAGAATATATAAAAGCTAAAAACTATGTGGCCCAGATGCACTCTCGCGCATTTCAATTGTTGAATTGAAAAACGCAAATAGGGGGATTTTTGCAATGACAACCCACGGATGTCTAAGCAAATTCGGGAAAAACAAGGCAATGTAGGCACAATGAATAAGAATGATAGTACAAACAGGATACCGATATATGACAAGTTTTCTCATGAGTTTAACAATAAATTACCGAAAATTAGATCTGAAATTTTATATACGAATGATAAATTAACAAAATTGCGCATAAATATTTATAGAAAATTTAAGATTATACTATTTTTGAATATTTTGATTGATAAAATTTATTGCAGTTACTTCTGGTGTCCCTCAAGGCAGTCATCTGGGGCCAATTATTTTCTCCCTATTTATCAACGATCTTCCAAAAGTTATTAATTTTTTTAACATTTTAATGTATGCGGATGGCGTTAAAATTTTTTACAGCTACAATCAATATGTAAAACACGCCTACTTACAATCTGATCTTAACAATTTCTACTTGTGGTGCAGCCATAATTTAATGGACCTTAATTTGAAAAATAGGAAATGTATGCATTTTTCTAGGAACAATATTACTTCCGTTAACTATTCTTTGGGTGGATACCAGCTCGAATCAGTTGATAATTAATAAAATTGCCAACTTTAAAAAGTCGTAGAACCATGCTTAAGGTAGCTTTTATAATCAACCTCATCAACGGCGAAGTTTGCTCTGAGTTTCTTATAAACAATCTTTCCTTTAACGTTCCTCAACGAGTTTCACGTTACTTCAAGCCACTACAAGTTACATTTTTTAGAAACAACTATGCTCTTGCCGATCCTTTTAGAAGAATTTGCTGCGATTATAATAACCTATATAAATTTATTGACTTTTTTCTAAAAACTGATGTAATTAAACGTAACATAATTCTATTTCTAAACACGTAACCTTTTGTGATTTATGTTAACTTATGTAATAAATTTATTTTATATAATAGTCCCCAGCAAAATCTTTCATTACCAAATAAGTGGTTATATAATAGAAATTCATAGCTCCACACAACTTATTTTTTGGCGTCTAAACTCATTATTTTTGTTTGGCGTGGTCGTTTTTATAAGTAGTCACGCTTACCTGCTCGCTTACGAAAAAATGAGAAATAAGTAGTTACGAGAAGTGGTTTTATAAGTGGTTATCCGATTGCTTACTTGATTCTTAAAAATAAAGAGTTAAGCAAATACTATTAGCTTAAGGAAATACATTCAGAAAAATTTAAGTTTTCTCTAGTGTGTAATTTTAGGACTCGTCATAAAAATTTAAACATTTTAAATTTTTTTATAATAAATAAAAATGTATAAAATTCAACTGTGTAAAAAGTAATTATTTAAACTATGACGAGTAAGTCATTATTTTATATTTAGAAACAATGAATACAATAGGCCTTTATTAGGAAGTCATTATTTTATATTATAAAATAATGCAATAGGTAATGATACATCATTTTTGGTAATGCAGATAGTAATGAGGTGGCATTACCAATATTTTGCTGGGTCTGTAAGGTTTTAAATCTATTGACGAAAATAAATAAATAAAATATAAAAAAAAAAAAACAAATATCGAATTTAGATGATATGCTTTTGAGGCTACAAAAAGAAGCCGCCAATCAAAATATTCTTTCATTAGAATGGCCAAAAGATGATATTTTTTTACAATTATTATTAATTAAATAAATCAGATTTAGGAACGGAATTCAAAAACGAAGTATTGAGCGAATTATGTAAATTATTGAATGTTAAATTAAATTTTTCAACAGCTTATTACCATGAGACTGTGGGTACGGTGGAACGTAATCACAGGGTTTTTAATGAATACTTGCGAGCATATATTAACGAAAATATTTCTGATAGGGATATCTATCTAAAATATTTTACATTTTTCCATAACGTTACTTCAAATACAGTCTTTGATAAAAAATTTTTGCCCTACGAATTAGTTTTCGATAAAAATGCAACTCTGCCGAATGAAGTGCTAAAGGGAACAATAGATCCGATTTTTGTGGAAAATTATATTTAAGAGATTAAATATCGTTTACAAAAGATACGTAATTTATCAAAGGACTTAATTGAGAAACATAAGCTACGAAATAAAGATTTCGACGATAAATTTGTAAAATCTCTGACATTACATATAAATGACAATGTATTAGCAGGCCGTTTTCATCGCCTCATTGACAATTTGTATCGAAAATGTTAGCCTTTGCAGACGTGTGTAATTCTTATGGCTGAATTTTCGATACAAATTAAGAAGAGAGTGATTTAACAGAGGTAGGGATAGTTGGATAGTCTTTTAATTATAAAGTCGTTGGTATTAATTCAGAAACAACCATATGATAAATACAAAAGTATTTCCGATGATCCATATGTTTTTAAAAGCATTGATGGTTCTAATGTGACATAAAAATAGAATTAGAAAAGCATGGAAAATAAAAATAATTAATTCTAATATTTTCATTTAAAAAAAAGGAAGAAAAAGCTAAATGCTACACCATTTGATTTTTAAATATTTTACTCTCTCACTCTAATATATATTTTTTTATATTTGCAAATTTAAAATTACTTAAAATATAGTTGAATTGAAATTACTTTAGTTTTAAATACTTTAATCTTAGAAAAAGCAAGAATTACCCGAGTAAAAAGTTTGTATATAATAATGTGTAATTTTATATACCCATACATATGGGTGATATCAAAAAATGTGATAAAAACCGTGTAACCACCGAATTTCTAATGCATGGATTAGATTTGAGTTACATATTTCGATATATATCAGCGCATTGTCACTTGTTTTACAAAATTTATAACAATCTGACCAATTTTTGGTTAATACATAAAATTTGTGACCAATTTTATAGGCCAAATGTAAACTCCGTAACAAGTAACTCATAAGGTTTTTTTAACTTTAATAGCTTATATTTTAATAACCAATAAATCTAAACACTAACTGTAAGAATTTTTATGAAAAGGAAAAGTGCCGTTTTTAATAAAAATTAATACATTTCACAAACTTTTTCGTATATCTTAGCTATCACGACTTCAACTCTGTAACGATTTTTCGTCATAATTTCTGATAAAAATGCATATACCATAATTTTGGAGTTATCTATTATTTATATTGCGAAAAGTATAATGTTATTTATACTCAAATGATCGTTGGACTGTAAGTAATCATCCAGTATAACAGACTTGAAGCTTTTCTGCAGTATGTAACATTCTCGAGATGAAAAAGATGTCTTTAATAAGATTTGAAAAAATGTTGTAAACTCCGTTCCTAATTTGTACACCAAACTATTTAACGAGTAAGAAAAACAATGTCATATTTGGATTCACCTTGTAGGCATCATGCGATTTTGTTTCGGAAAAAAAATTCTGACAAAGCGTTTCTGAAAGAAAACGAAAAAAGTAACCAAATGTAAACTCCGTAACCACAATTGTTTGCATCAGGTTTCATTCAAATAAATGTAGATAAATGTTTAAAATATTTTAAAATAACCATAAACAGAGGTGATTCAACTAATATTTATGCGTTAAAAGACGATTCAACTAATAATTTTGCGTCAAATCAAAAAAAGTTATCAGTTCTTTACCCTAAGCTGCTGGAGCGAAAAACGATTGATTTTGCATTTCATTGGTTTTGAATCGATATTTCGAGTTATTACTGACATTAGTTTGACAAATTAAATTTGTTTCACACAATTTAAGAATTTTTTGATCGTGAAATGTTATGTTTTTAATATATTATTTTGTAACCGCGCAACCGCTGTTTGGATTTTATAAAATTTTATATTTTTGAAAAGCATTTAAAAGGACCAAAAATACAAAATTAAAAAAAAAAATTAAAATTTTTTTCGCGGAATGAATTGTATTTTTATTCGCGAAACCACCAATTTGATAAACACAAATTATATATCATTGGAAAGCAAGTTGAAAACCCAAATAGGAAAAACTAATAAATTGAAGAAAATTCGTACCCAATTTTTTTTGTTATATCTTTTGCTTGCAGAAATGTAAACTCCGTTACAATAAAAAAAAATTAAAATTGTGCAAAAAAAGTTATTGCGACAACTTGTAGAAGAGAGTTTTTGCAATTAGGTTTATAATAGCTGTGTTCGAGTACTCAACATTGGGAACCCGCGGGATCCCAATTTTACCAAAAAGCGTTTTCTTACTACACAATTGGGTAAATGAGAGCTGTCATGAGAGAGTAATATTCTTGTTCTTCTTGCACGAGAAAGCCCAGACTTTTTTTTCGTGTAAATTTGGGTAAATTGTTTTAATCAGCTGTTATATTATCAGTTGTGTGCAACTTGTTCAATTGAACTCTTCACTCATTTGAACCAAAGACCTAGTTCACAACTAATAGCTCTTTTAGTTCAATCGATCATTTCATTCATTCAGAAAATATGTTTACAAAATTTAGTATAATAGTTGCAAAAGCCTATCGGTGATTTTGCAACTCCATAAATTTTGTGAAGACGCTTGTTTAAATGTGTTAAAGAGTTAAATATGTAAATAAATCGAAGCTTTTGTTTAATATTAAAATCTTTTCCAAATTTAATAAACTATGTATTCCTTTTTGTAAATAAAAATGCCTAAAAAGGAAATTTTTATTAAATTTTTGATTTAAAAAGGGGTTTAACTAGAAAAGCTATCTAGATTTTTACAACAAATTGAACAAGAACTAGAAAGAGCGCTCACCAAAACGAACTATAATGCACACATCTATTGACATTTGTTTTTCGGGCTTCAAATGTGGTTTTTCGCGTTCGTTTACTTTTGTGCATTTTTGTTATTTCGGGAGAGTATTTCTTGTTAACTCTCATTTTACCGAACTTTACCCAAAAAGTAAAGAAACAGAGCTAATGACTAAACTTACTGATTCCATTAAGAAAAAACCGAAATATTAAAGTTTGGGGACATAGCAAAAAATGTGAACAAACTATGCTGTATATTAGTCAAAAATGTCTTCGTACTATGCGCTGGACCTAGGAAGAGTTTGAGGACAGTCCCCAAAATAACCAAATGTCTCCATACTATAGTTTAGATAGAAAAAATGTCCCCGTAGTATGCGCTATGCATACATATATTCTTTCTATATATAAAAGAATAACGTGACTGACTGACTGACTGACTCAACATCGCCCAGCCCAAACCGCTGAAGCTAGGAAGTTGAAATTTGGTATGTAGGTTCCTCTTTCGGCGTAGACGTCCGCTAAGACGGGATTTTTGGAAATTCCTACCGGAACGGGCAAAAAGGGGAAAAGTCTCCCCCTTGGCGGCCTGCCAAAACCCCTTTGGCTAGAAAGCTGAAATTTAAGATATGTGTTCCTTGGAGTATGGGCTAACTTTTCTGGAAAGTACTTTCTGGAATTTTGGACAGGGACGTTGTAAAAATGGTTGTTAAAAAGGGGAAAAAGGCCCCCCTTGACGGCCTGCCCAAACCGCTGGAGGTAGGAAGTTGAAATTTGGTATAAAGGTTCCTCCACTATCGTAGACATCTACCAAGACGGGAGTTTTGGAAATTTCTACAGGGACGGGCAAAAAGGGGAAAAAGTCTCCCCCTTGACGGCCTGCTCAAACTGCTGGAGCTATGAAGTTGAAATTTGGTATGTAGGTTCCTCGACCGGTGTAGACGTCCGTTGAGACGGCATTTTTGGAAATTCTTATCGGGAGGGGCAAAAAGGGGACAAAAAAAGTACCTTTTTCCAAAAAAGTACCTTTTCCAAAAAAAGTACCTTTTTCCAAAAAAAGTACCTTTTTCCAAAAAAGTACCTTTTTGCAAAAAAAATACCTTTTTCCAAAAAAAAGTACCTTTTTCCAAAAAAAGTACCTTTTTCCAAAAAAGTACCTTTTCCAAAAAAAGTACCTTTTTCCAAAAAAAGTACCTTTTTCCAAAAAAAGTACCTTTTTCCAAAAAAAGTACCTTTTTCCAAAAAAAGTACCTTTTTCCAAAAAAAGTACCTTTTTCCAAAAAAAGTACCTTTTCCCGAAAAAAGTACCTTTTTCCAAAAAAAGTACCTTTTTCCAAAAAAAGTACCTTTTTCCAAAAAAAATTCCTTTTTCCAAAAAAAATTCCTTTTTCCAAAAAAGTACCTTTTTCCAAAAAAAGTACCCTTTTCCAAAAAAAAGTACCTTTTTCCAAAAAAATGTTCCTTTTCCAAAAGAAGTACCTTTTCCAAAAAAAGTACCTTTTTCCAAAAAACATACATTTTTCCAAAAAAAACACCTTTTTAAAAAAAAATACCTTTTAAAAAAAAATACCTTTTCCAAAAAAAGTACAAATAAAGTACTTTGAAAAACAAAGTATCTTTTTCCAAAAAATTTAGTTTTTCCAAAAAGTACCATTTAAAATAATATATAATTTCAAAAAAACTACTTTTTTTCCTCCCCCCACGGATATCTCCACTAAAACAAGGTTTCTTGATATTCGGCATAGACGTGCGCTAAGACGGGATTTTTGTAAATTCCTACCGGAACGGGCAAAAAGGGGAAAAGTCTCCCCATAAACAGTCTCACAAATTAGAAAAGTGCCTGCCCAAACCACTGGAGGTAAGAAGTTGAAATTTGGTATAAAGGTTCCTCCACTGTAGTAGACATCGACTAAGTTTGTATTTTTGGAATTCCCTACAGGATATCCCAAAAGGAAACTCGGTATGTGAGTTCCTCCTTCTGTGTAGGCGTCCGCTTAGACGGAATTTTTGAAATTCCTATCGGGTGGGGAAATAAGGTAAAAGTCTCCTCCTGACGGCTTGCCCAATCCCTTTTGGCCAACCTAAAATTTTAAATATGTATTCCTTGAAGTAGGACTAACTCACCGGCAACGTAATTTTTCTATTTTGGAACAGGAACATAGTAAAAATGGTGGTTGAAAGGGAAAAATGTCCCCACTAACGGCCTGCCCAAACCGCTTAGGCAATGCAGTTGAAATTTGGTATGAAATCATCCATCGCAGATAGCCGCGAAGATGGAATTTTTGTAAATTCCTAAAGGGAGGGGCAAAAAGAAGAAAAACCTCACCTTGGGGGCCGGTAAAAACCCCTTCGGCTAGAAACCTGAAGCTTAAAATGTGGGTCCCTGGAGTAAGGGCTAACTTATTAGAAATATACTTTTTTGAATTTTGGACAGGGTCGTTATAAAATGGAGGCTCAAAAAGGGAAAGTTACCCCTTAACCACCTGTCCAAACTGCTGGAACTAGGAAGCTGAAATTCGGTACTTAGGTTCCTCTTCCAGCCTAATTCCAACCGGGAGGTACAAAAAAAGAAAAAGTGTCCCCCTTGACAGCCTGCTCAAACTGCTGGAACTAGGAAGCTGAAATTCCCTGTCGATGGATTTTCGGAAATTCCTACCGAGAGGGGCACAAATACTAAAAGTTGGCTAGAAACCTGAAATGTAAAACATATGTTACTTGGAGTATGGGCTCACTTACCGGGAAGGTGCTTTTTGGACAGGGACATTGCAAAAATGGGGATTAATGAAGCGAAAAGTGCCGCTTAAAGGCCTGCCCAAACCGCTGGAGGTAGGAAGTTGAAATTTGGTATTAAAGTTCCTCCTCTATTGTAGACATCCGCTAAGATCAGATTTTTGGAAATTTCTACAGGTAGGGTCAAAAACAGTCTCCCTTAACGGCCTGGCCAAACTGCTGGAACAAGGGATCTTAAATTCGGTATTTGGGTTCCTTCTCCAACGTTGACGTCCCCTAAGATGGTATTTTTGGAAATTCATACCGGGAGGGGTAAAAAGGGAAAAAACTTCCCCCTTGACGGCCTGGCCAAAGTGCTGGATATAGAGACCTAAAATTATATATGTAGTAGGTTCCTCCTCCAACGCAGACGTCCTCTAAGACGGAATTTTTGGAAATTCCTACCGGGAGGGGTAAAAACGGAATAATTCTCCCCCTTGATGACCTAACCGAACCCTTCGGCTAGAAACCTGTAATATATAATATGTTTTCCTTGGAGTATGGGCTAACTTATCGACAAGGCATTTCTAGGAATTTGGACAGGAACGTGGTAAAAATGGTGGTTCAAAAGGGGAAAATTGCCCCCCCCCCCCCTTAACGTCTGCGTCTTTAGCTAGAAACCTAAAACTTAAAGAACAAGTGTATATGAAACACTAAAATTAAGAAACTAAATAGGAAACGAGTGGAATTGAAACACTACACAAGTGGAATGAAATGGATATAAACTCTGAACGAGTGGAATTAAAATTATAGACAATGCAAATGGATTGGAAGAGGGAATTACCTGTTCAAACACTATCCACGGAATATGAAACTTATGTAGCATTGAAACATACTCTCCGAAAAGTTAAACAAATTTTCTAAAAGAGAAAAAACCTTAGAAAAGGAATGGAACTTATATATTCCGATATTTAAACTTCATGTAACGAAGCACCGGTGGAAGAAACCGACGCAGTAAATTTTCCAACTGAATTTGTGAATTTACTTGAATTGCCAGGTCTACCTTTACATAAACTGGAATTAAAAAAAAAAAAACTTTAAGACACGCTAACAACGTAGCGGGCTTTGCCCGCTATTTTCAATATTATAAAATGCTTTCCAACCCTGCTTTACGTTATTTATTTTCATTCAAAACACAAATGAACAAAACTACTTACGGGTCTATCTACCTAAGTTCGCACTTTACCAAATTATCTTAACATACACACGTATATTGCAATTTATTATGGATTCATTACTAACAATCCACTTTCATGAGAAAAAGTGATCAAATATTTATTTATTTTAAACCCATTGTTGTGCAGAATTATTTATTTGTGGTGGCTGGGTGAAGGCTTTTATTATAAAAACTGTACTTTAAATAAAAAGCGAATTTAAAAAAAATTGTCGGGGGCGGGGCGCAGCCCCCCCCCCCTAAACTTTAAGGCACGCTAACAACGTAGCGGGCTGCGCCCGCTAGTGCATACATATATGTATCCATATATAATTTGTTTTTCTTAAAAAATTGCAATATGACGTCATATTCAGTTGCATATTATTGCATATCGATCAGTAAATGTATAATTGTATAGTGCACTTACAATTAGATACGGATAATCGAATTTTATATGACGTTATATACACCTATTTAGTGCATAATCTAATGGTGTTTTCTTATCTGAAAAAAAATGTTGGCTTGTTAAAGTGAAAAAGTTTTAAAATGTTACCCTAACCCCAATAAAATGCTACATTTTTCCAATCAGAATAGAACGATAAAATCACTTATTTGCATTTTTCAAAACAATATATGCAATATTGTTTATGCTAGTTACTACTATATGATAGCCTAGTGGTTGTGATGCTTGCCTTTCGCTCGGGATGGCCAGGTTCAAATCCCATCCAAGGTGAATTAATTTTTATATACACTCTCTTTTTCTTTTTTCAATTTAGAAGTTTTCCTTCATATTAAAAAAATTTGTATAATTTTTTTTATTTATTGGTAGCGTAAAAACTAGTAAATACTAAATAAAACAGAGCAAAATATTAAAAAAACTAAATAAAATTTTATAAAAAAAAAATTATAAAAAAAATGTATAAAACAAAAATTTATAAAAAAAATAAAATTTTATAAAAAAAAAATAAAATTTTATATAAAAAAAAATAAAATTAAAAAAAAATGTTGTGGTCCAACCGGGGTTTGAACCTGCGACCTTCTGCATCAGAAGCCAGGATAGTACCCCCTAGGCCACCAAGTTGCGAGTTTGCTGGCAAACAACATTGCAGTATATACTAGGGCCTGCGGTCAAGACCGGGTAGATCATAAGACCGGTTGTGAAAACCGGTCTGACCGGGTAGACCGAAGACCGGGTAGACCGAAACGTAAAAGCCATAGAAGAAAGTAAATTTTACATAAAAATGTAAAAAATACTTTTTTCCAAAAGAAAAAAAATACTACTTTTTTAAAAAAAACTACTTTTTTGTAAAAAAAAAATACTTTTTCGGAAAAAAATTTTTTTTTTACGAAAAAGTAATATTTTCGAAAATTTTTTTTTTTTTCAAAAAAAAGGACTTTTTTTTTATAAAATTAACTTTTTTTTTCAAAAAAAAGTACTTTTTTCAGAAAAAAGTTAATTTTTATATGACAGTCTTCTATGGTAATACAACAAACTACTATACTCGTAAGTTGTATATTCATATAAAAATACCACGGTCTTTTTCGGGTAGTAGTACGGCGTTTTTACATCGTAGCTTCAAATGGGCTGAAACTTTACAGGATATATCTAGACATAAATTGGACCAAGAATTATGGAGATCTGTGTAGATCGTGGAACAAAAATCTTCCGAAAATCATAATAGAATTCAGAAAGTGCTGCATTTCCCATACATTTATAAGAAACTGTCACGGTCTTTTTCGGGTAGTAGTACGGCGTTTTTACATCGTAGCTTCAAATGCGCTGAAACTTTACAGAAAATATCTAGACATAAGTTGGAACAAGAATTATGGACATCTGTGTAGATCGTGGAACAAAAATGTTCCGAAAATCATAATAGAATTCAGAAAGTGCTGCATTTCCCATATATTTATATGAAACTGTCACGGTCTTTTTCGGGTAGTAGTACGGCGTTTTTACATCGTAGCTTGAAACGGGCTGAAACTTAACAGAAAATAAGTCCACATAAATTGGACCAAGAATTATGAACATCTGGGCGGATCGTGGAACAAAAATGTTCCGAATATCGTAATAGAATTCAGAAAGTGCTGCATTTCCCATACATTTATAAGAAACTGTCACGGTCTTTTTCGGGTAGTAGTACGGCGTTTTTACATCGTAGCTTCAAATGCGCTGAAACTTTACAGAAAATATCTAGACATAAGTTGGAACAAGAATTATGGACATCTGTGTAGATCGTGGAACAAAAATGTTCCGAAAATCATAATAGAATTCAGAAAGTGCTGCATTTCCCATATATTTATATAAAACTGTCACTGTCTTTTTCGGGTAGTAGTACGGCGTTTTTACATCGTAGCTTGAAACGGCCTGAAACTTAACATAAAATAAGTCCACATAAATTGGACCAAGAATTATGAACATCTGGGCGGATCGTGGAACAAAAATGTTCCGAATATCGTAATAGAATTCAGAAAGTGCTGCATTTCCCATACATTTATATGAAACTGTCACGGTCTTTTTCGGGTAGTAGTACGGCGTTTTTACATCGTACCTTCAAATGGGCTGAAACTTTACAGGAAATATCTAGACATAAATTGGACCAAGAATTATGGACATCTGTGTAGATCGTGGAACAAAAATCTTCCGAAAATCATAATAGAATTCAGAAAGTGCTGCATTTCCCATATATTTATAAGAAACTGTCACGGTCTTTTTCGGGTAGTAGTACGGCGTTTTTACATCGTAGCTTCAAATAGGCTGAAACTTTACAGAAAATATCTAGACATAAGTTGGAACAAGAATTATGGACATCTGTTTAGATCGTGGAACAAAAATGTTCCGAAAATCATAATAGAATTCAGAAAGTGCTGCATTTCCCATACATTTATATGAAACTGTCACGGTCTTTTTCGGGTAGTAGTACGGCGTTTTTACATCGTAGCTTGAAACGGCCTGAAACTTTACAGGAAATAGCTAGACATAAATTGGACCAAGAATTATGGACATCTGTATAGATCGTGGAACAAAAATGTTCCGAAAATAGTAATAGAATTCAGAAAGTGCTGCATTTCCCATATATTTATATGAAAATGCCACGGTCTTTTTCGGGTAGTAGTACGGCGTTTTTACATCGTAGCTTCAAACGGGCTGAAACTTTACAGAAAACAAGTCAACAGAAATTGGACCAAGAACTATAGACATCTGGGCGGATCGTGGAACAAAAAGGTTCCCAAAATCGTAATAGAATTCAGAAAGTAATGCATTTCCCATATATTTATGTGAAAATGCTACGGTCTTTTTCGGGTAGTAATACGGCGTTTCCACACTGTAGTTCCAAATGTGTTGAAACTTTGCAAAAATTATGGAAAGGTAAATTCGATCAATATTTAGAGATACCTGTCTACTTTATATGAAAATGCCACGGTATTTTTCGGGTAGTAGTACGGCGTTTTTACATCGTAGCTTCAAACGGGCTGAAACTTCACAGAAAACAAGTCAACATAAATTGGACCAAGAATTATAGACATCTGGGCGGATCGTGGAACAAAAATGTTCCCAAAATCGTAAGAGAATTCAGAAAGTAATGCATTTCCCATATATTTATGTGAAAATGCTACGGTCTTTTTCGGGTAGTAGTACGGCGTTTTTACATCGTAGCTTCAAACGGGCTGAAACTTTACAGAAAACAAGTCAACATAAATTGGACCAAGAATTATGGACATCTGGGCGGATCGTAGAACAAAAATGTTCCGAAAATCGTAATAGAATTCAGAAAGTGCTGCATTTCCCATGTATTTATATGAAAGTGCCACGGTCTTTTTCGGGTAGTAGTAAGGCGTTTTTACATCGTAGGTTCAAACGGGCTGAAACTTTACAGAAAACAAGTCAACATAAATTGGACCAAGAATTATAGACATCTGGGCGGATCGTGGAACAAAAATGTTCCCAAAATCGTAATAGAATTCAGAAAGTAATGCATTTCCCATATATTTATGTGAAAATGCTACGGTCTTTTTCGGGTAGTAATACGGCGTTTTCACACCGTAGTTCTAAATGTGTTGAAACTTTGCAAAAATTATCGGAAGGTAAATTCGATCAATATTTAGAGATATCTGTCTACTTTGTGGAACAAAAATATTCTGAAAATTACTATAGAATTCAGAAAGTACCGCATTTTCCATACATTTACATGAAACAGCCACGGTCTTTTTCGGGTAGTAGTACTGCGTTTTTACACAGTGACTCCAAATGAGTTAAAAATTTACAAAAATTATCTGGATGTAAATTGGACCAACAATAGTAGCGAGTTTTTTAGGTCGTGGAACAAAAATGTTCCGCAAATCGAACTAGACTCCAGAAAGTGCAGTGATTTCTATACATTTCTATAAAAATGCCACGGTCTTTATGGGATAGTAGTACGGCGTTTTTATACGATAACTCCAAAAAGGTCTAAACTTTACACAAATTATCTGGACGTGAATTTTATCCCTAATTATAGCCTTTTGTGTAGGTCATGGAACAAAAATGTGCCGAAAATCACAATAGAATTCAGAAACTACTACGATTTCTATACATTTATATGACAATGACACCGTCTTTTTCGGGTAGTTGCACGGCGTTATTACACCGTAGCTCCAAATAGGTTAAACACGAGTTAACTTTCCGTAACACAAAATAAAAAGAATCTTTCTACTTTCAATATCAGTACAACATTAATTTTATTTTTTCATATTACCTTAAATAAATACAAAAGAGAATTGATGACTAAACTTAATTTTCCTACAGACAAAATTCTACTTAATTTTAAATGTTACCAAGTGTGCAAAAATAAAGTGGAATTTAGGTCTGTTTGTATGATGTGTGTTGTGGCTTGGACAGGAAGTAAGCAAAACAATTATAATATGTTGGTGTTGCATTAATAATAAAAAGTGTGGCTTAAAATAAAGTATGTTGTTGTTGTTTTAAAAAAATAGAACTTAAAATGAAAATGTTGTTGTTGTTTTAATAATAAAAAATATGTTGTTTTAATAATAAAAATAGAACTTGAAATGAAAATGTTGTTGTTGTTTTAATAATAAAAATATGTTGTTTTAATAATAAAAATAGAACTTAAAGTGATAATGTTGTTGTTGTTTTAATAAAAAATATGTTGTTTTATTGTTGTCTTGGAGGTTTCGGTGGGGGTTGATGTGATAACATAACTCCTCCCCCCTTAGTGTAGAGCGATGGCCACAGTGAATTTGGTGGGGACAGCGCGACTTCGGTAGGCTTAGGGTAGTAACGAATTCTTGGTTTTCGCCATAACAGAATTATGCTTGTAATAGCTAAAATGATGATTATTGATGTAACTGCTATTACCGTGTTTCCTCTTAGGGTTGTGTCTCTTCTTAGTTCTGAGATATCAAATTTGTTGATGAAGCTATAGTTCTTAACTTTTTCCAAACTCAAAGTTTCCGTTATTGAGTCGATCTTTAACTTGTTAAGATTAGATGGAACAATGAAGATCGTATCCCAGTGGACTGAGGGGTTGTCTCTATAGGTTGTTCCTTCTACTGTGACGGTACAATTCGCATAATGGATAAGTGAGGTTCCCTTTATTGTAAAGTTTTGTCTGCAATCAGAAAATATTAGTAATTCTTTGACATTTATAAATAATATATAATTATCTTCGGGTTGAAAGATAGTTGATGTGAAGCCCACGTCATTCAATGGACATATTGGTGTTTCGTTGTTTAGTATTCTTCCAATACAAGTTGAATTTTTGGTTTCCTCGAAGTCATCCGTCTTTTTGCAGTAATACAAGTCCTCAATCTTTGGGCAAATCTCTGATAAGTACTGTATGTTGTGTTTATTGTAATTTACATAAGGTTTAGTTTTAATTATTTTTGTGTTATCTATAGGAAGAGGAATGAGGTGGTAAAGTATATTCGTTTCACTAGATAAGTTTGGCAGCCTTATATTGAAAATTAAATTGCTGTTATTGTAATATGCCTGGAGTTCTAGAAGTTCGTAAAGGTGTTCGTCCGATACTAAGTCAACATTCTGAGATGTCAAATGATGTCTTATTTCGTTCAGTTCATCCGGATGAAGAATAAGCTTCGATATTATACCGAACTTGGCAAGCATTACGGCTTCAATTATATCGGAAATATGGTCTATCAACAAATCTATATTATAATCGAGTTGATTCATATACTGAATTTCCGCCAATGCGTGGTTTTGTTCCCGAATGCCATTAGAAGTTTCCATCGACAATTTGTTCAAGAATTTGGTAATAGTCTCTTGTTCTCTGTTAATGTGATCTGTCAAGTTCTTAAATCGTTGCATCATTTGTACGTTCAAATTTCCCTGATTTTGCGCTATTCCGACTGAATTCGATGCCGCAATTTCGAGTTCTCGGATTTGTCCGTTTATGGTTTCCGCGTCTTTTGCGTCCATGTTCCCAGACCCGAATCCGTTAAAAAGTCCCCGTTTTGTTCGTTTGTATGGGTTTAATGTCTGTAGTTTGTTCTCAAGACTTTTGAGTTTTAATCTGCATACTTTAGCGGTATCTTTTAATATGCTATGTCTTTCAAATGTATCTATGATGTTGAATAACTTTGAAGTTTGTGCTCTATAATTTTCCAATTCTATTATATGTATATAATTATAGTGGCTTTCGATCGTTCTTGCCCGGCCGACCTTTAGGGCGATCATATTTTGGTTTTTGTCAAAGTTCTGAACCTCCAAAATTTGTCCGTATACTAGGGGTATGCTGAAAGTGTAAAGATATTGAAATAAGTATTGGTTATTTTCTTTTTCTAAGTTTCATTTTCGACTTATGTAATTTCCTATCTTTAGTAGTTTGTAGTGTAATGCCATTGTCATCCAATACTTTATGCTTTGAGAACCGTGCTGTTAATTTATTTCGTCTACATTCCCTTCTATATATATCTTCATTTATGATTCTTTTCTCTGGGTTCTCCCTTGTCTTATTAAGATTATCTATCCTTCGGATTTTAGCCTCCATAACCTTCTCCTTTACAGAGGGGTATAGTTTCTCTCTAAACTCATTTAATTTTGTTAAAAATTCATGTTTATTCTCAAATTTTATTTCTTTCGCGAAATTATATGGCCTTCCAAACAGTAGTTCGTATGGCGTCAATTTTGTGGATGAGTAAATTGTGTTATTGTAGGTCATGAATGTTTCATCCAAAATTTCATCGTGATCCGTTTCCATTTTCTTTGATTTCCTGGTATTCATGATAATTCTGTAAATTTCAGTCAAGGTTGAGTGGAGTCTTTCGACTGGAGAGTTGCTACTGGATTGTTGAAATGAATTGAAATGGAGTATTATTTCATACTGTTTACAAAAATCCTTATAAATATTTGAAGTGAATTCAGTGCCCTGATCGCATATAATTTTCTTAGGTATTCCGAAAAGATTCATAAATGACTTTAGACTTTTGAGTACACAAATACTCGTTCTTGACGGTAGGGTATATCCAGCTGCGTATCTAGAGAATTTATCGATAGCGGTTAAAATACATTTACCATTTATAGTATATACGTCAATATGTAAAATTTTAAGGGGTTCGTCCGGTGTTTCTGTCAACTGAAATTTCAATTTAGGTGGATGTCTGTCATATTCCAATGTATTGCAAATTTCACAATTATTTAGAGTCTTATTTATCCTTGACTGCATGAGAGGAAAATAATATTGTCTTTTTAGGTACTCGTACGTTTCGTTTATTCCCCTGTGGTTTCTATTTTCGTGGCAATTTCGTATGAGTTCTACTTGTTTATCCTCATCAGTTATATCCGATAAAATTCTCGTGCACCGAATTATACGGAATTGTTTTCCATTAGAAAAGTATTCTGAATAAACTGATTGAATAGTTTCAAATGTTAAGTCATCAGAGAAAATGGCAGTTAATTTACCCGCAGGAACGTATTTTTTGAATATTTGTATTATCTTATCTTGAGAAAATTCTTTTTCCTTTATAGTTCGACGTTGCTTGTTCCGAAAAATAGTCTCGACGGCCATACTAAATTTTTCGTCTGATTTTTCCAATATTAATTGCAAATTGAATTCATTTAAGGGTTTTTCGGATATTGAGATCCCATCATCTAAGTTTTCGTCACATGAATGAATTGTGAACAATTGGCTTGAAGCATTCATATTCACGTCGACAATATTACAATTGTCCAATCTTATCCTACTTAAGGCATCTGCATTACTATTTAATGTGCCTTTTTTATATATGATCTCGTAGTCATATTCCTCCAATTTTAAGCGCCATCTCACCAGTTTCGAGTTGGGTTCCTTGAGACTCATTAACCACGTAAGTGGTCTGTGGTCGGTGACTATCTGAAACTTTCGACCAAATAGATAGGGACGGAAATACTTCGTCGCCCATACTATGGCCAATAATTCCTTTTCAATAGTAGAGTAGTTCATTTCACTTTCGGAAAGAGTTCTACTCGCATAACAAATTGGTTTGTCGCTACCGCTACGACCCTGCGAAAGAACTGCTCCAAGTGCGATATTACTTGCATCTGTTGTGAGTACGAATGGTTTTGTAAAATCGGGGTGTTGCAATATTGGGCCATTCATTAGGATGTTCTTGCATATATCAAAGGCTCTTATATACTTGTCCTCCAAGGTTATGTTCCTGCCCTTCTTTAAACATTCTGTCATTGGTTTTGTGAGTTTGGCCAGATTGGGAATAAATTTCCTGTAGTAGCTGAGTAAGCCTATAAATGACTTTATCTCGCGTCGAGTACGTGGTATTGGGAATTTTTGAATAGCTTCGATTTTTGAAGGGTTTGGTTTGATTCCTTCCGTTGTGACAATATGTCCCAAAAATGCTATTTCTTTCAGCAAAAATTCAGATTTATCTAACTGAACCTTTAAATTTGAAAATCTCAGTTTCTGAAATACTCTTTCCAAGTTTTCGATGTGTTCTTGGAGGGATGTTGAAATTATTATTATATCATCTAGATATACAAGACAAATTCTCCCTACTAATTCCTTTAGGACATTGTCCATTACTCTTTGGAAGGTTGAGGGCGCATTCTTAAGACCGAATGGCATTCTGACGTATTCATAGTGACCCCCTTCCATGGTAAAGGCCGTTTTTTGAATATCACGTGGGTCCATCTCGATTTGATGAAACCCGCTTGCAAGATCCAAAGTAGAAAAGTAAAGGCATTTGCCCAGTTTGTCCAAAATTTCCGAAATATTCGGGAGTGGGTACCTGTCCGAAATGGTCTTCTCATTTAATTTTCTGTAGTCGATAACGAGTCTCCATTTCGATTTCCCTGATGCGTCCCTTTTCTTGGGCACTATCCATACTGGAGAGCTCCAAGGAGAAAAACTTGGTCTAATAATTCCCTGTTCCAACATATCCGAAATTTGTCTACGTACCTCCTCTTTATGAACAAAAGGGTATCTGTATGACTTCGTATGGATAGGAGCGTCGTTTGTCGTGTTGATTCTGTGCTTCACTTCATTCGTGAAGGTTAAGTTCTGTCCTTCTTTATAAAAAATGTCCCTATATTTTGTACACAAACTCAGAAGTTTCCGTTTCTCTTCATTATTAAGATGCCCTGTGCGAAGAAGTTCAGATAAATTTCCAATTAGTTCGTTGTTATGTTCTGGTTTGATACTGAAGTTATTGAGTTCCACGAAGTTTGTCGAGTTGTACGTGTCTGTTTTAATGGGTTGTTCCAAGAAAACTACTTGGTCACTGTCCGTGGGGTTGACTATTTCCATTGTACTAAACCAATTCTTAGCATAGTAGATGCCGGGAGAAATAAATAAACCGTTGTCAAATTTTACCGGACTTATAATTACATCTCCTTCTTTTAAATCAACTGGTAGATTTACGATTTGCCTCGAGTTCGCAGTTATTATATATTTTCCGGAAGAAAAATTTGGTTTCATTTCAAGAGGTATTGTTACATCACTGGTATTCAGCGTTTTCCTTTCTAAATCTATTTTTGCCCCAATTTTGGTCAGAGAATCCAGGCCTAACAGTCCGTCAAAATAGCCATGGAATTTAAAAACCAAGAACGTGAAAGTACCAGGTTTCTTAATTTCGTTGAAAATAGGTAATGTTACTTCTTCATTAATCTCATATTTATGCAAAATTGTGGATATAGTAATAGGTTTCCGTCTTCTGATATCCATAGGATTTACGAATTCTGGGTTAATAAATGACGAAGGTGCCCCAGTATCTATCAAAAATTTCAAGTGTCTACCAAATGGAGAGATTATGTTAATATAAGGTAAGACACTACCATGTTTGTTAAATTCGATGTATCCCGTTTGTTGCTTGAGGCAAAGTTCAAAAAATCCTGGTTATCGTCAATATTATAATGCTCGTATTGGTCCAGATTTGTTTTATCGCCATTCATGTGATTAAAACGTGGGGCAGGGTCCTCATCTCTGGGACTCCTGAATTCATTAATATTATTCATTTCATTTTGTCTTGATAATCTACTGAATTTACCCGTGTTTCTTTCAAATTTAGAAAATCCGCTGGTAGTATCCATCGGTTCTGGTTTTGGCTGCGATTGCCGCCAATTTGTTTGTCGAGAAGAATTATCAAAACGTTGGTAAGAATTGTGTTTAGAAAAGTTTTCACGTGATGGTTGGGAATGTTGCAAAGGCAAGTGGTAGTTTTGATTGCCCGAATTTTGGGTCAAATTATTGTTATCTATATTATAAGATCTTATCGGATTAGGAAAACCTTGTCTAGGTTGATAAAATTTTCCCTGTCTTGGACTGAAATTTGGATAGTTTGAAGAATATTCTGAATATGGTGTGTTCTGATAATTTTGTCTATACGGAGAAAACTTTGGTCTATAACTTGATCTCATATAGTGTATATTCTGTTCCCTAATACAGTGATCAAGAGCTGCTGGTAACGATTCCGGCTTCATTGCTCTGATAGTGGAACCCATAGGTTCACGTAAACCTGATAAAAATGAATTTAAAAACATTTCAGAGAATAGGTTTCTCTTTGCATTAATCACGTTTGCATCGGTTTCGTGGATTGATAAATTATTTGACAAAGCTGACTGTATTTCCATAATCTGACTATAGAATTTTTCAATTGGTTTATTATATTGTCTTAGGGAATGAAGATCCTTGATCAGTGAGGTCTATGTCCGTTTATCAGAGTAATGTGATATCAAGTTCGTTCGGATGTCATCCCAGTTAAGAGATGTTCCATACATATTCAGGACCTCGTTGGCCTGACCATCTATCTTGTTTCTAATGGCTCTCAGAAGGATTTGTCCCTGAGGAGTATTATCCGCTCCCCTAATTGAAGGAGTATTTCCTCCACATTGCTTATAAATTCGTGAAGGAGTCGTGGGTTACCGTCAAATCTAGGTAGGTCTTTGATTGCGTCAGGAATTCGTAGCGAATTGAAAATATCATTTGTATTGGCAGTCTGTTGCGACACTATTGTATTCTGAACTTCAGTTTCCGAAGGCATTCTAAAATCGAGATTAATATTTTCGTGTATGGTAGAGAGGCTTCTTGATTTGAAGATTCTAAAGTTTTTAGGGTATGGGAGAAATCGAGATTTTCCACTCATTAAATGTAGCCTTGCCAACAGGATATATCCTTCTTTTTAAAGTATCTATAAGTATCAAGCTTTACTACCTCTTCCTTTACAATTTGTTTTCAATTAATTAAATATTATTTTTTTTTTAATCGTTTTCGTGTCTAATTTATTTTATCTGTACCTCATAAAATTATAATATTATTTTACCTGTAGGAATTGCAGCAATATTATAATTAATGTTTCCAAAATTTTCCGTGCACTTTTAATAATTAATTTCATGTACAAATTTATTCGTATTATTAAATTCAATTTAACTTTAAATTAAACGTTTCAAAATTATTAGTTTTATTCGTATTAATGATTTCGATTTAACTTTAATTCAGATATTTCCAAAAAAAAATTTTTTTTTTAAATGATTCCAATTTAATTTAAATGTTTCCAAAATTTTTACAATTTTATCAATTCCATGTATATAATTTTATTTGTATTGGCAATTTTGATTCTTTTTTTTTTTTTTTTAAATTATCTTTTCCTTTGTTTAATTTTTTCTTTAATTTCCTTTTTTATATTATATTCTTATTCTTTTTTCTTTCACATTTATATATAATCTTTTATCACAACACAGTACTTACAGAGCCCCTATGAGGATTGTATACATCAGGATGTCCTTTAGCGGTTGACACGACAAATTGTTGAGTCCTTAGCCTGGTATCGATATTAATTCGATACTTGATCTCTCTCAATATTCCTTCGAGTTTGATCAGGCGGCTGTAGTTGCAGGATTTTAATTTTTTTTTTCAAAATTCCCGAATTTGCTCCAGCGATTGGGACGGGAAATCGTTATATCCTTAGCCTGGTGTCGATATTAATTCGGCACTTGATCTCTCTCAATATTCCTTCGAGTTTGATCAGGCGGCTGTAGTTGCAGGATTTTAATTTTTTTTTCAAAATTCCCGAATTTGCTGGCTTTACCGACTGCGCCAGTTAACTTTCCGTAACAAAAAATAAAAAGAATCTTTCTACTTTCAATATCAGTACAACATTAATTTTACTTTTTCATATTACCTTAAATAAATACAAAAGAGAATTGATGACTAAACTTAATTTTCCTACAGCAAAATTCTACTTAATTTTAAATGTCACCAAGTGTGCAAAAATAAAGTGGAATTTAGGTCTGTTTGTATGATGTGTGTTGTGGCTTGGACAGGAAGTAAGCAAAACAATTATAATATGTTGGTGTTGCATTAATAATAAAAAGTGTGGCTTAAAATAAAGTATGTTGTTGTTGTTTTAAAAAAATAGAACTTAAAATGAAAATGTTGTTGTTTTAATAATAAAAAATATGTTGTTTTAATAATAAAAATAGAACTTGAAATGAAAATTTTGTTGTTGTTTTAACCCTCGAAGTGGCACATGGTTCTGGCCAGACATATTTCATTTTCATGCTTCAATTTAGCATACTTCTATTTTAGGTACATGGCTGTAATTTCAGGTAATCTCCCAAAATATTGTTGGCTTTCGATGTATAAATTAATAAAAATCTTCACCTTACTTTTGGTACATGGTGTCTGGCCAGACCCCTATGCATTTTGTATGAACACATAGGCAAAGCACATGGCACGAGTTGGAAATTTGTATTTACTTTATTCTTTTATGCTTCTTTCTTTCTTCTGATTTTGTTTGTGAGTTAGTTATTCATTGAACGTTGAACACTGAAGAAGTAATCTAGTTTTTGTGCGGTAATTTTGAACTTGTGAATAATTTTACGCTGGTAGATTTGTTGCGTTGTTAGTATATTATGGCTGATGAACTGGAATTTATTTATAATACACGCTTGCGTAGCGCGAATTTGCAACCCCAATTGTCAGAGGCATTAGTGCGTGATTTTCAAAGTCAGGTAGAAGCTGATGAAAATGATGATGTTTTTGAAAACGATGGTGACGACACTGCTGATTATGTGCCAGAAGATGATGCATCAGACATAGAAAATGATTTGGAAATTGAACCTAACGAACTTTATGATAGTGATGAAGAAGAAGAAAGTGGAAATGATGCTGAAGCAGCAAATGAAGTCGACTCAGGCTGTTTTTATGGTAAAGACGGTACGAAATGGAAAGAAACTGAACCCCCTGCATCTCGTTTGCGCCAGCATAATATCATGCGTTTTCAATCTGGAACAAAAACAAGGCTCACCAATCCAGTTGAGGTATTGAAGCTATTTTTCTCAACCAATATTACGTTCGTCATCATTAGTGAAACAAATCGGCATGGGCGAGAATCAATTAGAAAATGGAATGAAGAACATCCAGAGTCTACCCAAAGAAAATGGATTGATTTGACAAGCTCTGAGCTAGATGCATTCATTGGGATTTTGTTGGCTTCTGGTCTCAGCCATAATAATATGCAAGACTCCAGTATATTGTGGCGTTCTGATTCGCTGCCAATATTCCGTGCGGCTATGTCGCACAAACGATTCATTACTCTGTCCAGATATATTCGTTTCGATAATAGTCGTACGCGGGCATTCCGACAGCAAACAGATAAAGCAGCTCCTATCCGGGACCTTTGGAATTTTCTCAATGAAAATCTGCAAAAATTATTATGAACCTTATGAAAATATCACCATCGATGAGCAGTTGTTTCCGTATCGTGGGCGCACAAAGTTCACCCAATATATCCCATCAAAACCTGCAAGGTATGGGATCAAAGTTTGGTGGGCATGCGATGCTAAGACTAAATATCCATTGAAAGGAAAACTATACACTGGAAAGGAAGGAGACAATCGGGAGATAAATCAAGGTGAAAACGTTCTAATGTATTTCGCAAATTGTTACGCAAACAGCGGCAGAACAATTATTTCTGATAATTTTTTCACCTCATTGAACGGCGCTAAACGACTTGCTGCTATGGGACTGGCATTTGTTGGCACCATTCGAGCAAACAAAAGAAGTTATGAAGAGCACCAGACGACCAATTCTGTGTGTTTGGTTTTCATGAAAATCTTGTTGCACTTTGCAGCTACGTGCCCAAAAAAAATAAGGCAGTCAATTTAATTTCAACCGTGCATTACACGAAACATGTTGAAGGCGTAGCCATGAAACCGGAAGCAATTTTATTTTATAATTCAACTAAAGCCGGAGTCGATACGATGGATCAAATGCTAACTCATTACACAACAAAACGGTCAACCAGACGCTGGACATACGCGTTTTTCTGCAACATGATTGATGTGATGGCATTGGCAAGTTACATTATATGTAAGCTAAATGATGAAAATACAAGAAAAGAAAGAAGACGCATATTTTTATATAAACTTGCAAAGCAATTGGTACTGGCCAACGTTGAAAATCGCATCAATAATCCGCACATTGTGGCTCAACCAACAACTCGTATAGCATTTGAAGCGTTCTTTGGGAGACCTCTCAATATAGCAAACCTTAATGTGGCTTCACGCAGTGGTACAGACACATTAGCTGCCAAAAAAGATTGCAGACTTTGCCTGCAGCAAGGTGACAAAATACGCCGTAAGACACGCTTTTTTTGCTGCAAATGCAAAAATCCTGTTTGTCAGCAACATTCAAAAGTAGATTATTTATGTTTTTGTTGCCTTCCGCAAAATTCTGAATAAAAAAATCAATGTATTCTTCATAATAATTTTCTATTTTGTCATAAACATTTATTACTTTACCCGTAATAAAGAGAAATATATATAGAACAAAAAAATTGTTGCCCTTTTCATTCCAAAGATTTTTTCAGGTCTATTTTTTCTTCCTCAGGTAGCTAATAACATAGTAAAAAGAAATAGAAACACAAAATATAACAAATATTTTCCTATCTTAGTAAAAAATTTAACGGCAAACAGCCCTTATTTCCATACAAATGCATGGTCTGGCCAGACACCATGTGCCAGAACTAAGGGCTCAAAATATGTGCCACTTCGAGGGTTAATAATAAAAATATGTTGTTTTAATAATAAAAATAGAACTTAAAGTGATAATGTTGTTGTTGTTTTAATAAAAATATGCTGTTTTATTGTTGTCTTGGAGGTTTCGGTGGGGGTTGATGTGATAACATAACTCACGTAAACGAGTTATCTGTATATAAATTGGACAAAGAATTATAGACATCTGTGTAGGTCGTAGAACGAAAATATTTCAAAAGTTACACTAGAATTCAGAAAGTGCTGCATTTTATATACAGTCACATGAAACTGCCGCGGAATCTTTTTAATATCTCGAAAACTAAGCGAGATAGAGCAAAATGGTTAAAATTTTTGCCCTTTGGGTGTTAATACACCCATAAAACCTGTTTAGTGAAATCAAATTTTAGCTAACTCTGCTAGATTTTAAAATTGCAAATATCTCATAAACTACTAATGCTAGAACGAAAAGGACGTTTATTTAGTTTTTCGCCTCTAACTCGAAAACTAAGCGAGATAGAGCAAAATGGTTAAAATTTTTGGCCACAGGGTGTTAATACACCTTTTTAGTGAAATCAAATTTTAGCTAACTCTGCTAGATTTTAAAATTGCAAATATCTCATAAACTACTAATGCTAGAACGAAAAGGACGTTTATTTGGTTTTTCGCCTCTAACTCGAAAACTAAGCGAGATAGAGCAAAATGGTTAAAATTTTTGCCCTTTGGGTGTGAATACACCCATAAAACCTGTTTAGTGAAATCAAATTTTAGCTAACTCTGCTAGATTTTAAAATTGCAAATATCTCATAAACTATTAATGCTAGAACGAAAAGGACGTTTATGTGGTTTTTCGCCTATAACTCGAAAACTAAGCGAGATAGAGCAAAACGGTTAAAATATTTGCCCTTTGGGTGTTAATACATCGGTTTCGTGGATTGATAAATTATTTGACAAAGCTGACTGTATTTCCATAATCTGACTATAGAATTTTTCAATTGGTTTATTATATTGTCTTAGGGAATGAAGATCCTTGATCAGTGAGGTCTCTGTCCGTTTATCAGAGTAATGTGATATCAAGTTCGTTCGGATTTCATCCCAGTTAAGAGATGTTCCATACATATTCAGGACCTCGTTGGCCTGACCATCTATCTTGTTTCTAATGGCTCTCAGAAGGATTTGTCCCTGAGGAGTATTATCCGCTCCCCTAATGTGAAGGAGTATTTCCTCCACATTGCTTATAAATTCGTGAAGGAGTCGTGGGTTAACGTCAAATCTAGGTAGGTCTTTGATTGCGTCAGGAATTCGTAGCGAATTGAAAATATCATTTGTATTGGCAGTCTATTGCGACACTATTGTATTCTGAACTTCAGTTTCCGAAGGCATTCTAAAATCGAGATTAATATTTTCGTGTATGGTAGAGAGGCTTCTTGATTTGAAGATTCTAAAGTTTTTAGGGTATGGGAGAAATCGAGATTTTCCACTCATTAAATGTAGCCTTGCCAACAGGATATATCCTTCTTTTTAAAGTATCTATAAGTATCTAGCTTTACTACCTCTTCCTTTACAATTTGTTTTCAATTAATTAAATATTATTTTTTTTTTTTTTTTAATCGTTTTCGTGTCTAATTTATTTTATCTGTACCTCATAAAATTATAATATTATTTTACCTGTAGGAATTGCAGCAATATTATAATTAATGTTTCCAAAATTTTCCGTGCACTTTTAATAATTAATTTCATGTACAAATTTATTCGTATTATTAAATTCAATTTAACTTTAAATTAAACGTTTCAAAATTATTAGTTTTATTCGTATTAATGATTTCGATTTAACTTTAATTCAGATATTTCCAAAAAAAAAATTTTTTTTTTAAATGATTCCAATTTAATTTAAATGTTTCCAAAATGTTTACAATTTTATCAATTCCATGTATATAATTTTATTTGTATTGGCAATTTTGATTCTTTTTTTTTTTAAATTATCTTTTCCTTTGTTTAATTTTTTCTTTAATTTCCTTTTTTATATTATATTCTTATTCTTTTTTCTTTCACATTTATATATAATCTTTTATCACAACACAGTACTTACAGAGCCCCTATGAGGATTGTATACATCAGGATGTCCTTTAGCGGTTGACACGACAAATTGTTGAGTCATTAGCCTGGTATCGATATTAATTCGATACTTGATCTCCCTCAATATTCTCTCGAGTTTGATCAGGCGGCTATAGTCTACAGGACTTTGTTATTTTTGTTCCAGCGATTGGGACGGGAAATCGTTATATCCTTAGCCTGGTGTCGATATTAATTCGGCACTTGATCTCTCTCAATATTCCTTCGAGTTTGATCAGGCGGCTGTAGTTGCAGGATTTTAATATTTTTTTTTTTCACAATTCCCGAATTTGCTGGCTTTACCGACTGCGCCAGTTAACTTTCCGTAACACAAAATAAAAAGAATCTTTCTACTTTCAATATCACTACTTAATTTTAAATGTCACCAAGTGTGCAAAAATAAAGTGGAATTTAGGTCTGTTTGTATGATGTGTGTTGTGGCTTGGACAGGAAGTAAGCAAAACAATTATAATATGTTGGTGTTGCATTAATAATAAAAAGTGTGGCTTAAAATAAAGTATGTTGTTGTTGTTTTAAAAAAATAGAACTTAAAATGAAAATGTTGTTGTTGTTTTAATAATAAAAAATATGTTGTTTTAATAATAAAAATAGAACTTGAAATGAAAATGTTGTTGTTGTTTTAATAATAAAAATATGTTGTTTTAATAATAAAAATAGAACTTAAAGTGATAATGTTGTTGTTGTTTTAATAAAAAATATGTTGTTTTATTGTTGTCTTGGACGTTTCGGTGGGGGTTGATGTGATAACATAACTCACGTAAACGAGTTATCTGTATATAAATTGGACAAAGAATTATAAACATCTGCGTAGGTCGTGGAACGAAAATATTTCAAAAGTTACACTAGAATTCAGAAAGTGCTGCATTTTATATACAGTCACATGAAACTGCCGCGGAATCTTTTTAATATCTCGAAAACCCATAAAACCTGTTTAGTGAAATCAAATTTTAGCTAATTCTGCTAGATTTTAAAATTGCAAATATCTCATAAACTACAATTTTAAAATCTAGCAGAGTTAGCTAAAATTTGATTTCACTAAAAAGGTTTTATGGGTGTATTAACACCCAAAGGGCAAAAATTTTAACCATTTTGCTCTACCTCGCTTAGTTTTCGAGTTATAGGCGAAAAACCAAATAAACGTCCTTTTCGTTCTAGCATTGGTAGTTTATGAGATATTTGCAATTTTAAAATCTAGCAGAGTTAGCTAAAATTTGATTTCACTAGAAAGGTTTTATGGGTGTATTAACACCCGATGGGCAAAAATTTTAACCATTTTGCTCTATCTCACTTAGTTTTCGAGTTAGAGGCGAAAAACCAAATAAACGTCCTTTTCGTTCTAGCATTAGTAGTTTATGAAATATTTGCAATTTTAAAATCTAGCAGAGTTAGCTAAAATTTGATTTCACTAAAGAGGTTTTATGGGTGTATTAACACCCAAAGGGCAAAAATTGTAGCCGTTTTGCTCTATCTCGCTTAGTTTTCGAGTTATAGGCGAAAAACCACATAAACGTCCTTTTCGTTCTAGCATTAGTAGTTTATGAGATATTTGCAATTTTAAAATCTAGCATAGTTAGCTAAAATTTGATTTCACTAAACAGGTTTTATGGGTGTATCAACACCCAAAGGGCAAACATTTTAACCATTTTGCTCTATCTCGTTTAGTTTTCGAGATATTAAAAAGATTCCGCGGCAGTTTCATGTGACTGTATATAAAATGCAGCACTTTCTGAATTCTAGTGTAACTTTTGAAATATTTTCGTTCCACGACCTATGCAGATGTCTATAATTCTTTGTCCAATTTATATACAGATAACTCGTTTACGTGCTTAACCTATTTGGAGCTGCGGTGTAATAACGCCGTTCAACTACCCGAAAAAGACGGTGTCATTGGGTGCGTTCGGCAGATACAATTTGACCGTCAACAGTTCTACAACAGTTGTGCAACTATCTGCTGAACGACCTGATCACTAACCGCTCAGTCTGAGCGCTCAGGTGGCGCTGTCATATTTTGGTAGCGTAAAAAATGTTTGCTACTTTTGATCAAATAGTGATACATTTATTGTTGTTGATTTTAAAAAAATTTTGTTTTGTATTGTAATAAACTCTGCTTAATAAAACACCCGAGTTTATTATATAACAAATTACTAAAGTTCTTTATTTATTAATATTAGGTTCTACGTCGTTACACTTTGCTTTCTATTTTATGAGTAACTTATCTTATTTAAATCTATTACCAAATACTGTAGCAAGCAAATAATATGAAATATAACGGTAACTCTCATTTTAGTTGTTGCTTTAGTAACTGCATAGCTTTAGCATTTTTTGTATTTTAGTGTATACTAAAAATATCAAAACTAAAAGGAGAGTTGGTATCTTAAATATTCTTACTATAAAAGAATACAATCATTTTGCAATAATACTACAATACCCCCTTCATAAATTGTTTTCTCATACCTTGACAAAACATTTTATAACTTTTCTAAATTCACTATTCAAAACCAAAAAATGTTTATGGAATGAGAAAAAAATTTTATCAAGTAATATCTTTTATATATAGTACTTATATACTAAAGTAAAAATTATAATTTTACAATTGTGATTAATTTTTAGCTTTTCTCTGTCTTAAATTGTATTTAATAATTTCTTCTTCAATACAAGCATTTACAATTTCTTCCTGATTTTTACAATTTTTATTTGAAATTTGTTCTACATCTTGATTTTCATTATTCAAATTTTGGATACTGGGATATATATTTTGTAACGGATCTAAAAGAGTTGTTGGAATATCTGTCTCTTTTTTAAAAGGTTTACTACAAGAAATAATTTGATTTGCATGTCGTTTCCATGTTTTATTTGAATCCGTTTTTACTGAATACGTTTGCCTCCCGAGAACTTTAAGTATAATACCTTTTATCCAAGAAACTTTTCCCGGTACCGAAAAATCCTTAACAATGACATTATCATTTACTTTAAAAACATTGTTTTTGAAACCTTTGTAATACCTCGTTTGACTTTCTTGTTTGTTTTTAACAAATTGTTTTACATTTTTCATACTCTTATGTTCTACTTTTCTCTTTGGGTTAATAAGATCAAGTCTAGTTCTCAATTTTCTTTTATTAAACATCAAATGCACCGGCGAAACCCCTGTACTTGTATGTATAGTGTTTCGGTAGTCAAACAAAAATCTACATAATACACTATTGAATTCTGATATTGGTGTATTTTTTAAATTACGTTTGAAAGCACTTTTAATCGTTTTAACGGAATTTTCCGCTTGACCATTTGTAGCGGGATGTCCGACAGGTGTGGTTACTTGTTCAATACAATTCATCTTCAAAAAATTTTTAAATTCATTCGAAACAAATGAAGTCCCATTGTCTGAAACAACATATTTTGGTAAACCAAAACGTGCAAAAAGTTCCCGTAAAACTTTAATAACTGCACGACTGGTTGTATTAGTACCCATGTCTATACATTCAACCCATTTACTAGTACTATCAACTACAACCAAACACCAACGTTTCAAAAACGGACCAAAAAAATCTATGTGAATTCTTGACCAAACTTCCTCAGGTCTCGGCCAAGGAATCAACTTCTGCTGAGGTGGATTTGCACGTGTCATAAGACAAGCCTCACAAGACTTTACAACTTCCTCTAAATCCTTACTTTGATTTGGCCACCAACAACACTCACGAGCCATGGCCTTCATTTTAACAATTCCCATATGGGAAGCGTGTAGAAAATGAACTACTTCACTAGTTAACTGATTTGGTATTATAACTCGATATTCCCAAAATACACAATTTGCTTCTTCTGACAACTCGTTCTTCTTCAAAAAAAATGGTAATAATTCAGAATCAAAACACTTTTTAGGCCACCCTGATCTAATAAATTTCATGACTTTTTGCAATAAATCATCTTTTGCCGTCGTCTTTCCGATCATTTCAAAATCTAAAAATTTATTCTCACCATTTAGAACTTGTAAATAATTTACATAAACATTATTTGGAAAATCACAAAAAGAAAAATTAGACTCTTTAGGGTACCTAGAAAAATAATCGGCAATATTACTTTTCGATTTTATATGACAAATGTCGAATCGATAGCCCGATAAGGTTAACGCAATACGTTGTAATCGACTTGAAGCCATTAACGGTATACCCCTTTTGGGATTAAAAATATGATGTAACGGTTTATTGTCGGTCACTAAAGTAAAATGACGACCATATAGAAAATGATGAAATTTTTTCACACCAAACAAAATAGCAACTGCTTCGCGGTCTAACTGCGAATACCTTTTCTCAGTATCCGTTAAGGATCTAGATGCAAACTCTATTGGCCTATCTATACCCTGTTCATCGATTTGAGATAGCACTGCCCCTACCCCTACTGGGCTGGCATCCACCGTCAATTTTGTTTTCAAATCCGCATTAAAATGCGCTAAGCAATTATCTGCTAGTAAAACATTTTTTAATTGATCCACAGCAGTAGAACAATCTTCGTTCCAAACGAATTTTGTATCTGCTCGTAGCAGCAGATGTAATGGGTGCAACAATGTTGACACATCAGGCAAAAATCTTCTATAAAAATTCACGACACCTAAAAAAGCTTGAAGTTCTTTTACGTTACCCGGGTATGGCATGTTAGTAATTTCACTAACCTTTTCAGGATTCATATGTAATCCATTTTTGTCTATTACATGCCCCAAATAATTTATCTTTTCACAAAAAAAATCACATTTTTCCAGGGACAATTTAAAACCAGCATCATTTAAAATATTTAGAACTCGTGCAAGTCTCTCATTATGCAGTTTCCTATTAGGAGCACTTATCAAAATATCGTCTAAAAAGACTACAACTCCGTCCAACCCAGTCAAAAGAGAATCCATAATTTTCTGAAAAATTGCAGGAGCTGATGCTAAATCATAAATCAACCTTGTATATTGAAAAAGACCCTTCGATGTCGAAATTGTGGTATATTTTCTTGATTCCTCATCTAATTGAATTTGCTGGTAAGCCATACTCAAATCTAATTTAGTGAATTCTTTACCACCATGCAATTTCGCAAAAATATCTTCAATTCGTGGTAAAGGGTATTTTTCGACACACAAATGAGGATTTAGAGTAACTTTGAAATCACCACAAATTCTAATACTACCATTCTTTTTCACAATGGGAACGATTGGAGTACCCCATTCACAATAATCTACTGGCTGCAAAATATTCATCTTTACTAACTTATCTATCTCCGTTTCCACTTTCCCTTTAATAGCCAAAGGCAACGGCCTTGGTCTAAAAAATTTCGGTACGGCCCCCTCTTTAACCTTTAAAACCGCCTGACTCTTATTAAATAATCCAAGTCCACCATCAAAAAGATTTTTAAATTTTTTAAAAATAGGGTTTGTATTTACCATTGGCACTTCCGAGCAATAATTAAAGTTACCAACCTTAATCTGAAACGTTTTCAAAAAACTTCTTCCTAACAGTGGCGGACCACCGTTTTCAATCACCATGAACGTGAGCACTTTAACATTATTACCGAATTTAACTTTGATGTCACATGAACCAATAGCAATAATTTTATCACCCACATAAGAATTCAATATCATTTTAAATTTTTTCAAATTATAATTTTTAAAGAAAGATTCATAAGTTTTATCAGAAATCGCGTTATATCTTGATCCAGTATCCAATTCCATTTCAAAAGATTTATTATTAATTAAAACTTTAACTACAATAGGATCATCATCATCTTGTACACTTTTGATAGAAAATAAACTAACATCACTGTTATCAATAAAATTAAAATTTTGTGACCTACACATTTTTTTTTAAATGTCCTTTTTGTTTACATTGGTTACATTTATAATTTTTAAACTTACAGTCTTCACTTTTGTGATTTTTGTACCCACATACTCTGCACTGTTGTTCTATTGATGTATGCTGCTGCTGATGCCGTTGTTTTTTTCCATTTTTCGCTGCTTCTCTTTTGTTACCACCTTTTGCTCCTCTGCTTTGGTTGATAAAATTAAAGTTTTCTTCCTTCACATCTATCGTATCATATTGGTGCTTTACGTACTCCACATTGTTGGCAATTTCCACCACCTTTTCGAATTGGCAAGTCACCGCCTCCAAAAATATTTTATCACGGGCCGGACCCTTTTCCAACCCCATAACAAATTTGTCTCTTATAGCATTTTCCAAAGACGGACCAAATTCACAATATGCAGCTAAAGCTCTCACACGCACGGCCCATTCATTTATTGACTCCGTAGGTGACTTTGTTGCATTATAAAATTTGTAACGTTCAGCAAACCCAGATGTTGCAGGTTTAAAATGTTTGTTCATCACTGTCAAGCACCTTTTAAATGTTGTTACGGCTTCTTCCAACTTTGCTGGACTCACCAGATTTTGTAGCAATATATACGACGTTTCACCTAATGCTGTGAGCAGTATAGCTTTTTTCTTTAACTCATCTTCAATGTCATTAGCCATAAAAAATTGTTCCAATTGGTTTTGAAAAACTGACCAATTTTTTTGTGTGTGGTCAAAGTATGGTACTTTACCAATAATTTGGGCACTCATCCTTCTTTATTATTAAAAAAATCACAGATATAAATAATTTTCAAAATTTGTTCACTTTTTATTTAATTTTTCCTTCGTCGCCACTGTAATAAACTCTGCTTAATAAAACACCCGAGTTTATTATATAACAAATTACTAAAGTTCTTTATTTATTAATATTAGGTTCTACGTCGTTACACTTTGCTTTCTATTTTATGAGTAACTTATCTTATTTAAATCTTTTACCAAATACTGTAGCAAGCAAATAATATGAAATATAACGGTAACTCTCATTTTAGTTGTTGCTTTAGTAACTGCATAGCTTTAGCATTTTTTGTATTTTAGTGTATACTAAAAATATCAAAACTAAAAGAAGAGTTGGTATCTTAAATATTCTTACTATAAAAGAATACAATCATTTTGCAATAATACTACAGTATGAATGACAAATAAAAACATACAAATATAATTCAAAAACAAAAAATTTAAAAAATAAAAGGAAACTATAGAAAAAATTTATATAAAAACAAAATAAAGAAAACATCGTTCAGCAGAGTAAGTAATCACAAAGCGCTACAAGTCACCGGTATCAGTTTAAGGTTTCTCTGCCGAATGCTACCATTGTCATATAAATGTATAGAAATCGTAGTAGTTTCTGAATTCTATTGTGATTTTCGGCACATTTTTGTTCCATGACCTACACAAAAGGCTATAATTGGGGATAAAATTCACGTCCAGATAATTTGTGTAAAGTTTAGACCTTTTTGGAGTTATCGTATAAAAACGCCGTACTACTATCCCATAAAGACCGTGGCATTTTTATAGAAATGTATAGAAATCACTGCACTTTCTGGAGTCTAGTTCGATTTGCGGAACATTTTTGTTCCACGACCTAAAAAACTCGCTACTATTGTTGGTCCAATTTACATACAGATAATTTTTGTAAATTTTTAACTCATTTGGAGTCACTGTGTAAAAACGCCGTACTACTACCCGAAAAAGACCGTGGCTGTTTCATGTAAATGTATGGAAAATGCGGTACTTTCTGAATTCTATAGTAATTTTCAGAATATTTTTGTTCCACAAAGTAGACAGATATCTCTAAATATTGATCGAATTTACCTTCCGATAATTTTTGCAAAGTTTCAACACATTTGGAACTACGGTGTGAATACGCCGTATTACTACCCGAAAAAGACCGTAGCATTTTCACATAAATATATGGGAAATGCATTACTTTCTGAATTCTATTACGATTTTGGGAACATTTTTGTTCCACGATCCGCCCAGATGTCTATAATTCTTGGTCCAATTTATGTTGACTTGTTTTCTGTAAAGTTTCAGCCCGTTTGAAGCTACGATGTAAAAACGCCGTACTACTACCCGAAAAAGACCGTGGCATTTTCATATAAATATATGGGAACTGCTGCACTTTCTGAATTCTATTACGATTATCGGAACATTTTTGTTCCACGATCTACACAGATGTTCATAATTCTTGGTCGAATTTATGTCTAGATATTTCCTGTAAGGTTTCAGCCCATTTGAAGGTACGATGTAAAAACGCCGTACTACTACCCGAAAAAGACCGTGGCATTTTCATATAAATACATGGGAAATGCAGCACTTTCTGAATTCTATTACGATTTTCGGAACATTTTTGTTCCACGATCTACACAGATGTTCATAATTCTTGGTCCAATTTATGTCTAGATATTTCCTGTGAAGTTTCAGCACATTTGAGGGTACGATGTAAAAACGCCGTACTACTACCCGAAAAAGACGATTTTCGGAACATTTTTGTTCCACGATCTACACAGATGTCCACAATTCTTGGTCCAATTTATGTCTAGATATTTCTTGTAAAGTTTCAGCCTATTTGAAGCTACGATGTAAAAACGCCGTACTACTACCCGAAAAAGACCGTGACAGTTTCATTAAATGTATGGGAAATGCAGCACTTTCTGAATTCTATTATGATTTTCGAATCATTTTTGTTCCACGATCTAAACAAATATCCATAATTCTTGGTCCAATTTATGTCTAGATATTTCCTGTAAAGTTTCAGCCCATTTGAAGATACGATGTAAAAACGCCGTACTACTACCCGAAAAAGACCGTGGTATTTTTATATGAATATACAACTTCCCAGTGTAGAAACGGTAATGACATATCATTATTTTTTGGAGTACCAGTAATGACACCCACTTACCTTCTGCACTATTTTAAAACATATAATAATGAGTTACTGATAATTACTTATTTTTATCATTATTTCAAATAGAAAATAATTTTTTATATTTTTTTGAAAATTTTTTGAAATCTATTTTTAGACTCAATATTTTTTAAACACTGGTAAGGATATATGTAACCACATATTTATTGATTTTTTGTATGTTGGCGAGTAAGATTACTTGTGTGCAGCAGGTCAATTATGTTTTTATCTATTAAATATTACATGTCGATATAGCTCAGATAGTAGAGATATTGACTTTTTGCATAAAAAAGTACTTTTTCCATTAAGAAGTACTTTTTGCATAAAAAGTACTTTTATTTTTTTTTTTTTAAAAGTAGTTTTTCCTAAAAAATTTTTTTTTTTTTATAAAATGTTTTTTTTTTTTTGTTTAAAGTACATTTTTCAGAAAAAGTACATTTTTATATGATAGTTTTTCTATGGTAATACAAAAAACTACTATAACCCAGCAAAATATTTCATTACCAAATAAGAGGTTATATAATAGAAATTCATAGCTCCGCACAACTTATTTTTTGGCGTCTAAACTCATTATTTTTGTTTGTCGTGGTCGTTTTTATAAGTAGCCACGCTTACCCGCTCGCTTACGAACAAATGAGAAATAAGTAGTTATGAGATTTTGAATAATAAGTGGTTACACACATGCCTACAAAAAGTTGAATTATAAGTGGTTATCCGATTGCTTACTTGATTCTTAAAAATAAGGAGTTAAGCAAATACTATTAGCTTAAAGAAATACATTCAGAAAAATTTAAGTTTTCTCTAGTGGGTAATTTTAGGACTCGTCATAAAAACGTAAACATAAAACATATTTACATATAATAAATAAAAATGTATAAAATTTAACTGTGTAAAAAGTACTTATTTAAACTATTACGAGCAAGTCATTATTTTATATTTAGAAACAATGAATACAATAGGCCGTTATTAGGAAGTCATTATTTTATATTATAAAATAATGCAAAAGATAATGATATATCATTTTTGGTAATGCAGATAGTAATGAGGTGTCATTACCAATATTTTGCTGGGAAGTTGTATATTCATATAAAAATACCACGGTATTTTTCGGGTAGTAGTACGGCGTTTTTACATCGTAGCTTCAAATGGGCTGAAACTTTACAGGAAATATTTAGACATAAATTGGACCAAGAATTATGGACATCTGTGTAGATCGTGGAACAAAAATGTTCCGAAAATCGTAATAGAATTCAGAAAGTGCTCCATTTCCCATGTATTTATATGAAAATGCCACGGTCTTTTTCGGGTAGTAGTACGGCGTTTTTACATCGTAGCTTCAAATGGGCTGAAACTTTACAGGAAATATCTAGACATAAATTGGACCAAGAATTATGGATATCTGTTTAGATCGTGGTACAAAAATTTTCCGAAAATCATAGTAGAATTCAGAAAGTGCTGCATTTCCCATACATTTATATGAAACTGTCACAGTCTTTTTCGGGTAGTAGTACGGCGTTTTTACATCGTAGCTTCAAATAGGCTGAAACTTCACAAGAAATATCTAGACATAAATTGGACCAAGAATTATGGACATCTGTGTAGATCGTGGAACAAAAATGTTCCGAAAATCGTAATAGAATTCAGAAAGTGCTCCATTTCCCATGTATTTATATGAAAATGCCACGGTCTTTTTCGGGTAGTAGTACGGCGTTTTTACATCGTACCTTCAAATGGGCTGAAACTTTACAGGAAATGTCTAGACATAAATTGGACCAAGAATTATGAATATCTGTGTAGATCGTGGAACAAAAATGTTCCGAAAATCGTAATAGAATTCAGAAAGTGCTGCATTTCCCATGTATTCCCGAGTAAAAAAAATTATATATAATCATATGTGGCATATATTACAATATATAATTAGACATGTGGTTATGTATATCCATATATAATTATATATGCCGTTTTTCCGAAAATTTTTCCTTATATTATGCCATATATAATTTCATCTAATTAGATATCGGCCTTCATAATATTAGATATGGCATATATAATTATATATTACATAACATGGTTGATCTTATTGCATATATAGAACTATATCTTAATATATATGGTGGCATTTTAGCAATATATAATTATATATGGTATCATTTAAACAATATATAATTATATATGGTGACAGTTAAACTAGATATTATCATATATGGTGCCATTTAAACAATATATGGTCATATATGGTACCTCATAAACAAAATCGTTAATTCAGTTCTAGATATGATAATATATGGTACTATATATAGTGCGATATATATTTATATATGGTGTTATTTAAGCTATATATTATCATATATTGTGCCATTCAAACCATATATTATCATATATGGTGCCATTCAAACCATATATTATCATATATGGTACCATTTAAACCATATATTATCATATATGGTGCAATTTCAACAATATATGCCCATATATGGTACCTCATGAACAATATTTTTAATACAGTTCCACATATGATAATATATGCTACCATATATAGTGCTATATATATTTATATATGGTGTTATTTAAGCAATATATTACCATATATGGTGCCATTTAAACCATATATTATCTTATATGGTGCCATTTCAACAATATATGCTCATATATGGTACCTCATGAACAACATTTTTAATACAGTTCCAGATATGATAATATATGCTACTATATAGTGCCATATATGTTTATATATGCTGTTATTTAAGAAATATATTAACATATTTGGTGCCATTTAAACCATATATTGTCATATTTCAACAATATATGCTCATATATGGTACCTGATGAACGACATTTTTAATACAGATGCAGATATGATAATATATGCTACCATATATAGTACCATATACTTTGATATATCGTATCATTTAAACAACCCGAGGAAAAATAGTTACATATAGTCATATATGTGATTAAGTTATATCTGTATAAATATATAGTTTCATCCGAAGAATGGCCCGATATATTTTTATCAATTGTTTATCAATTTTTATCTAAATGTATCAGTTTAGATCTGACCTGATTAAATTATGTGTTAATCAGATGAAATTGTATCAGATTTTTGACCTGATACAATTTTATCGGTTTGATCGTAATTGGTTCAATTTTATATAAATAAAATATAATTGTATCCGACATTTACCTTATACAATTGTATCAAAGTTTTAAACTGATATCAGGTCAAAATTGGGATATAACTATATAATTTTGTATACAAATATATCTATTTGGACCTAAACTGATACCATGTAATATAAACCAATAAAATTGTATCAGGTCAAAAATCTGATACAATTTCATCTGATTAACACATAATTTAATCAGGTCAGATCTAAACTGATGCAATTAGATAACAACTGATACAAATAAGAACTGATACAATTTTATCGGGCCATTTTTCGGATCAAATGGTATATGGATGAATCTAAGTTATATATTACCATATAAAGCTCCATATTGGTGCCATTTAAACAATATATTGTCATATATGGTGCCATTTAAACAATATATTGTCATATATGGTGCCATCATATATGGTAACTCATCAGCAACTACAATATTAACTGTATTTCAGAAGCTATTAATTGTATTTCAGAAATTTTAAATGTATTTTAGAAATTATGGAATGTATTTCAGAAATTTATTAATTGTATTTCAGAAATAATCAAATCTATTTCAGAACTTGTTGATGGTTTATCATAGTTAATAGAGAAACATTTCTAAATTACCTTTCAAAATTTCTGAAATACAATTGATAATTTCTGAAATACAGTTTGATAATTTCTGAAATACAGTTGTGAATTTCGGAAATACAATTAATAATTTCTGAAATAAAATTGATAAAACTGAAATTCAATTGACTAGTTCTGAAATACAATTCATAAATCTGAAAAATAATTGATAAGTTCTGAAATACAATTGATAAAACTGAAATTCAATTGATTATTTCTGAAATACAATTGATAAATCTTAAAAACAATTGATACAATTGGAAATGGTGTAAATATGTAAATAAAATTATTTTTTAAAAAAAAATTCAATTTAATAAAAAAAATATAATTTTATAAAAACATTTATAGAAAATAAAATTATAATTTTATAAAAAGAAATTCTTTTGAATGGGGGAAATGTTTTTAGTTGATCTGTTATTTTTAAGTAAATGAATGTTATTTTAGTGTGACTCAAGATCATAAATTAATATCACTTTCTGTTTAAATTATTTTCAAATTACAGAAAGATGATACAATTTTTACAAGTAAATTACAAAGAATAAAAATTATTGAAAAAATTTCGATAAGACCAGCAAGGAGAATGCGCATTTTTATAAAAAAAAAATGCATAGCCGTGAAAGGTATCTCGAGACCTTCTGATTTTAAACCTTATTTTAATTTTTATAAAATCAGTGCTCTTCCAGTGTATTATTTTTTGAACTATTGTCAATATCAGTCTGGGATCTTATTTAATCCCAAATAAATGGAGATCTTACGTAGTACCCAAATATAATGCGGGATCTAATTTTAGCTGTCATTTTTCTGAATAGTTTTAGATGTCAATCTCCAAATATATTGCTGTTTCTAATTCGATCTGCAATTTATGGGATAAATTAAGATCCTACCAAATCCCCAAATATATCACTGGATTTAATTCGATCTGCAATTTATCGGAAAAGTTAAGATCTTACGCAATCCCGAAGTATATTACTGGATCTAATTTTATCTGTAATTTTTTGGATAAATTTAGATCTTACTTAATCCCCAAATATATTGCTGGATCTAATTCGATCTTCCATTTTTCGGATCAAATTAGATATAAGTTTATCCACAAATATATTGCTGGATCTAATTCGATCTGCCATTTTTCGGATAAATTTAGATCTAAGTTTATCCACAAATATATTGCTGGATCTAATTTGATCTGCCATTTTTCAGATCAATTTATATCTAAGTTTATCCACAAATATATTGCTGGATCTAATTCGATGTGCCATTTTTTGGATCAAATTAGATCTAAGTTTATCCCCTACATCTACAGCTACATCTAATTCGATCTGCCACTTTTTCGGATCAAATTAGATATACGTTTATCCACAAATATTTTGCGGGATCTAATTTGATCTGCCAAAATTGAGATCAAATTAGATCTAAGTTTATTTATGTATAGCTGGATCTAATTGGATCCGCCATTTTTCGGATCAAATTAGATCTAAAAATATCCGCAAATATATAGCTGGATACGCCAATTTTCGGATCAAAATAGATCTAGGTTTATCCCCAAAGATATCACTGGACCTCCCAATTTTGAGATATAACTTGATCTTAGTTTATCCCCAAATATACAATGGGATCTAATACGATATGATTGGATACACCCAATTTTGAGATCTAATTGGATCAGCTAGATATTACAGCAGATCTTAAACAATATCAAATTGGATATAATTAGATATTGCGCGAGATCAATTTTTTTTTACTCGGGTTTATATGAAAATGCCACGGTCTTTTTCGGGTAGTAGTACGGCGTTTTTACATCGTAGCTTCAAACGGGCTGAAACTTTACAGAAAACAAGTCAACATAAATTGGACCAAGAATTATAGACATCTGGGCGGATCGTGGAACAAAAATTTTCCCAAAATCATAATAGAATTCAGAAAGTAATGCATTTCCCATATATTTATGTGAAAATGCTACGGTCTTTTTCTGTTAGTAATACGGCGTTTTCACACCGTAGTTCCAAATGTGTTGAAACTTTGCAAAAATTATCGGAAGGTAAATTCGATCAATATTTAGAGATATCTGTCTACTTTGTGGAACAAAAATATTCTGAAAATTACTATAGAATTCAGAAAGTACCGCATTTTCCATACATTTACATGAAACAGCCACGGTCTTTTTCGGGTAGTAGTACGGCGTTTTTACATCGTAGCTTCAAATAGGCTGAAACTTTACAAGAAATATCTAGACATAAATTGGACCAAGAATTATGGACATCTGTGTAGATCATGGAACAAAAATGTTCCGAAAATCGTAATAGAATTCAGAAAGTGCTGCATTTCCCATGTATTTATATGAAAATGAAACGGTCTTTTTCGGATAGTAGTACGGCGTTTTTACATCGTACCTTCAAATGGGCTGAAACTTTACAGGAAATATCTAGACATAAATTGGACCAAGAATTATGAACATCTGTGTAGATCGTGGAACAAAAATGTTCCGAAAATCGTAATAGAATTCAGAAAGTGCTGCATTTCCCATGTATTTACATGAAAATGCCACGGTCTTTTTCGGGTAGTAGTACGGCGTTTTTACATTGTACCTTCAAATGGGCTGCAACCTTACAGGAAATATCTAGACATAAATTGGACCAAGAATTATGAACATTTGTGTAGATCGTGGAACAAAAATGTTCCGAAAATCGTAATAGAATTCAGAAAGTGCTGCAGTTCCCATGTATTTATATGAAAATGCCACGGTCTTTTTCGGGTAGTAGTACGGCGTTTTTACATCGTAGCTTCAAACGGGCTGAAACTTTACAGAAAACAAGTCAACATAAATTGGACCAAGAATTATAGATATCTGGGCGGATCGTGGAACAAAAATGTTCCCAAAATCGTAATAGAATTCAGAAAGTAATGCATTTCCCATATATTTATGTGAAAATGCTACGGTCTTTTTCGGGTAGTAATACGGCGTTTTCACACCGTAGTTCTAAATGTGTTGAAACTTTGCAAAAATTATCGGAAGGTAAATTCGATCAATATTTATAGATATCTGTCTACTTTGTGGAACAAAAATATTCTGAAAATTACTATAGAATTCAGAAAGTACCGCATTTTCCATACATTTACATGAAACAGCCACGGTCTTTTTCGGGTAGTAGTACGGCGTTTTTACACAGTGACTCCAAATGAGTTAAAAATTTACAAAAATTATCTGGATGTAAATTGGACCAACAATAGCAGCGAGTTTTTTAGGTCGTGGAACAAAAATGTTCCGCAAATCGAACTAGACTCCAGAAAGTGCAGTGATTTCTATACATTTCTATAAAAATGCCACGGTCTTTATGGGATAGTAGTACGGCGTTTTTATACGATAACTCCAAAAAGGTCTAAACTTTACACAAATTATCTGGACGTGAATTTTATCGCCAATTATAGCCTTTTGTGTAGGTCATGGAACAAAAATGTGCCGAAAATCACAATAGAATTCAGAAACTACTACGATTTCTATACATTTATATGACAATGACACCGTCTTTTTCGGGTAGTTGCACGGCGTTATTACACCGTAGCTCCAAATAGGTTAAACACGTAAACGAGTTATCTGTATATAAATTGGACAAAGAATTATAGACATCTGCGTAGGTCGTGGAACGAAAATATTTCAAAAGTTACACTAGAATTCAGAAAGTGCTGCATTTTATATACAGTCACATGAAACTGCCGCGGAATCTTTTTAATATCTCGAAAACTAAGCGAGATAGAGCAAAATGGTTAAAATTTTTGCCCTTTGGGTGTTAATACACCCATAAAACCTGTTTAGTGAAATCAAATTTTAGCTAACTCTGCTAGATTTTAAAATTGCAAATATCTCATAAACTACTAATGCTAGAACGAAAAGGACGTTTATTTGGTTTTTCGCCTCTAACTCGAAAACTAAGTGAGATAGAGCAAAATGGTTAAAATTTTTGCCCTTTGGGTGTTAATACACCCATAAAACCTTTTTAGTGAAATCAAATTTTAGCTAACTCTGCTAGATTTTACAATTGCAAATATCTCATAAACTACTACATAATGCTAGAACGAAAAGGACGTTTATTTGGTTTTTCTCCTATAAAGCGAGGTAGAGCAAAATGGTTAAAATTTTTGCCTTTTGACAAAAACCTTTTTAGTGAAATCAAATTTTAGCTAACTCTGCTAGATTTTAAAATTGCAAAAAATATATTTTTTTGGAAAAAAGTATTTTTTTCGAAAAAAGGTACATTTTTATGTAAAAGTTACTTTCTTCTATGGCTTCAGACCGGTCTACCCGGGTTTTCGGTCTACCCGGTAGACCGGTTTTGAGACCGGGTAGACCGAAAACCGGGTAATGGGGGGCTCTAGTATATACACATAACTTTGATGAAAAGAAAAAAAACGTTGCCCTGCTCTACCCCGTAAATTTTTTGAGGGCGGAAAATGTTGCACTTTTGCACTTTATTAGACAACATTTTTAGAAAAGAACACGATGCCCTCTCAGAATATTACCCTTAATTTAGAAAAGTACACAAAAAAGGCAATTCAAAAGCAAAGTGCAAAAAAATGCAACATTTTTGTCAGAAAAGAAAACACCATAAAATAATATATGTTTTTATATGATATCATTTTTCAAAAAAACACGATTTCGTTTTGAATAGAATTACATATACACTCTAAAAAATGTTTGTAAATTTACTACTATAAAATGGGTAAAATTTTGTTAATTTTACGAAAATTCGGTAAATATAAACAAAAAATGCGTAAACATTTTTCATACACACTTCCATACACAATAATACACACACAAAGTATTTGTAGACATTATGTGCTTATAAATAAACACATTGTGCCTTAAATTGTTTTGTTAAATAAAATTTTTACGCACAAAGTTGGTAAATATACTATCCAATAATAGTAATAAATACTCTGACATTTCAAATTGGAAAAAATGGAAAAAAAATTATAAATAATAAAAAGAAAAAACGAAAACGGATTATTTTTTGTGAATTACAACATTTCCACAAACACATTAGAGTCTGGAAATAGCAACATAAGCATGAAATTGTTTTTGGTAATTATTAATAACGCATGTGGTAGTCTAAACCTCATTTCAAAATTGAAAACGCCGTAAGAGAGACACGGCCTACGCAGGAACTACTGGGTGCAATAACTCCTGCTCAACAAAATGCCTTCTTTGCAAGGTAGGCAGTCAACCAACAACCGTCAACAATAACGGGAGAAAACGTCGTAAGAGAGATACGGCCTAGGTAAAACAACTGGGTGCGATGACTCCTGCTCAACAAAATGCCTTCTTTGAAAGGGAGGCAGTAACCGTCAACAATAACGGGAGAAAACGCCTTAAGAGAGATATGGCCTACGCAGGAACAACTGAGTGCAATGACTCCTGCTCAACAAAATGCTTTCTTTGCAAGTTAGGAAGTACTCAATGAATACTGACTTTGTTGAGCAGGAGTCATTGCACTCAGTTGTTCCTGCGTAGGCCATATCTCTCTTAAGGCGTTTTCTCCCATTATTGCTGACGGTTACTGCCCCCTTTCAAAGAAGGCATTTTGTTGAGCAGGAGTCATCGCACCCATTCAATAGTTATAACAAATTTTTATATGAATTTTATACAAATGCCTTAAGATCCCAAAAGGACTAATTTGGACATAAACGATTATGAGAGAATGACTCGGATATTATTATTAATAAAATACGTACTAAAAATTAATTTGTTATTTTATTAAAAAAAATTTTTGGGTGGTGCTTAAAGTTAGCACACCTGTTGTAAATGTACGCATTATATTTTATTTTTACGCACTTTCTGTGGATTTTTGCGCATTTTTTGTGGATTTGCACGCATTTTATGCGTGCACGTGAAACGTGCTTTTTTACTCACAAATTTAGTAAATTAACACACTAATTTCAAAATTTCATTTAATTTTTACGCACTTTCAATGTAAAATTACAAATTATTTGTGCACCAACTTAAACACAATGTGCGTATTTTTTTCAATTACGCACATAGAGTAAATTTACCCAATTTATAGTAGGAGTTCAGTTTCCTACTATAAGTTAGGTAAATTTCAACAGAATTTAATTAGAGTGTACCCCATTCAGAGTCACACTAGAAAATTTGTCAGTCGGCTTTTGGATATAATTTTATAATACATCAAACACTAGACAAATTTGCTGTCTCATTTGTAATCATATGTAAGGACTTTTTACAAAACAATTTAAATCGACTTAAGATCATTTTCCAAGATTTTGGTCGACAATTTAACTTTTGAATTCGCATATTCCTGCGTGTTCCTCATATTGTCTAGATTTTATACACTAAAATATGTAAAACCTCTACAATCAACTTTTTCGAAATTTTATTAATTTCCGTTTGACAAAAAATACTTATTTTATTTGCAGCAATAGGAATTTTCACTATAGTATATTTTCCGTGCACAATTTTAAAAAGAAAGTAATAAATTGTAACCACTGTTGGTAAAAGTGGCACAAAAGTGCCATTTGTGGCACTATTGAATGTTCAATGGCACTTTGGCACTCTTCATAGAATTTTGGCACTTTTAAGAAAATTTCTATATAATTTGATAAAAGGTCGATATCGCTGGTTTTTCATTAAAAGCCACGTCGTCTACTTAGAACGGGTAGCAAAATTAAAAAACAAACGCCACACTAAAAATTTATACAATTTTCTGTACCACCTTCCAGTTCTTTGGGGACAATTTAATCATTATTTTGATCTTTAAAAATAAAAGCAATGGGGATAAAATTAGAAAAACTTTAATTGATTCTATTGTATTGTCCGTCACTGGAATTTTTCAAAAATTTTTTATGGTATTCTAGTTTTTTTATGACAAGCAAAAGTTTTAAAAATTTCACCATACAATAAGTGTGTTTGGGTACCCAAAAATTTGTACAAATTCGTACAAATTTGTACAAGTTTTTACTGGAAGGTGTTTGTTTACACAATTACTCAGTAAGGAGAGAGGAAAAACATAGAGTAAAGTTACAGTTCAATACCAGAGAACTTACAAGTTTTTACTGGATGAATTTTTGCTAGTAAGAATTTGTAAAAAAAAAACATGACTGAAAACATATGATTGAAAAAACAAAACATTTAAATAATTTTTCAATAATTTTTTGTAAAAATAAGAAATATTTAAATATAAGCTTATTTACGATGGAAGAGGTAAATAAGTTTACCATTTTATTAGGTTTTATTTATTAATCCAATAATTTGAATAGGTTTATTTCGCAATCAGCTATTTTAATAACTGTTCCCAATTTAGCTATTTTCTTGGCAAATCTAGCGATATTTCAACTCGTTTAGCGGAATAAAATATAGTTTTTAGTTTTTTATATTTATTTCCTTGACAGAATTTTTGAATCATTATTAATCAGCGATTTATAGCTACATTTTTAAACCTAAAAGTTCGAAAAATTTGGCGATGTATCGATAAATTTTGAAGAAAGTTTAAAGTTTGAAGAATATAGCTATTTTTAGGAAATTTTTCAACAGAACCTGAAAAGTTCGTAAAATTTAGCGATTTATCGCAAAATTTTATATAATTTAGCTATTTCATGATTTAGCGATATTTTTAGGAAAGAAGTTGGCAGCAGTATTTTAGTAATTCTTACAATTTTTCTGTTTGCGAACATTTTTAGATATTTTTCTTTTTGAGAGTAAATTTGCCTTACTCTCTGTAAATTTGTTACTGAGTAATTTTTACTGGACTTTACTGGAAAAGTAACCAAACACACCTAATGGTGAAAGCTTTTTCTGCCAAAAATAAAATAAAATTATCAAAAAATTGTAATTTGTGAAAAATTACGATTTTTTGACAATTTTATGAAATCTTAAATGAAATGAAAACTTAAAAAAATGTCCAGGAACCGCAGAACACGAGAGAACTAGTTCTAAGCACTTGGAGTTTTAAATTTTAGCATCAAGTATTTTGAGCTTATTCCTAACAACTTTAGCCCCAAAAAGCCCATGTTACTACGTAATCTTTTGGAGGAATTTGCTGGAATTTTAGAATCGGTAAAAGGTGCGATGCATCTTAAAATAATATCTCAAAATATGAATGAGGCATTTCGTATTATATTTCTGTGAAGAAAAATTATAAAATTTTTCAAAAGAAAATAAAACTTATATTTTAAATTGTTGACGAATGAAAATATATGTATGTGCTTTTTATTACACGACAATTTTGTCAAGGTTTTGCTGTGACAATTTTTCTTAGAATACCAAAATTATAATAATTTCCATTCACACCAGTTTTGTGACAATTTTGTTATTGTTATAAAGTTTATAATAAGGATGTAAAGGTATAAATATTTGAAATAAAAGCTGAAAATATTTTTTGAAACATTTGCATGTTGCTTATTTTTTTTTGCACTTTTCTTGGCACTTTTTTGGCATCATTTAGGCACCAAACGAAAATTCTCAAATACCATCACTGATTGTAACATTTATTTTTTGTATTTGTGCAATCACTGTTGTAAGTTTATTCCACATGCGGCTAGTGCGACTGATAAACGAATTCTCTCTATAATGCGTCGTGCGATCCACTGGACAATCGACTACAAACGAATACGCTCTACTTGATAAGCGAGTATTACGAATAAAAACTTGGGCTTTGGGGACAAGTTCACTTATCTCAGCCGAGTACTTCCCATGGTAATATCGATAGAACAGAGTCACACAACCCACATTCCGACGATGCTCCAATGAGTTAATAGAGCTGGATACTCTACCATCATTGATAAGCGCCGACGCCCTGTGAATTCTTAAATCATTTTGACGAAACTAATTATTTTTCTCTAAGCTCTTAAATTTCGTTGAAATTTAAAACTTCCTTTTCTAAAACAACCTAAGTCGAAATGAGTTACAAAATCTCAAACAATCGCTTCAAAGTCTTTTTTTTTCAAATTTTCTTTAGACAAAAGAATTTATTCTTTTGGAGATAATTTTATCAAAGGCTGTTAAAAATAAAATTTGCAATGGAAAAAATTGTTAGAAAAATTATAAAACAGTCTAAAGCAACGGAAAAGGTGTTTGTGCTTTCCTGCAAAATGTCCTTTTGTCAAAATCCAAAAAAAGTTTAATAGCTTTCATGAAGTTTTATATAAATATACTAGCGGGCAAGACCGCTAGATTTAGCGGCATGCCTTAGGCCTAGTTTTTGGGATGTCAGTTTCACCGAAAACGAATTTTGACGTATCGGGCAAGCCCGCTACGTTGTTAGCGTACATTTAAAATGTAATTTGTTTTGTATAGGAATTAAATATTTTTATGAAAATAAAATACAATGGTCCTTACTATAAAAGAGTATTTTAAATTTTAAGTCGACTTTATTTTTAATCATATGGTTTTGTTCATTTTGTGTATGAAAACCCTATAAAAATATTCATATTTTCAAACATTTTGATTGATTGAAAATAAATTAACCAATTAGAATTCTCCAAAAAGTCAAGGCATACTGCCACCCAATATTTTAACTAAAGTCGATTAAAGTCCCCTTAGATGCGAATGTTTATTAGGAGCTTATAAAAAAAATTAATAATTGTGAAAATTATTATTCAGAGGAAGCTTAGGTTAAAACAAATTTTCTACTTTTAAGTAAAAATAAAATCAAATAGACACACTTAATAATTAACAATAAATAACGATGACAATGTGAGGGCTGTGGTGTAATAATTAGCGCGATGAACTGTTACACATGTGGTTGCGGGTTCGATCCCCAGCTACCGCAACATCATTGGAAAAATAATGTGTATGACTTTTCTATCCCTGATACAGTGTCCTCCTTCACTATTCCCATAGCACTAAACCCCACCGAAGTAAATTAATATAACAGGGCTTTGAAATAAACAGCCTCAACAAAAGTTCGCCAACTCACCATCAATGGCGCGCAACAACTATTCTAAAATTCAAAATCTCGCGCAATTACAGTGTTGCCATATTTGAGGCCTTTCATATTTCAACACCTCCTATCTCTTCTTTATCCCCTTTCCAAATAAAACAACACGCTAAATAAGGTTGGATTAGAATAGGTTAATGCTATAGTGCTGCCTGGTTGTCATAGTAACGCCGGGTTGGTTGTCGTAGCAACACGAAAATTTTATAAGATACGATAAGATAAGGTAAGATAAGATAAGGATTAAGGATTAATTATTAAGGATTAAGGATAAGGATTAAGATTAGATAAGGTTGGATTATATTAGGTGGTAGTCATAGTAGCGCCAAGGCCTGGTTGTCATAGCAACACGAAGGTTGTCATAGCAATACGAAAATTTTATATGTAGGGACGCCCTAATTCCCTGGCGGTATGAAAAATACCTTACGACCTATTCTCATAGCTACCAAATACACATACAAAATTTCATAAAAATCGGTCAAGCCGTTTCGGAGGAGTTCGACCACAAACACCGTGACACGAGTATTTTATATATATAGATAAAGTCCTATGGTTCCTATTGGGAACAAAGGTCCACAAAAGTTTAAGGTCTGACAAACTCTCAAGTAATTATTTCTCTAAACATTTAGGATTTCAGTAAAATTTATAGTCCATGTATAAACCGGATACAACAATATTTAATTTTCTATATCTTTGTACCATTTCAGTTATAATTTTATACCACTATTTAAAGTCTGATCAAATTATATCGCGCCATTATTCGGATACATTTATATCTGATATTATCAAATTATAACTGAATTTATGCAAACTCATGAAATTATATGGGCCCATTACTTATGACTGTATAAAGATAGTTTACAACACTGTTATTTAATACCATAGAGCACAACCATTATTATATTATGCTTAGATGATCTCTTAGTTTTTAATCACGAATAAAAGCAGTCTGCATCAAACACTTGAGTCGTATGTTTATTAATTTCAAACCCTTACAATTGTAATTAGATCATAAATACAAAATATTGTACATTGCAGTAAGCGAAAGCTGTTGGCGACATTTACATTTTATAAAAGGAAAAATTTTTATTTTTTATCTGCATAAATGAGGTATTAAACAACTGGTACAGTACTATTTCCAAAGAGTCAGTTCGGAACTGGTTCCGAGAATGGCTCATTAGTACCAGTTTTGCTCCATATTTTAATTATAATTTTGAAACTAGTTCTACAACTTGTACCGAAGTGGGAGTTTGCCGATAATAGCCCCCATCTCTATGACATCACCAAGTTAAATTCTGCAGTTGTTTGTATGAAGAGGCGGTAGAACTCGTACTAGTAGTGTGGTTCAAATAAACTAGAACATAACTGAAATCTGACTACCCGAGTAAAAAAGTTTTGATATAATCATATATTATTTTATGTAATTGCATACAGTAACTTATAGTTACATATGGCCACATATGCTTTTAAATTCAAGCAGATATACTTTTATATAGTCATATGTTAGTTATTTTTTCCTCAAAGGTTTTAATATGGAGACATATGTGATTTTATATTATTACATACTGGCCTACATATAATTGCATGTGCTATATATAAGTACATAAAGTAACATATTACAGATATAATTACATATACGTTTATATATAATTTAGTATGACACTATACATAATAATATAAAACTATATGTGGATCCATGTAAGAAATATTTCATAATTTGTGTTATATATTTATTTATTTATTTATTTATTTAGCCAATGGAAAATACAATCCTTAGAGGCTAGATACAATATACTTAAAACTATTTCAAATAAGTTAATAAATTATATTTAAAATTATCTTTTGATTTCGAAAAATCTAAATTGAGATCTTTATCATTGTAAAGTATATTTAATAAGTTCAAAATACGATTAATTGGCTCATTTTTGGCATATTCTGTTCTACGTATAGGAATATAAAATAGTTCATTAGACCTTAGTATGTAGCAAGGAATATGAAACGTTATTAAATATAATAAACTATTACAATCAATAAATCCATTAATTAAATAAAAAATTAGCATTGCAGAATGCACAGTTCTTCTTAACGAAAGAGGCCGCAAATTTAAAAGTAAACAACGAGCATTGTATGAAGGGAAATTTTCAGTTAAATTAAAATGAATATCACGAAGCGCAAATCTTAAAAATTTCTTCTGAATTCGTTCAATTCGAACTGAATGGATCACAGTATGGGGGTTCCAGACGAAAGAACAATATTCAATTTTGGACCTTACAAAAGAAGTATATAAGACTTTAACTGTAAAGGGATCATTGAAATCTTTGCAGTTTCTCTTTACAAAAGACCAAGCAGAGTAGGCTTTGGGAATAATGTAGTTGAGATGGGATACAAAAGTAAGTTCAGTGTCCAAAACTACACCAAGATCCAAAATCTCATCTACAGACTCCAGAACGTTATTAGATATATAGTAAGGGCATATAATACGATTACTAATATTAGATCTGCTGAAAGTCATTTTAAAGCATTTGCTAATATTCAAGGTTAGGTGATTAAGATCACACCATGTTTTTATATTATTTAGATCATTTTGCAAAATAATGGTGTCATTGACAGACCGAATCTCTTTAAATATCTTCAAGTCGTCCGCATATAATAAAAATTTAGAGCCAACAATTCAAAATCCAATGTCATTTATATAAAGTAAAAATAACAAGGGGCCCAAGATGCTACCCTGGGGTACCCCAGAAGTAGCAATATAAGACTGAGACACGTATTGGTCAATAACCACAGAATATATTCTATTTTTAAGATATGAAATAATCCAATTCACGAATATCTTGTGAAACCCCAATCGCAACAACTTAAGGCATAAAATATCATGTGGTACTTTATCAAAAGCCTTACAGAAATCCATAAAGACTACATCAATTTGACAATGCTTTTCAAAAGCAGAAATGCAAACATTACTAAAAACTGCTAAGTTTGTAGTGGTAGAACGACCAGAGAAAAACCCGAGTTGTTCAGGACATAAGTGACGTTTAACACAGAAAAAAAGTTTATCTTTAATGATGTGCTCAAAAACTTTTGAAATAGTAGGCAATTTAGAAATAGGTCGATAGTTGCAAATGTCAGATTTTTTACCACTTTTAAAAACAGGAGTAACAGAAGCAATTTTCCATCTGTCGAGAAAACACCCATTAATCAAAGATAAATTAAATATATATCTTAGTGGTTTAGATAAAGACAGCGCACATTTCTGAACGAAAAATGCCGAAAAACCATCAATATCTATCCCACAAGAAGATTTTATTCCCATTATGCCATTTATAACATCTTGTTCTGATAACTGAATTAAACCAAAATCAACAATAGGCTCAATAGAATTAACCACACTAGGTGTAACAGAACCATTAGAATTCATTTCAAAGTTAGATTTAAAAAAGTTAGCAAATAAGTTGGCAATATCAGAACCAGAATTTGCGACAGTATCTCGGAGAAACATTGTCGAGGGATAAGACGAAGTCGACTTTTTTGACTTAATAAATTTCCAGAAATTCTTAGGATTACTTCTTATGGTACTTTCATAATTCAACAAATATTGTTTGTACAGAAATTTATCCAGGAAATTGAACTCCCTCATATAGTACTCATATTTTACTTTATGTTCATTATTACCATTAGATTTAAACTTATTATAATACTTGTTTCTTTGATTCTTTAATTTCTTCAATCCCCTTGTGTACCATGGAAGCTTATGAATCTTACACGGCACACGAGGAACAAACTTTTTAATTTTATCATTAATACTATCCGTAAATAATTTATAACAATCTGAAAGACTCTTTTTCTCGAAAAGAGTATTCCAATTTATAGCACTTATTACCACCTCCAATTCACTATAATTACAAGCTTTAAAGTTATAAATATCATCGTCATAATCACTTACAGACAAGTATTTATAACCAGATATTTTTAAAACTAAAGGGACGTGATGCATATCCGTGGTTACCATAGGAAATTGACAATGAAGTAATTCGAATTTCATAACATCAGACAAAAACATTAAATCAAGAATTCGATTTAATCTATTTCTAAAATAATTTACTTATACTAAACCAAGACTTAGAAAAGAATCAATCAGATGAATTTCGTGCAAATGATTAACATTGGAAGCAGTAAGGGTGCAATTATCAAATAAATAAGACCAACAAATCTCACTAAGATTAAAGTCACCAAGTATACAAAAATTGTCCTCACCATGAATCGTAACGAGATGAACCACATTATCAACATGAGCTTTATAAGTTTCGTAATCACTCCTTGAAGGAATATAAGACACACATACCAAAAATTTATGCGTACCATTTATCGAAACGCAAAGTTGGTCAAGAGCAGGATTAGAATTATATAAACTGACCATAGCAGCTTCAAATTTTTTCTTAACTGCTACAAATACACCACCACCCATATTCTTGTTAGTTAAATCAGGATCGCGATCTTTACGAAACAGCTGATATTGTTGAAGATCACAAACTTCTCCATCAAAAAAAGCAGATTTTAACCAAGATTCCACTATAACATGTAATTGTTGTAATCGGCTTGAGCAGTAAATTTGAAAACATCATTGAGTTTAGTACGGATACCAGAAGCATTTTGAAAGTATATACTGAGATCATCATTGCAATTACAAGCAGCAGGTAACAAATTATCATTTAACCCGTTACTTGATTGAAGCCTCTTTTGGGAAAAAACTTAAATGGGCGAACTCTTACATTGGATTGCCAAAGAGATGGTTTAAACAGATCATTATAGAAAGACGAAGAGATACCAAGCTTAAAGTTTACAAACTTTATTTGATCTAAAGGCGTCTCCTTTTTTACCAATTTATAACAGGACAAATGCTCACTACTTATATCTAAGTGTTTTCCAACATAAGATATAATATTTTCTTCAGTAACACTGGGCTTAAAGGATGAAATGTGAACCCATTTTTTTCGATTTAAAACTTCAAGATCATTGTTATCATTATCACCATAAATAATTTTTGGTTTATTATACTTTTTCCGACGAACAGTAACCCAATCATCGTCAGCCAAATTACTTTTATCATTTACAATTATCAAATCCGTATCCTGATTTACATCTGCAGCAGCAGCCGCAACGTTGTGTCTCTTCTCTAATATAGAGGAAGACAAAGAACTAAAATCAGCAACAACTAAAATATCATCAGATGCTTGTGTTTGTTTTTGAGAAGCATTGTGTTTTTGTTGTACATGACTAACACCAGAATTAACTTTAATAACACTAGCATTCAGTGTTGCCAACTGTTGAAGGCAGGAAAGCACCGTGAGCATTGTGAAAACGGGTAATAATTTACCAAAAATGGGGTAATAAAGCACGATAGTAATTTTTTTAAAAATTTAAGTCAAGAATTTAAAAACACATTTTAGCTTTGTAAAATCGTATAAAAAAGGTTTAAAAAAAATAACCAAAAAAGGGGTAAAAAAGCACCAAACTAACATTTCAAAATTTTTAAGATTAAATACAACGAAGTTGGTATTTAAAATTGTACTACAAACATTGTAAAAAATGTACTTTTTGTATGGTTCGTATTATTTTTTCAACTTTGACAGAAAATTCAAGAAAAATTAAAAAAAACAAAAACAAATATCAAAAATATAAACTGTACAGAAAGCACTAAAAGCACTGCCAGAAATCTGAAAAAGCACTGTAAATACCCGCTTTTTTTAAAAGGGTATTTGTAAAAAATCACCGGGTACTGGAAGGAAAAAAGCACCAAAAAATACCCGAAAAGCACTGAAATGGCAACACTGCTAGCATTAGCTTTTTTCTTTTCGCGGGAATTGTCTTTATTTCTCACGAGAGAATTGTTATTATTTTAGCATTTTTCTTTATCAATATTCGTAAACTCATTTATTATAGTTTTAAGTTGAGCAACTTCATTTAATAAAAAATTTATAGAATTTTGCATACTAGTTGCACCATTTAAACAAAAATCACAATTAAAAACAATATTGCGATTATTCTGTAAAACAGATGAAATATTAATATCATCTAGTTTAACACAAAGTTTATGAAATGTTTTTTTGCAGATATTGCTAGTAATATCTCCATTTATTTTAAAGCAAATTCCACAGCGCGACATTTTAACGTCTAATCGATTGAACAAACAGAACAGTATTTCAACAGTATATTGACGAATAAGAACCCATATATAACTTAATATGGTTCCATATCTACAATATTTCATGATTTCTTTAATATATAACAATATAACGTTCTTTATAAAATCATCTATAATTATATATCATCCCACATAAGCAATTATTTCAAAGTGATTTTATATAAAAATATATAAGGTCCATATAAAACCGTATTATATTATATGTGGTTCTATGTTAACAATGATTTTGAACTAGTTTTTGATTTAGTAATTACTAGGGATTGGCGCGTGACTAGAAATGTTCGTGAGTCACGTTATTCACACGTGATCGTGAGTAATAATTACTATACTCAAGTGATTCGTGCGTGAGTCTGAGAATATATAATTCGTACTTGATTCGTGCGTGAACGTGAATAAGAATATATAACCCGTGCTTGATTCGTGTGTGAGTTTATTTTTTGCATCATATATTTTTATTAATTTTTACTATTTTGTAATATTTTACTATTTTTTTTTACTATTTTTCTTATATAGACCGGTCTGCGGCCTACCCGGTTAACCAGCCTTGACCGCAGCCCTAGTCTAGACCATTGTCAATTGTCATACACAAATTTTTTAATTAGTAACAATTTTTAAAATGTAACATACGGTGCGTTCCTTTACTTTTTAACACTAGAAAGACTGGAACTTAGTATTGCCCGAAAGCAGTCAAAATGACATCATTATGAAAGAATAACTAATGTGTAAATAAATTTTTTTAAGATTAATTTTTAATATTTTTATATTATTTACAAGTTATTAGTAAATATTAGATGCAAAAGAAATACAATAAACAACTTATTAGAACAAGCATCACTGCATAAAGATTCCGATAACAAGTACTAGTCTAGATTATTGAGCAACTGCAACTTGTCAAGTATCGACAATTTATCATGTACTTGTATATTATCATGTGACGGTAATCGAAAAAAAGAAATGAAAACTGTTATTTTAATACAGAGCCGAACTGGTCATATAAGAAATTTACTCAATTCAATAATAAGTCATTTGATTATTTAAAATTTCCTAAGCAGTCAAAATAACTGCTTTTGGGCAATATAGGTATATAAATACCGGAGATAAGAAGGGGGAGATAAATACAATTATTAATAAACGCATTTATATGTTGTACAAAAAGTCAAATTTTGTCATTATATACATAAATGTTTTTCTAATTGAAATTAAAAAGCAGTCAAAATGACTTGCCTGGGCAATCTAGTGTTAAAAAAGAGTAATTAAAAAATCCTCTCACACATTGACAATTTTACCTAAAAATGCGGGAACACACAAAACCACTTTCCCCAAAAACTGAAATCAAAGAAAAATGTGAAAATGCGTATAATTTTAGTTCGAGAAATTTCACAAGTGCACAAATTTATTTGCATATAAAATTTTTGTTGATTTAGTGCAATTATTATAAATAACTCATTTCTTTTGGTTTTTTATGTGTTTTAATTAGAGATGGGCGCGTGATACGTAAGTCGTGCGTGAGCGTGAGTTAAAAAAATTGTTCGTGCGTGAGTGAAGTTTTGTGCGTGAGTACAGTTTTGTGCGTGAGTAAAGTTTTGTGCGTGAGTTTGCGTGATTATATTAAACCAGATTGCGATAATTTACAATTCTGGAAAAAATCTAGAGATCTTCCCCTCCTTCAAATAATGTGTATTCCAGTCAGTTCAGGTGTTTTCTACTTCTGCCAGAATTCTTATGTATAGAAGAAATCGACTTCTTGTACAAAACATTGAACAATTTTGTTCCTCCACAAAAATTTGGAATAACATTTAAAGATTTACAGTGAATTTTTTAAATATAAATTTTAAATATAAAATTAAATTAAAGGAATTAAATGCGCTAAAATCCCAAAACCTAATTAACAAATTATGAAAAATAATCTGTTAAAAGCATGTCCCTATCCAAATTTTATTTTTGAATAAGGCAATCGTCAGCGAGTGACTTTTTAGTATTTCTAGAAATATTTGTTAAGTAAAAGTGCAAACTCAATGAGAATTTCTTCTTCTCGTCTAGGAGCGTTTCTAAACATTTAAAATATCAAAAAAAAAAAATATCACAATTTGCTTTGTCATCTTCCAGTATACTACTCTGTTGTTTTGACAGATTTAGCAATGTACTGACATCCATTCAAGTATAATCAACAGTAGAAAATAAAAGTTTTTCTAAAGTGTCAGTAATATTTATATTTGCACAAGCACTTGCATATTAGTTAAATTTGTAACAACATTTTTTTATAATTAAGCTAATTTTAATTCTAACCCCATTAACAATAAACAAATAACCTGAAGTTAACACAAACTGAAAGTTAAAAAATTTAAATTTGTATGGAATTTGACATCTGTAACTCTAAATTAGCTAAATTGTTTATTGTTAATGGCCCTAAATATTATTATTAACTTATATTCAATAAAGAAAGTTTCCTTAAATAATTAAGATAAAAACAGGGTTGGCAGGCAATACCACTAAAATACCGTTATCGATTCAAAACCCTTTCAACTGACTATCGTTACCCCTAAAATACCGTTACCGAAATAACCGAAATACCGCTATCTTTAAAATACCTTTACCGAAATAACTGAAATACCGTTACCCTTAAAATACCGATACCGAAATAAATTAATTATCGATACCCTTAAAATACCCTTACCGATATAAATGAAATACCGTTACCCCTAAAATACCGTTACCGATATTTTAAATTTTCTGTTTTTGGCAATTGCACTGGATTATTGAGTATTTTTCGAATATTAAATTGATATCCTTAAAATACCGAAATAATCAAAAAACCGTTATCCTTAAAATACCGTTACCGAAATAACTAAAAAACAGTTATCCTTAAAATACCGATACCGATATAAGTTAAATTATTATTTTTCTTTCGTGAGCGTGCGTGAGCGTGAGTCAAAATTCACTCACGCGCCCATCTCTAGTTTTAATCAAATTTTTAATTTATTTTCACAATTGTTGTTCATTACTCATTGCATCAGATGTTCGTTTTACAATTTTCCAAAGTTACCCGAAGAAAAATTCTGGGTAACTTTTGTAAAAAGAGAATCAAACATACACTCTTTTGGATGCTCTCATTTACCTAAATTTCGAGTGCGGGAACGCTTTTTGGTAAGATTGGGGTCCCGCGGTAGCGCAGAGAAACATACCTATTATTGAACACTCCAGTTTATTAAATGCACCTTTTGGTATTTCTAGAAAATTATTCTTTGAAATACAACAATTTTAATAAAAACAAATACATGACAACTAAAAATGGTACTTTTACTATAAAAATTAGTGCCAACAATATTAGAGATGACAAATTTAGCTCAAACTGTGAAGTTTCTAGTCCGTATAGGTGTTTCTTTATAAAAAAAAAGAGTTTTACAACGAAATTCCCCACTACAAATTTCCGCTGTATTTCCCGGTATTCCTGGAGTTAAAAGGGTGGGGAGTTTCTGTGAAAAATTGCTACAGGTATAAATTTTGTTTTTGCACTGCATGTATTTTCGTTCGACTGACGAAAAACTTCCTCTATAAAAACCACCTAAGGTGATTTTGCTGACCTTTAAGTGATTAATTATACCCAGCTGTTGAGTGATTTTTCTGGAAATTTGGAGTGAGTTTTTCTAATTTCGCAGTCCTTTATTTTTTCCAATGCATTACCACATACCTTATTTGGTTTATACTGCACATTACTACCAGTTATGCCAACTTGGTGCTCTTAGAACTATTTATGGTGCTTTTTGATGACCCAAAACGCCAATTTTTTACTCATGTGCCAATACATAAAAAACACTATTGGTGGTGTTTCTAGAAAACGTTTTTCGTCACAGAAAAGGAAACCCCTGCATGTTGGTGGTTATTTAATTCCTCGTTAGTTCTTTTTAACCTTTTATCTTTTAACATCAAAATTTTATGTTAAGAAACGTAGTAAATTTATTTAAGCATAAAATACAATTATGAAATCTTTTATGGTCAGCTTTACTCCATTTACAGGAGTTAAAAATAAAATTGTATTGTGTGATCCCAGCAAAAAATGCCTGACAAAGAGTCGTAAATGCACCACAACTATTCGCCACGAATGCGTTCAAATTGAGGAGAAAAACGCATTTATATACCCAGCAAAATATTGGTAATGACACCTCATTACTATCTGCATTACCAAAAATGATATATCATTACCTTTATAATAGAAAATAATGAATTCCTAATAACGGCCTATTGTATTCATTGTTTCTAAATATAAAATTTTGACTTACTCGTAATAGTTTAAATAAGTACTTTTTACACAGTTAAGTTTTATACATTTTTATTTATTATATGTAAATATGTTTTATGTTTAAATTTTTATGACAAGTTTTTCTGAATGTATTTCCTTAAGCTAATAGTATTTGCTTAACTCTTTATTTTTAAGAATCACTTATAATTCAACTTTTTGTAAGCATGTGTGTAAACACTTATTATTCAAAATCTCATAACTACTTATTTCTCATTTTTTCGTAAGCGAGCGGGTAAGCGTGACTACTTATAAAAACTACCACGCCAAACAAATATAATGAGTTTAGACGCCAAAAATTAAGTTGTGCGGAGCTATGGATTTCTATTATATAACCACTTATTTGGTAATGAAAGATTTTGCTGGGTAACATTGGCTTGCCATAGTAGAGAAGGTGTTTATGCTACCTTAAGTCGGCTTTGTACTTCATAAAAATGAGTGCTTGGATGTTTTTTTGTATGGGAAAACAATTCATTGTTTTAGTGCTTAAGGAGTGATGAAAAGTAACTTCTTGTGAATACATTCAAATATATATTTAAGAAGTGATATTTATGACATGCTTTAAACTTTAACTGCTTTAACTTTAAATCAGTTAAAGTTTAAAGTGCTTCAACTAGCTTTAAAATTTTCTAAAATTAATTTTAGCAAAAAAGTAATACAAAAACCTATATTTTATTTCTAAAATTAAATACTTTTAATTGCATCGTATGAAAAGTAAGATCAAATCCCTTGATTTTAAAGCTGTAAGGTTTTTAAGTAATGTCATTTTGGGAGTCATTTAAAATAGGTTTATGAGAAGTAAGAAATCAACATATATATGTATATGAAGTGAAAAAGGCATTATTGTAGAGCGAATTCCCTTTAATAAAGAGTGCGATAGAACTTGGTTTTTGAATTAAAAGCATACAAACTTAAAAATTTATTATTCGGCATTCAGTATTTAAAAAAATGGACAAATTCTTTAAGCCGCCTTCGGTAAATCTCATTTTCGATTGTTTATTCGACTTATTGTGACCGTTAAAAATTATTTATTTTTATGATGAGAAGCCTTGCTGTGATGATTTTGCAGGCTAAAAGATTACTATTGTAGTACACAAAAAAACTACATTTACAGTCTTATGTAGACTGTACCACCACTAATTTCTTCATAATTTGAATAGTACACGACAATAGGATTTAATGATGAAATTTTAGTCCTTCAATAATTATTATTATTTTTTATTATTATTACTCTATACTATTAAAAAAACATCCTTTACATTACTTTATGAGTCAACTTATCGACGCTGTGTTTATCAGAATTAAACAAACACATTTTTTTAGACCATCCGCAATATTTTTTAGTTAGTTTTTACAAATAGAAAATGTGATATTTTGTTAAAATATTAGTAAAAATATCGCCAAAATGTTAAAGTCGGTTTTAGGACTCTTCTAAAACATATGACTGGTCTGGCTGGTGCAGCTTCGTTATATATTTAGTTGTCAAATAAAGCATAAGTAAAATTCATACAATTCTCAAAATTTGTAAACAAATTTTTAAAAACTTCCTTTTAAAACTAACACACAATAGTTTGTTGCATTTTTATGCTTTTAGAACAAAACTGGCAAAAACTACCAGTTTTTGGCTCTTGTTAGTTTTTAATTATCAAAACGCATATATAAAAAACAAGCAAAAACTAGTTTTGTACAAAAACTTTTTTGTTTTTGCTCAGTCTAAATTCAGTATTATCAAAAAAGTAAACTTTTTACGCTTTCTACAATTTTTGTTGCCCTTTTTACTCTTTAAAAGTTGGCATCACTGATTACCGCATTCGGAAAAAAGAGTTATTTTCACAAAACTTATTGTGTTAGAGTAATGTACTTATGTATGTTGGAGAGAGTTTTCCCCTAAAAAACTAAAAAAAAAAATACTAAATACTTGGAAACAGTAATTAAAATGCCTGATTTACAGCCAAAATGGTTTTAGTACATGTTTCGATATACTGTCTTTTGATTATTTCTAACGTATGCATGTCCGAAGTAAAGTGTAACAAAAATTATATATCAAACAGCAAGCAAAATCGCACAAGTAAATTTCTGTTTGATGCTATATTTCGAATTGGATCAGGAATTTCTAATGCTTTTGGTGAAACGGTAGATGAATATTCAGATTATGAGGACATCAATATAAAAACATGTGATTGTGGTAAGTTTTAAGGTTTAGGCCGAGTTTTGAGCCTTTAATAGACCCCGATGTTGTTTTCGCAAGCTATTAGGTTTCTTTTAAAATTTAAGCAAATTATAATTGCATATTGGTCTGTAGTCGACCACAGTTTAATACGCAGTAAACCAAGCGATATCGTTGTGATATCGCCTACATATGTGATATTTATTATCATCTATTTTTTATTTATTTTTTATTTATTTATTTGAACAATGCAGTACAACAAGCGCTGGTCTTATATTAAAGTACTGAGAAGATAAAGTTACAGTATGCGTTTGTAAAATAAAAATATTATAATACTTAATACTACAACATACAATTTTAAAATCATTAAATAAATTAATTAATTTTAACAAATTGGCATACAACTAACAATAATAAATAATATGATGTGTGTGATGTACATATAAAGATTTTGTTATCCTAAACCAAGACTTTTTTTTGGCAAGACTTTTTTCGCTGCGTGCCAGAAGCGGTAAAATTTTTTTGAAAAAGTTTCTAGCGTGCCACCTTAATTTTTGAAAATTCTTAAAATTTGGAAAACTTTCTTTTAAAAATTTCACAGATTTATATATTTTTTATTGCTACGGATAACTTCCATAAAATAATCCGAAAAATGCCGTAACAATTTTTGAGGCTTATTTGATTTTTTGGGGTTTATTTCATCGTAAAATTTTGAGATTATTTTATTATAAAAAACCCCAATGAAGTAAACTCCAAAATTAACATTATTTTCTTTTAATTTTTTTTGGGAGGTTTTTGGTGGTTATTTCATTTTGTTAAAAGTGAAATTTTTTGGGCGCAACGAAATAACCCCAATAGCAAAACAATAACGCAGGCTAAAATTTGATTTGATTAAAAAAATTGCACGATTTTTTTCTTTATTTTAATGAATAAAAATATCAGCAAACATTATGGATTTTAACAGAAAAATTTCCATTTCTGATGAAATGGCTCTGCGAAACGCTATTAAAACCCAATATGAGGCGTCAAAATAATTCGAAGCTTGATTTTATTTTTGCTAGGCAGCACGTCGAAAAATTATAATAAAAAATAAGGGATTAATAATTTAAATAAATTAATAATTTTTTATTATTTAGTATTACGGAGATTATTTTATTGCAGATTATTTAATTTTTTTTTTTCCTTTGGGAGTTATGAAACTTATTATTTTTAGGATTTATTTCATTGGGAGTGATTTCATTTATTTGCTTGGGTGTTATTTTATTGGGGGTTATTTCGTAGCATCTATTCTCCCAATAAAAAATTTCAATTTTACTAAAAGTTGTTTTCATTTTTGCTCAATTTTCTTGTAATTTTCTCCTCATTCTCATCGAAAAACTTTAACTCCTTTCAATCTAGAATTCTAAGAAATTTGTACATAAAAAATTTCAGTTTTGTTCAATTTGCCAATACACCAATCGCAAGGAAATTTTCTTAAGAAGGAAATTGCGAGTTATTAACCATATTTCTATAAACAAAAAATAGTTTCAGTACAGATTTTTAATCATTTTAAAAGGCGATTTACAATTTCTATGAAAAATTTCACAGAATTTTTTCCTGGTTATCTGATAAGACTAAATTTTTTGAAAATTTTCCGTAAAACGTCGCGTGCCACCTAAAATCCACTCGCGTGCCACTACTGGCACGCGTGTCATAGTTTTGCCAGCCCTGTCCTAAACGGTTAATAATTGCAGATTTAAAATGTTTTGCATTGCTAATATTTTGAATATTTGGGGAAAGAGTGGTCCAAAGACGAGTTGCATTTAAAAAAAAGTTTACGGTGAAAGACTGAGTTTATTCTATTGCCTCTGTACGACATTGAAAAGTGTATTCTCTTATATAGGTAGTCTGGCTCCTTTGTGTATATGACTTTATGAAAAAACAAAAGTGTTCGGCATTTTAATAGATTTTCAAACGGCATACCACACATCTGTTTCGAGTACTCTGAAATCCGGCTCCGTTTATTGCGCCCATAAACGTATTTAGCAACATTGTTATATGTAAAATTAAGCATTTGCGTAGTTAACGAATCACAGTTAATGAAAAGCTCACACCCGTACATAAGTGTTGGCAATATATATGTCTTTGCAAGTAACATTCTAACATTAAAAGGTGTATAATCATAGGCGTAGATAGGCCGGTTTGGGGAAATAGTTTAGCCCCCCCAGATTTTTTTTAATACTTCATTTTTACTTGAAATAAAAATTCTTATCCATTTCTGACTCAACTTTCTTATGAAAGTAGATCGTCAGTAATGACCAGGGCAAGAAATGTTGTAAAAATCGTGTTTTATATACATAAAGTATATATTAAAAATTGGAAAGTTTCTATTACAAAGTTTTTAAACATGAATTTATTATTTATTTCAGCGCATTCAATATTATTTTTGTTAAGTAGGCTATAGTATTATTATCTGAAAAGTAGTTTAAATATCATCGTCAAAAAGTTAGTAACTATATTTATCGAACACTTTCGTCTCCGTGAATTAAAAGATCCAAAAAATGTTTATAAATTTAAGAAAAAAATTATTTTAAAGGTAAATTTTCAAAAAAAAAACTAAGATTTTGATAGAATCAAAAGTACACTCATAAAAAAAAGTTAGTACAAAAGTCTGTTAAACGCGTTCTAATCAAGTTGAATTAATTTTTCCTGTTGTTTTCGTTTAAATTCGTTGTTTAGCTAAAGTTGTTAGTTATCCAATTTCACCACAAAAACAGATTTCTGCTGTACTTTAACTAATTTTTCCTCCCGATATTTATCTCTTTTTTTTATAAATGATTTTGACAATGTATCAGCTAATATAGATAAATTTATTGGCAACTTTTTTAATATTTGTGTTTTCAAAAGAAATCGATAGGGGCGCTAGTGTATAGTGATTGATGGTGCTTGATGGTGAAGTGTGTATTGGTGAGTTTGCCAACCAATACAAATTAGAAAATTTCTAGTAAGTGTATATATATATATATATATATATATATATATATATATATATATATATAACAAAAAATTTATAGAAGTAATAGTTGTTCCTTTCTGTGTGTTTTCTACTAATATTCAGATAATTTTTTGTTGATATGAGAAGAGTAAGTTATCAGTTAATACGAACCAAAATATCACTCAAATATAGCTGACATTTTTTAGATTTAACAGTTTTATTTTTTTTGTTTTTTTCTAACTAAAATTTTCTTAACAGATTCTGCTACAGTCGGCAGTTTTTTCTGCAGGGCCATTTTTAACAAATTTTAAGTAGCTTTTTCTGCTAGTTGTACAGATTTATTTCTATCAGTATATTTGTATTGCTGGTGTAAGTCATAAAACAAAGTGCAATTCAAACCAAATTTAAGCCTTAACTTTGATTTCACTTCAATTTTTGTAGTGATTATTGGGTATAGCTGAAAGCGTAACTTGTCCGAGTAGCTATCTGACGATCGTACAGATGATCGTAAACGAAAAGAGGAACCAATAATTTAAAAGGCCTATAAAACTTTGGATACTTTTTTTGATAAATTAAAAAAAAACTAAATTTTTAAAAGACGGGGCTATAGCCCCCCCTAGAAAAATGGTCTAGCTACGCCGGCGTGTATAATATTGCGTCATAAATAAATTTCTTAACATTCCGTATGTTTTGCCACATAATACATTAATATGATCCGACCATTCAAGTTTTTTATTGAAAATAACACCCAGGTTTTTGGCAGTACCTGCTAGGTCAATTTATGATAATCACTTAAGAAATGGCACACCCTTCCATTTATGTATACATGTGTTTGTGTGTGTGCCACTTCTTAACTTATTTGTTTTTCAAACTTTTACCAAAAAAATAAAAGCGTAATTTCGATTTTAAAATTATTCTGTGCTTCTAAACCCAGCAAAATCTTTCATTACCAAATAAGTGGTTATATAATAGAAATTCATAGCTCCGCACAACTTATTTTTTGGCGTCTAAACTCATTATTTTTATTTGGCGTGTCCGTTTTTATAAGTAGTCACGCTTACCCGCTCGCTTACGAAAAAATGAGAAATAAGTAGTTATGAGATTTTGAATAATAAGTGGTTGCACACCTGCTTACAAAAAGCTGAATTATAAGTGGTTATCCGATTGCGTACTTGATTCTTAAAAATAAGGAGTTACACAAATACTATTAGTTTAAAGAAATACATTCACAAAAATGTAAGTTTTTCTAGTGCGTGATTTTAGGACTCGTCATAAAAATTTAAATATTAAACATATTTACATATAACACTGTGAGACAAATGGTAGGGAACTACCGGGGAAAGTTATATCGGTAAAAAAGAAGTTATACGTGTCCCGGCGTTTCGCTGGGTCACCCCTAGGAATCGATATATATCGATTTGACCTTTGGTGGTCTTTTTTTTGACATAACTCAAGAACCACTAGTCCGATTTTGCTCAAACAATATATATACTCTATATACTCAACAGTTTTGCCGGTAAAAATAAATTTATGAAGAAAAAAATATTTTTTGCCTAAAATATTAAAAAAAAGGTTATTGATTTTTATGGTAGCGGTAACAAACATTTATTTTTACCGGCAAAACTGTTGAGTATATAGAAAAACGTTATATGAACAGATTAAAGGAATTGTAATTTTTAATTTTTTTAAAATTGTTTGAGCAAAATCGGACTAGTGGTTCTCGAGTTATGTCAAAAAAAAAAGATATATCTCGATTCCTAGGGGTGACCCAGCGAAACGCCAGGACACGTATAACTTGTTTTTGACCGATATAACATTTCCCGTTGGTTTCATCGCATCCCGATTTTGACTGTCGCATAGTGTAATAAATAAAAATGTATAAAATTTAACTGTGTAAACAGTACTTATTTAAACTATTACTAGTAAGTCATTATTTTATATTTAGAAACAATGAATACAATAGCCAGTTATTAGGAAATCATTATTTTATATTATAAAATAATGCAAAAGGTAATCCTATATCATTTTTGGTAATGTAGATAGTAAAGAGGTGTCATTACCAATATTTTGCTGGGAAGCCTTAAATTTGAATTTTATTGTTCAAATTTCAAAATCTAAAACGAGCTAAGAACCATTTTTGTAGCTATTATAGTTTTCGAGATATTCAGACAATAACCTCGTAACAAAGCATAAAATTAGAAAAATTATGACATTTTTTGAAATTTTAAATATTGCATAACTTTGGAAAAAAAATTTTGTAATTTTTTTCCTTTAGCGAAACTTTGTTATATGATGAAAGATAAATTCTGACCAAAATTCATCCAAATCGAAAGGGGTCGATTCCAACCATTGGTCGATTTGAGATGGAATGACCAATATATAGTGCACAAAGAAAAAAGTTGGACACATTATATATTAAAACTACGCTTTGCGTACACACATTGTTAGCGTACCTTAAAGTTTAAAATGTAATTTATTTTGTATAGGAATTAAATATTTTTATAAAAATAACACACAATATTTTTTGTTAATACGAATGCTTATTAAGAGGCCAAAGCATTAAGGCCAAAAAGTTAAACATAAAAGTGCCTATGTATAATTATATGTCACTTATGAATTTAAAATTCGAGTATGCATATGGCTCAAAGTAAGAAGTATGATCTTTTTATTGTCATTTCGAATCCATTCGTTCCCAATTCTATACCTTTTCGTACCACATTCCATTCCATTCTCTGTTCCATTTACATTATCTAGAGTTTCAATTTTACTCGTTCCCCGTTCAATTACCCCGTTCTTTCCCGAAAGTTTGTTAAAAAAATTGTTTAAAAAAAGTGGTCGTGCACAAACTTTCATGACTGTCCTTAACCTTAATATATATAAATTCTTTAATAAAAGCCCCCTTCGAAGCAAATGCTTTTTAGTAGCTTGTTTAAAAAATAAATAATTGAGAAAATTATTATTCAGATGTAGTTTAGGTTAAAACAAATTTTCTACTTTTTAAGTAAAAATTATTTTTTTATAATTAACGATATACAACTATAATTACGAATATGAAGTCCAAATTTCAAATTGATCAATGTTGCACATTGTGGAAATAATACAGTTATATGTTTTTCTTAAAAGATTTCCAATTTTAACTTTCAATATTCAAATTTTTACACTGCCTATTTTCTTTTAATTCAGAAAAAATATATCCCTACCCGGGTGAAAATGGTCATATATGATGATATATGACTAAATATATGGGTTCATATATGATTCCATATATGCTCGGATCCGTAATTTGAGGGTATATGGCCGTATATGATCATATATGGACATATATGAATTCATATATGCTCATATACCTACTTTCGCTCATATATAAAAATACAATTTTTTTGTATTTTTCAACAAAAACGTTGATAGTTTAAGTAAATTATTAACAATATCATAAATTTGCTTTAATTTAAAGTCTAAATAATACAAAATCTATCGTATAATACATCAATTTACACGCTAATAAGAATTTAGAAATTTTAAACTAAGTTAATGGATTAAAATAAACATGAATTATTGTACTTCAAGTAGAGATTATTCGACAACTTTCCAGATGTATCTCATACGTTTTCAATTGCATTTCAAAATATACCAAGTTTTTATAGATTATAATAGGATACTCTGCCAGCTATAATAAAAAATAGTAAATTTTAAATACAATTGTTGGAAATTAAATTAAGAGATTTTTATTGTTTTAATTTGTTTGCCCCCAACATGTTTTTTCAATGAATGATTTATAAGACTTTTTTTTCTTCTGAAAGGAATATGTCTGAACAATAAATTAGTTTAAAAAACTCCTTATCTCAAAATAGGATATAGTTTAATTTGGTCGCACTCCATTAAATAACATGCTCTTAATAAACAAAAAGAAAATGTTCTGAATTCAAAATTTTTAAATTGCTTTTAAACGAATTTCAATTTGCAGATCATAATTTATTTATTGCACAGATGTAAGTTCCAATTCATTCAAGAATCAAGGATTTTAATTCAGTAGAATATGGATAAAAAATAAAAATTTATAAGACCCCATATATGGACGTACGTGACATATATTATCATATATGTAACAATACATGAATTCATATATGAAGATGTATGACATATATGGAGCAATATATGCAAGGTATTATCATATATGGTGTCATACATTTCCATATATGAACTTTTTTTTGATGCATTTACCCATATATGCTCCCATATATGTCAGGTATGTTCATATATCATTCATATATGATCATACATGCAACAATATATGGCAATATATGAGCATATATGATCATTTTCACCCGGGTATTAATAAATAAATTTGTTAATGAAAATAAAACACAGTATATGTTAATGTAACATAGAATTTTTTAATAGTTTATTGCAACGCTAAAGTATGTACAATATTTTTAGTCTCTCTGTTTTCTGAGTATATAAATAAATTATTAGGTTTACCAACACGTGAACAGGCAACATATAATTGTCCGTGAGAAAAGCATGAATTCTCTAAATCTAAGCCACATATTTTCATGGACTGACCTTGTGCTTTGTTTATTGTCATTGCAAATGCTAAACGTATTGGGAACTGTATCCGTTTAAATTGAATTGGAGAGTCATTGGGGATCATTGGTATACGTGGCAACAGAATGTGTTCTCCTTTGAACTTGCCATTGATAATTGTTGCTTCAATCATATTTGCAAAAATTTTTTGAACTACTAATCTTGTTCCATTGCAAAGTTTTGGTGCATTTAAATTTCTTAACAAAATAATTGGTGAACCGATTTTTAAATGCAATTTATGTGGAGGTAGACCTGGCAAATCAAGTGAATTTAAAAATTCCGTTGGAAAGTTAACTGCTTCGTTTTCTTCTATTACTTTATCAATAGATTTAAAAGTAAAATTTTCACTTTGGAGCATATTCTGAATTTTTATATTAATGGAATCTACGTCAACATTTCTTGCAGCCAGTATTGCACGTTCGCTCAACCACTGATGATTTTTGAAATTTGATTGAAGATTAGGAAATACATTTTGAATAAGTAAATCTCTGGAAGGCATAATAGTACAAAATTCATCTGTAAGTTTCAATATTTGTGTTGTCTGATTTATTGGCATTTTTCCATCGCCAATATCAAGCAAATGTTTCGAAAATTGTTCAGCAGAAGGATCATTTTGAATTTGGATACGCATGTTTTTTTTAAGATTCAATTTAGTAACGCTGCGCCATAAAGATGATGATTTTAAGCATGCATTTATTTCGTCTGCATGTGTTTAACGGGGTATTACTGGTAATGTTTGTCTAAAATCTCCAGACAATAAAATAAGAGCACCACCAAATAGTCTGTCATTTCCTCTCAAATCCTTTAAGGTTCGATTTAGCGCTTCCAATGAATGTTTATGTGCCATTGTACATTCATCCCAGATAACAATCTTTGATCTTTTAAGCACATTGGCCATACCAGAATGGCTTTTAATGTTACATACAGCATTTTCATTCGTTTGTATATTAAGTGGTAATTTAAGTGCGGAATGTGCTGTTCTTCCGCCATCTAATAAAGTTGCAGCAATTCCTTACGATGCGATTGCCAAAGCTATATTACCTTAAAAAAATGAGATAGGAATAATTAAAATTTACATCATACATATCAGAAATAAAAACCGCAATATACATTTTGTTTTTTTATGTGAATTTTTTTCATTAAAAAAAGTTAAAAAAATATTACCATGAGATCGAATTTGTGCTAATATCAGAGAAATTAAAAATGTTTTTCCAGTTCCGCCTGGTGCATCCAAAAAAAAGAAACCACCTTCTTCAACAGCGGCTGCATGTATAATTTTGTCGTAAATTAATTTTTGTTCTGGCAACAATTTTAATTCATTTGTTTGAACGTATGTATTTAAGTCATCAATATTGTAAGATTGTTCACGTTGTATGTCACGATTAAATAAATCACTTGCTGGTCGATTAGGTGACGACATTCCTAATTTTATGAGTGGTTCATTAGAAATGATGATACAAAGATCTTCCAACTTGACCAAAGCTTCATTATATATTTCTTCCGTGAAATTTATTTCAATATCACCACGAATTGTACGCAACGCATGTAGTATATCTTCACTCATATCGTTCTTGTATTTTTCCCATAATAAAGGCGGGTTTGTTGGAAAACATGTTGTCAATAGGATAGCAAACAAACTTCGTATTTGATGTGGTGTTGCACTGAGAGCAGCATCGGCAAGTGTTGTATCCCATTGTGAATCTTCTTCTAACAATTGTAGTGCTCGGCATGCGTCATGATTTGTTGTATGTAATTGGCCATTAACCGTTTTTAAATAGTCAAATGATGTTGGTCCTTGAACATTAATCAGCAACAATCGTAAGTAGAAACATTCACGTTGGCTTGGATGAACAGTGTACAGTCTGCCTAAAGTACTTGTAGAAAAAATTCCAGGGTACTCTGGAACTGTCTTGCCTCTTTTCCGTGGTTCCCATTTGCTTTGTGGTTTGTTCCAGGTGAAATAGGTTGGAACTTCAGCATAGAGCAATGTTCTTGCAAATGTACCATAATTATCTTGTAATTGACATAACCGAAAGAAATCAGTCAATGTTGTTTTTGGTGGATTAAGTGATCGTTCTATTACATTTTGTTCATTGAAATATACACGTTGTCCATTCTCAAGATGTATAGCCAAATGTGTGACAACTGGATATTTTTCATGAATTTGAAACGAAAGGATTCGCCACACAGCTTCGTTGCTGCTTATGTATCGGCCCATTTGATAACGTGTGACTTCGTCATGATTATCAACACCTTCAACTGAGAAAATGGCCATGTCACTGCCTTTATTCACATATTTACAGATATATTTAATCGATTTGACTGAGTTACAAAATTCAACATTGATGTGCGCTTTATAAGTTTTTGATAGTAATGGAGAATATGGTACCACCCATCGATTATCAATTAGAATCACATTCTGTTGATTTCGCGCTGGTAATACAAAGGAATATCCACCATCTTCAGTTGATCTTCTGCGGTACAATGGATATCCATCCATGCCAGTGATTGTATCCGATAATAAATCTTTTGGAAACCGTTTTGTGCATTTGCCATTATCCATACATGGTGAATTCATATTTAAAACCCCGCAATGACCATGTATCATATTTTTAGTCACAATTTGGAATAGTTCTGGATCAAGGTCTCGATTTGGAATTTCAGCGGAGATGATTTTATCAATTTCCTCAGGTCGAACTTTGTTTATTAACCAAACTAAAATATGTGCATGAGGTAAGCCACGTTTTTGCCACTCAATAGAGTACATCCAACATCGTGTTTCACCAAATATATGGTGTTTCACTATAAAATCAATTAAAGATTTTAGTTTTTGTTTAAAAACACGTGCTGTTATATCATGACGATCACTTGCTAATTGTCCAGGCAATAAATATTTAGTAATTTCAATCCATTGTGGATTGCAAGTAAATGTTATGAATAAGTCTGGTCGACCATAAACACGAACATAAGTCATTGCATCCTGTATGTATTGTTGCATATGACGTGGACTGCCTATATATGACGATGGTAATATGCACATATTTCCAATATCATTCATATTAAAATTGCCATCAACATTGCTATTAATAGCATCACGTAAATGAATGTATTCTTCAGCGCGCAATTTCGCTTGATTGTATCGTATATAACGTAATCTCTCGCTTTCGATTTTCGCATACATATCCACAATGTACTGATGGTATAAATGGCGACATTTCAAAATATGATTTTCTTGGTTGGTTCGAATCATAATTCTGTATGCATAGAAATTCATTGAACTTACTTTTTTATTGGTTTCTGCACCTATAAATCAACAATTTTTTATTTCGAAACTCGAGTATAATTTTTTCTATCTTAATATATAAAAATGTTGTATATATAATTTGGCATTATTTTAAATAGTAGTTAAATGTACCTGTTACTGGGTCCCTTTGTTTGATGTTTATATAATATCCATCCTCTCCTTCCCAAAATATCAAAGGATATTGTAATGCGTCGTACGAACGATGCGTATCTTGAATAACTTGAAGAGTGTTGTTTCTGCGCATGATGCGGATATCTCTGTGTTCAAACACATCGCCAACCATAACAATTCCTACTTCATTAACCGTAGGAGCATTAAATCGGCGTGCATGTTCACCAACTGGAACTTTGTCTGCTTTAATAATAATCATGTAATTGTCATTTTGCAACCTCTCCGATACTCGTTTGAACAACTGAATGAGCTGATTTTTTTCTCCCAAAAAAGTTTATAATGTTGACACAATTGCTCTTTCCTGGATTTGTTCTATGTGATTATATTGACAGCGAATATTGATTTGTTCCTCTTCGTCTCCCATGAAATAAATTTGCAAAAATTTCGCACTTTCATTTATTGCAGGAAGCAAGGAGCCAACTTGATGATACACCTGTCCCTGTATTTTAAATGTGGAATTAAAATTAGCTCCTTGTGCATTACTGTTCGATATAATGTGTGCAGAGAATGATGTCATTTGAAAACAGGAATTGAATGTTCTAATTTTTTTTAAAAATAATTTTGATTCTGCAGTTTCTCCCAACATTAATGATTTTAATGGTTCAGGTGGTAGATTTAATGGTGGTAAAACTACTTTTCCTGATGAGCAACACATTCCGGAGGTTTCGTTTTTAAATTTAAGAGCATGACAGAAACTGCATTCTTTATCCATATTACCAATCTTAATTTTCGTATGAGCACAATATTCCATTTCGGGGTCATATTCAAATGCAATGCGATTAAATGATGACGGTAATGCTCTGGTTGCTTGCATTCGTGCTTGATTATTAGAATTTCTCAAATTTCTATTAATATCTAACGCACGATTACGGGATATTCTTCTTGATCTCCTTATAGAAGCAAGACGTTGACTTCGTTGTTCTTCACCTTCTTCCGCACGAATCTCTTGCATATACGTTCGCGATCTTTCGTTTATTTGTACTCTTTGTTGTGGTGTCAGATTTTCACGATATCTTTGCACAGCCTGAGAGTGGCGAGTATGTCGAGAATAGTTTACACGTCGGCGTGTAGGCATTATAAAATATATTTATTTAAATACACAAAAATCAGAAATATATATTATCAAAAAATATATTATTTTCAAAACAAAATGGTTTCGTGTTGCTATGACAACCAAGCCTTGGCGTTGCTATGGCACTTATAGCGTGTTGCTATGACAACCAGGCCTTGGCGTTACTATGACAACCAACATTAACCTAATCTAACCTAATCTTAATCCTTAATCCTTAATAAAAAAAAAAAAAATTAAAAAAAAAATTTTTTTAAAAATAAAAAAAAAATTAAAAAAAAATTGAGTAAAAAAAATAAAAAAAAAAATAAAAAAAAAAATAAAAAAAAAATAAAAAAAAAATAAAAAAAAAAAATTAAAAAAAAAATTAAAAAAAAAAAAATTGAGTAAAAAGGGGTTTTAGATATATTGGAAAAAATGGGCGTAAAAGTGGGCGTGCCGGGAAAAAAATTTTCTCAAACATATCGGAGCACCAAACAAACATACAGTGTGAATATGGGCTCTATACACCTGGTGGTATTTCACTGATGCGATCACCAACAAACACACAGAGACTTTTTATATATTAAGATGAAACGAGCTGTAATCCATATAAAAGACAATAAACGAAAAAAGGTATTGAAAAGCATAAAATTACTGTTAATTTTACCCAGGGGTATGGCATCACAAAAAAAATAAGTTATAAAAACATCGTTTTCACTAGATGGCACTTTAGTAAAAAAACTGACAATTTTCTTTTTTATTTAAATTTAAATAAAAACGAGTAAAAAGGTTAAAGTCGGGCATGCCGACTATACAATACACTACACCAGTCTGGATCCAAAATTCGAATTGTGTCAAAATTTTCTATAATGTGAGTCAGCGAACCACATTTCATTAAAATATCTTAATATTTGCGACCTGCAGTTTGTAACCAAGCCAATTTTGGGGGGACCCTTATATGGGCACTAGGTCTAAACATGGACCGGTGTTAACCAAAATCAATAGGCTTCGTCCTTGGGCTGATATAGGTCGGTATACCAAATTTCATCAAAATATCTTAATATTTGCCACCTTCAGCGTATAAACAATATAATTTTGGTAGGCCCCTTATATGGGCACTAGGTCTAAACATGGACCGATGTTCACCAAAATCAATAGGCTTCGTCCTTGGGTCAACATAGGTCCGTGTACGAAATTTCATTAAAATATCTTAATATTTGCGACCTGCAGCGTATAAACAATATAATTTTGGGGGGACCCTTATATGGGCACTAGGTCTAAACATGGACCGCTGTTAACCAAAATCAATAGGCTTGGGCCTTGGGCTGATATAGGTCGGTGTACCAAACTGCATCAAAATATCTTAATATTTGCAACCTGCAGCGTATAAACAATATAATTTTGGGGGGACCCTTATATGGGCACTAAGTCTAAACATGGACCGATGTTCACCAAAATCAATAGGCTTCGTCCTTGGGCTGACATAATTCGGTGTACCAAACTGCATAGGTCTGTGTATCAAATTTCATCAAAATATCTTAATATTTGCGACCTGCAGCGTGCACTAGGTCTAAACAAGGACCGATGTTCACCAAATTCAATAGGATTCGTCCTTGGGCTAACGTAGCTCTGTGTACCAAATTTCTTCAAAATATCTTAATATTTGCGATCTGCAGCGTATAAACAATATAATTTTGGGGGGACCATTATATGGGCACTAGGTCTAAACATGGACCGACCGTAACCAAAATCAATAGGCGTCGTCCTTGGGCCGACATAAGTCGGTGTACCAAGTTTCATCAAAATATCTTAATATTTGCGACCTGTAGAGTGCGCACAAGAATGCATGGACAGACAGACAGACGGACGGACAGACGGACATCGTTAAATCGAAATAAAAAAAAAAATTCTGAGCCGATCGGTATACTATAAGGTGGGTCTAGGACCAATATTTTTTGGTGTTACAAATATCAGCACAAACTTATAATACCCTGACCATACATAGTAGTGTAGGGTATAAAAAGGTATACTATAAGGTTGGTCTGGGACCAATATTTTTTGGTGTTACAAACATCAGCACAAACTTATAATACCCTGACCACATAGTGGTGTAGGGTATAACAAACAACAAAGCAAAGAAACAAACGGATATTTCAAATTTTATTATTTGAATATATCCCGTGTTGTTTTTTTCCTTATTTTGAACAGTTTTCAGCAGTTTTTGAGATTTTAAATATAGGGTCAACTGATACTAATTTTAGCGCCCTCTACCGGTGAGTAGTGTAAGTTTTGATTTTCTATTTCTATAATTAATAGTCTCTGATTTTACGTACAATGTGCTTATGTTGTTTTAAAAAGAAATTCAAATAACATGGTTGTTATTTGAATTTCACTTTGAAAATTCAAAGTGTCCAACTTTTTTCTTTGTACACTGTATATATATATATATATATATATATATATATAACCGTCGTTAAATAAAATAAGGGAATAAAGGCATTTAAATTATGCTCTCTTACAAAAAAGTATCAATGGTTATTTTGCAGAATATAGGCCCTATATTAGTGTTTTTTTTTTCTTTTTGATTTTCGGAACACAAGTTGATTCACTACAAATATTTTATATTTGTATTGAGATCATATAATAAAATAAAAAAAAAAATAAGTTTATAAAATTAATAAAAGGATTCTCTAAAAGAAACTGTAAATTCAATTAAAGGTTTAGGAAACCAGTTTATATATTAAATTATATTTACTAAATTTGTCACAAGTTAGAGAATATTTATGAAGTTAAATAAATTAAAAACAATGTTGCCAATGCAAACTAAAGGCTGATAACCGCACTTTGAATTTATAACACGATTTTCTATTAACAATGGATAATAAAGTTTAATTGTTTAACAATTTTATATTAAAAAAATTTGTATTTTTGCTAAAAACGTGAAAAAAACAATTTTTTAAAACCGATTCCATACCGGTACGATACCGGTATTAAGGGAAAAGGTTTTTGAATACCGGTATTTTTTGAAATCAAGAATTTCGGTATTGGTATCGGCATCGGTTGTCAATTTGAAAGGGTTTTGAAGCGGATAACGGTATTATAACGGTATCGGTTGCCAACCTTGTTTTAAATGGTACTTTTTGGAAAAACGAAATTTTTTGGAAAAAGATACTTTGTTTTTACAAAAAATACCTTTTTTTAGAAAAGGTATTTTTTTTTTAAAAAGGTATTTTTTTTGGAAAAATGTATGTTTTTTGGAAAAATATATGTTTTTTTGGAAAAAGGTACTTTTTTTGGAAAAGGTACTTCTTTTGGCAAAAGAACATTTTTTTAGAAAAAGGTACTTTTTTTGGGAAAAGGTACTTTTTTTTGGAAAAGGTACTTTTTTTGAAAAAGGTATTTTTTACGGGAAAAATGTATGTTTTTTGGGAAAAGGAACATTTTTTTAGAAAAAGGTACTTTTTTTGGGAAAAGGTACTTTTTTGAAAAAGGTGCTTTTTTTGGAAAAAGGTACTTTTTTTGGAAAAGGGTACTTTTTTTGGAAAAAGGTACTTTTTTGGAAAAAGGTACTTTTTTGGAAAAAGGTACTTTTTTGGAAAAAGGTACTTTTTTTTGGAAAAAGGTACTTTTTTTTGGAAAAAGGTACTTTGTTTTGGAAAAAGGTACTTTTTTTTGGAAAAAGGTACTTTTTTGGAAAAAGGAATTTTTTTTGGAAAAAGGTACTTTTTTTGGAAAAATGTACTTTTTTCGGAAAAAGGTACTTTTTTTTGGAAAAAGGTACTTTTTTTGGAAAAAGGTACTTTTTTTGGAAAAAGGTACTTTTTTTGGAAAAAGGTACTTTTTTTGGAAAAAGGTACTTTTTTTGACAAAAGGTACTTTTTTTGGAAAAAGGTACTTTTTTTGGAAAAAGGTAAATTTTTGGGAAAAAGGTACTTTTTTGGGAAAAGGTACTTTTTTTGGGAAAAGGTACTTTTTTGTCCCCTTTTTGCCCCTCCCGATAAGAATTTCCAAAAATGCCGTCTCAACGGACGTCTACACCGGTCGAGGAAATTACATACCAAATTTCAACTTCATAGCTCCAGCAGTTTGAGCAGGCCGTCAAGGGGGACACTTTTTCCCCTTTTTGCCCGTCCCTGTAAAAATTTCCAAAACTCCCGTCTTGGTGGATGTCTACGATAGTGGAGGAGCCTTTATACCAAATTTCAACTTCCTACCTCCAGCGGTTTGGGCAGGCCGTCAAGACGGGCCTTTTTCCCCTTTTTAACCCCCATTTTTACAACGTCCCTGTCCAAAATTGCAGAAAGTACTTTCCAGAAAAGTTAGCCCATACTCCAAGGAACACATATCTTAAATTTCAGCTTTCTAGCCAAAGGGGTTTTGGCAGGCCGCCAAGGGGGAGACTTTTCCCCTTTTTGCCCGTTCCGGTAGGAATTTCCAAAAATCCCGTTTTAGCGGACGTCTACGCCGAAAGAGGAACCTACATACAAAATTTCAACTTCCTAGCTTCAGCGGTTTGGGCTGGGCGATGTTGAGTCAGTCAGTCAGTCATTCAGTCACGTTATTCTTTTATATATAGAGATAATACAATTTAATGGCAAATCACTGATGAAGCCTGTCCATAAAAAAAGGCAGAAACTGGATCTAGTCTGATTTGCAAATTTAATGTGTTTATAACTTTTGAAGAAAATATTTATTCTTCTTCTTAACCTCAAACCTACTAGATTAGAATTAATAAAAATACATATTAATTGCAATATTAATTGTATTTGGTCTATACGACGAGTTTGAAAAAAACAACACTTAACTAAAAAAATAAAAATGCCCTGTTGGCTGTCCGTCTCCAATATACACAAATTGCCTGCAGTTGTACGTAAAAACTATACGTCAGTGTGACAACATTTGCGAAAAGGTGACAGGAGGAAATAAGAAGATAAACAGAAAATCTAAAGTAGAATGTTTGTATCTGTTTGATCACTTCTGAAAGTATTCATATAGAGACAATCTGACAATACAAATATAAACAATAATACAATTTAGTGGAAAATCACTGATGAAGCCTGTCCATAAAAAAAGGCAGAAACTGGATCTAGTCTGATTTGCAAATTTAATGTGTTTATAACTTTTGAAGAAAATGTTTATTCTTCTTCTTAACCTCAAACCTACTAGATTAGAATTAATAAAAATACATATTAATTGGAATATTAATTGTATTTGGTCTATTCGACGAGTTTGAAAAAACAACACTTAACTAAACAAATAAAAATGCCCTGTTGGCTGTCCGTCTCCAATATACACAAATTGTCTGCACGTGTACGTAAAAACCATACGTCAGTGTGGCAACATTTGCGAAAAGGTGACACGAAATAAGAAGATAAACAGGAAATCTAAAGTAGAATGTTTGTATATGGGAAAATCTACGAAACAGATCGATTTCAGATTTTAAAAAAGAAAAATTTCAAATTAGTGGCACACATTTCTTTTCTAGATTAACTTATTTAAAATACATTAAAAAGAAATAATCTGTTCGCGTGAATAAATTTTTTTGAGTGCGGAAAAAGTTATAAACCAAAAAACGCACACATTTTCGCTAGTAAATATTTGTAAATTTTTAGATTTTTCGGGCATGTGACCACACATTTTCAAGTAACTTTTCCGAGCTGATTCCGAATTTGGTTTCCAAATTTTTCCAGCACATCTGGTTTTTGACCAAATTGAGGTCAAAGTTACCAGAAACCTCTTTTGACTATTTTTGAGTTTTTTTTACACACTTTCACCTCGATTTAATGAAAAAGATGACACAAGTTTTTCAGTCATTAGGTAATTTTCTCGAAAATGCACAGTCGCGCTATATTTCCATTATTGATTATAAGTAATGTTGTTTTTTTAATTTTCCGTCCGTCTGTCTCTCCATGTATTCTTGTGCGCACGCTACAGGTGGCAAATATTAAGATTTTTTGATAAAATTTGGTAGACCGATTTATATCGGCCCAAGGACGAAGTTTATTGATTTTGGTTTAAATCGGTCTATGTTTGGACTTGTGCCCATATAAATTTCCCTCAAAACTGCAGCACAAAATTGAATGGCACATCAACGGTTTAGAAAATTATGGGATCAAATGTCTTGAATTGTACATATCTTCATTACTATTATTATCTGAAAGTGCTAAATGGATCGGACGAATTTCGTATTCTCTACAACATATCTTTCTCCAAAATTCGCTAAAAGGTTAAATTCAAATTGAAGTCACATCCACAGTATTAAGAATTATGGAGTCCAATCTATCTGGAACGGTAGATCTTATCATAGCTGTCATTATGTGAAAGTGCTAAACAGATCGGATTTTATTTTTAGGCTTTACATCAATTTTCGCAGTACAATACGCTAAAAATCCAACTTTAAATTGACTAGCACATCCACAAATAATAGAATTTATGGCTGAAATCTGGCTTATATGATATATATCGCAATTAATATTGTTTTGTGAAAGTGATAAAACGATCGGATTATCCATTTGGTTTCTATGTCACTTTTAGCTCCAAAAATCTATGAAAAGCTACAAAATTTAATCTAAAATTGGTCTGGACACCAAACTAATAGTACGATCCATTTAGCACTTACACACAATAATAGTATAACCGATATATATCGATCACGCAGGACTGCAACTAATTATTTCTCAAACTGCGGATGTGCCCTTCAAAAAATATCAAATTTCAAGTTGTTCACGCATAGAGGTGAAGAGATTATTATTGTCATATTTTCTTTATTTTTGAAGGCACACTTATTAATTTGATCTCAATTTTTTTGTTTCAATTGCATTGAGGCTGAAAGCCCAAAAATTAAAAATTTCTGAAATTACTCTTTATTCAAAAAGCAGAGTTACAGATTTTAAAGAACTACCATTTGTTCCTAATTGAGAGCACCTATTTTTTTCAACAAGTTGGAGATTTTCTAACATCATAATTATTATCCACCAAAGGTTTTGGCGATTTCCTTTTATGCTGAAAAAGTTATAACCAAAAGAGTTTAAAAACTCTTGAAAGTTACAAGCAAAATTAGGGTAAATTAGGGTAGTTTTTAACTGAGTAGAGCACATTAGCAGTATAAATATTAAAATTTAAGATGTTCGCCTGATTAAATTCGTTGCCTCGAAAATGCTGATACCATCAAAAATATTATATATTGTTATTAAAATGGTTTAAATCCCGAGTTACATGGAATCGCTGTGCGCTGTGGTGTAATGGTTAACACGTTGGACTGTTACAGGTGACTGTTGCGGGATCGAGCCCCAACCAAGGCAACATAAATTTATGAAAAATAGTAATATGTATGAGTTTTTTCTATCCCTCATACATATCGCAGCGTCCTCCTTCGGTGTTCCCATAGCACTTAACCCCACCGAAGTAAAATAATTTAACAGGGCTATGAACAAAAAGGCTTCAACAAAGTTCGCCAACTCACCATCAGATGGCGCGCAACAACTGTTCTAAAATTTAACATCTCGCGCAATTACAGTGTTGCCATATTTGAAGCCCTTCATCTTTCACTTCTTCTCTATCCTCTTTCCAAAGGAAGCAACACGTTAATTAATATGAGGAATCTCCTGAGTGTTGCTTCTAGGGTTGCCACATGGCCTTGAATGGCCTTGATTGTCAAGTTAATTTAGGTCTTGTCAAGTGCCAAGGTCAAATTTATTTTGTCAAGTTAAATTGAATTTTTGTCGTATCAGTAGTTAAAAAAAAACATGTAAAATTACAAAACTGATGAAATTTGTTAGTGTTTTAATTTTTTTGAGTAGCATTTATTTCTAAACAATAAAAAAAGAAAGATGAACTCCTAAATTCATAAACGCTTTGTAAAATTATAGGAGGTTTATTGAACAAATTTTGTATATAACGTTTTGTAAACCTGCTATGACTTTAGAAAGCATTTATGAATTGAGGGTGAAGTCTGCAGGAAGTCGTTGAAATGTTCAAACTTTAGGCCAAAAAAAAAATATAAATTTTTCATAATTCTCGCAACGCCATTTTAAAATTTTAGCATATTTTCTTTTCTGAAACGTAAAAAACCAAAACTTTTTTTTTATAAATTTATTAAATTGATAATATATTATCAAAATAAAATGGCGCTTAAGTTATATCTTTGGTTTTGAGAGCGCGAGTAGAGATTTACGAAAGACGGTTTTCCTTAAAAATCGGTAAACAATAATTTTACTGGGACAATAAAAACCTTAAGTGCTATTTTATTTTGATTATATGGGTGATATCAAAAAATGTGATAAAAACCGTGTAACCACCTAATTTCTAATGCATGGATTACATTTGAGTTACATACTTCGATATATATCAGCGCATTGTCACCTATTTTACAAAATTTATAACAATCTGACCAATTTTTGGTTAATACATAAAATTTGTGACCAATTTCATAGGCCAAATATAAACTCCGTAACAAGTAACTCATAAGGTTTTTTCACTTTAATAGCTTATATTTTAATAACCAATAAAGCTAAACACTAACTGTAAAATTTTTTATGAAGAGGAAAAGTGCCGTTTTTAATAAAAATTAATACATATTACAAACTTTTTCGTATATCTTAGCTATCACGACTTCAACTCTGTAACGATTTTTCGTCATAATTTTTGATAAAAATGCATATACCAGAATTTTGGAGTTATCTATTATTTATATTGCGAAAAGTATAATGTTATTTATACTCAAATGATCGTTGGACTGTAAGTAATCATCCAGTATAACAGACTTGAAGCTTTTGTGCAGCATGTAACATTTTTGAGATGAAAAAGATGTCTTTAATAAGATTTGAAAAAATGTTGTAAACTCCGTTCATAATTTTTACACCAAACTATTTAACGAGCAAGAAAAACAATGTCATATTTGGATTCACCTTGTAGGCATCATGCGATTTTGTTTCGGAAAAAAATTCTGACAAAGTGTTTCTGAAAGAAAACGAAAAAAGTAACCAAATGTAAACTCCGTAACTGTAAACTCCGCAACTGTAAACTCCGTAACGACAATTGTTTGCATCAGATTTCATTCAAATAAATGCAGATAAATGTTTAAAATATTTTAAAATAACCATAAACAGAGGTGATTCAACTAATATTTATGTGTCAAAAGACGATCCAACTAATAATTTTGCGTCAAATTAAAAAAAGTTAACAGTTTTTTACCCTAAGCTGCTGGAGCGAAAAACGATTGATTTTGCATTTCATTGGTTTGGAATCGATATTTCGAGTCATTACTGACATTAGTTTGACAAATTAAATTTGTTTCACACAATTTAAGAATATTTTGATCGCGAAATGTTATGTTTTTAATATATTAGTTTGTAACGGTACGATACCGGTATTAAGGGAAAAGGTTTTTGAATACCGGTATTTTTTGAAATCAAGAATTTCGGTATTGGTATCGGCATCGGTTGTCAATTTGAAAGGGTTTTGAAGCGGATAACGGTATTATAACGGTATCGGTTGCCAACCTTGTTTTAAATGGTACTTTTTGGAAAAACGAAATTTTTTGGAAAAAGATACTTTGTTTTTACAAAAAATACCTTTTTTTAGAAAAGGTATTTTTTTTTTAAAAAGGTATTTTTTTTGGAAAAATGTATGTTTTTTGGAAAAATATATGTTTTTTTGGAAAAAGGTACTTTTTTTGGAAAAGGTACTTCTTTTGGCAAAAGAACATTTTTTTAGAAAAAGGTACTTTTTTTGGGAAAAGGTACTTTTTTTTGGAAAAGGTACTTTTTTTGAAAAAGGTATTTTTTACGGGAAAAATGTATGTTTTTTGGGAAAAGGAACATTTTTTTAGAAAAAGGTACTTTTTTTGGGAAAAGGTACTTTTTTGAAAAAGGTGCTTTTTTTGGAAAAAGGTACTTTTTTTGGAAAAGGGTACTTTTTTTGGAAAAAGGTACTTTTTTGGAAAAAGGTACTTTTTTGGAAAAAGGTACTTTTTTGGAAAAAGGTACTTTTTTTTGGAAAAAGGTACTTTTTTTTGGAAAAAGGTACTTTGTTTTGGAAAAAGGTACTTTTTTTTGGAAAAAGGTACTTTTTTGGAAAAAGGAATTTTTTTTGGAAAAAGGTACTTTTTTTGGAAAAATGTACTTTTTTCGGAAAAAGGTACTTTTTTTTGGAAAAAGGTACTTTTTTTGGAAAAAGGTACTTTTTTTGGAAAAAGGTACTTTTTTTGGAAAAAGGTACTTTTTTTGGAAAAAGGTACTTTTTTTGACAAAAGGTACTTTTTTTGGAAAAAGGTACTTTTTTTGGAAAAAGGTAAATTTTTGGGAAAAAGGTACTTTTTTGGGAAAAGGTACTTTTTTTGGGAAAAGGTACTTTTTTGTCCCCTTTTTGCCCCTCCCGATAAGAATTTCCAAAAATGCCGTCTCAACGGACGTCTACACCGGTCGAGGAAATTACATACCAAATTTCAACTTCATAGCTCCAGCAGTTTGAGCAGGCCGTCAAGGGGGACACTTTTTCCCCTTTTTGCCCGTCCCTGTAAAAATTTCCAAAACTCCCGTCTTGGTGGATGTCTACGATAGTGGAGGAGCCTTTATACCAAATTTCAACTTCCTACCTCCAGCGGTTTGGGCAGGCCGTCAAGACGGGCCTTTTTCCCCTTTTTAACCCCCATTTTTACAACGTCCCTGTCCAAAATTGCAGAAAGTACTTTCCAGAAAAGTTAGCCCATACTCCAAGGAACACATATCTTAAATTTCAGCTTTCTAGCCAAAGGGGTTTTGGCAGGCCGCCAAGGGGGAGACTTTTCCCCTTTTTGCCCGTTCCGGTAGGAATTTCCAAAAATCCCGTTTTAGCGGACGTCTACGCCGAAAGAGGAACCTACATACAAAATTTCAACTTCCTAGCTTCAGCGGTTTGGGCTGGGCGATGTTGAGTCAGTCAGTCAGTCATTCAGTCACGTTATTCTTTTATATATAGAGATAATACAATTTAATGGCAAATCACTGATGAAGCCTGTCCATAAAAAAAGGCAGAAACTGGATCTAGTCTGATTTGCAAATTTAATGTGTTTATAACTTTTGAAGAAAATATTTATTCTTCTTCTTAACCTCAAACCTACTAGATTAGAATTAATAAAAATACATATTAATTGCAATATTAATTGTATTTGGTCTATACGACGAGTTTGAAAAAAACAACACTTAACTAAAAAAATAAAAATGCCCTGTTGGCTGTCCGTCTCCAATATACACAAATTGCCTGCAGTTGTACGTAAAAACTATACGTCAGTGTGACAACATTTGCGAAAAGGTGACAGGAGGAAATAAGAAGATAAACAGAAAATCTAAAGTAGAATGTTTGTATCTGTTTGATCACTTCTGAAAGTATTCATATAGAGACAATCTGACAATACAAATATAAACAATAATACAATTTAGTGGAAAATCACTGATGAAGCCTGTCCATAAAAAAAGGCAGAAACTGGATCTAGTCTGATTTGCAAATTTAATGTGTTTATAACTTTTGAAGAAAATGTTTATTCTTCTTCTTAACCTCAAACCTACTAGATTAGAATTAATAAAAATACATATTAATTGGAATATTAATTGTATTTGGTCTATTCGACGAGTTTGAAAAAACAACACTTAACTAAACAAATAAAAATGCCCTGTTGGCTGTCCGTCTCCAATATACACAAATTGTCTGCACGTGTACGTAAAAACCATACGTCAGTGTGGCAACATTTGCGAAAAGGTGACACGAAATAAGAAGATAAACAGGAAATCTAAAGTAGAATGTTTGTATATGGGAAAATCTACGAAACAGATCGATTTCAGATTTTAAAAAAGAAAAATTTCAAATTAGTGGCACACATTTCTTTTCTAGATTAACTTATTTAAAATACATTAAAAAGAAATAATCTGTTCGCGTGAATAAATTTTTTTGAGTGCGGAAAAAGTTATAAACCAAAAAACGCACACATTTTCGCTAGTAAATATTTGTAAATTTTTAGATTTTTCGGGCATGTGACCACACATTTTCAAGTAACTTTTCCGAGCTGATTCCGAATTTGGTTTCCAAATTTTTCCAGCACATCTGGTTTTTGAGCAAATTGAGGTCAAAGTTACCAGAAACCTCTTTTGACTATTTTTGAGTTGTTTTTACACACTTTCACCTCGATTTAATGAAAAAGATGACACAAGTTTTTCAGTCATTAGGTAATTTTCTCGAAAATGCACAGTCGCGCTATATTTCCATTATTGATTATAAGTAATGTTGTTTTTTTAATTTTCCGTCCGTCTGTCTCTCCATGTATTCTTGTGCGCACGCTACAGGTGGCAAATATTAAGATTTTTTGATAAAATTTGGTAGACCGATTTATATCGGCCCAAGGACGAAGTTTATTGATTTTGGTTTAAATCGGTCTATGTTTGGACTTGTGCCCATATAAATTTCCCTCAAAACTGCAGCACAAAATTGAATGGCACATCAACGGTTTAGAAAATTATGGGATCAAATGTCTTGAATTGTACATATCTTCATTACTATTATTATCTGAAAGTGCTAAATGGATCGGACGAATTTCGTATTCTCTACAACATATCTTTCTCCAAAATTCGCTAAAAGGTTAAATTCAAATTGAAGTCACATCCACAGTATTAAGAATTATGGAGTCCAATCTATCTGGAACGGTAGATCTTATCATAGCTGTCATTATGTGAAAGTGCTAAACAGATCGGATTTTATTTTTAGGCTTTACATCAATTTTCGCAGTACAATACGCTAAAAATCCAACTTTAAATTGACTAGCACATCCACAAATAATAGAATTTATGGCTGAAATCTGGCTTATATGATATATATCGCAATTAATATTGTTTTGTGAAAGTGATAAAACGATCGGATTATCCATTTGGTTTCTATGTCACTTTTAGCTCCAAAAATCTATGAAAAGCTACAAAATTTAATCTAAAATTGGTCTGGACACCAAACTAATAGTACGATCCATTTAGCACTTACACACAATAATAGTATAACCGATATATATCGATCACGCAGGACTGCAACTAATTATTTCTCAAACTGCGGATGTGCCCTTCAAAAAATATCAAATTTCAAGTTGTTCACGCATAGAGGTGAAGAGATTATTATTGTCATATTTTCTTTATTTTTGAAGGCACACTTATTAATTTGATCTCAATTTTTTTGTTTCAATTGCATTGAGGCTGAAAGCCCAAAAATTAAAAATTTCTGAAATTACTCTTTATTCAAAAAGCAGAGTTACAGATTTTAAAGAACTACCATTTGTTCCTAATTGAGAGCACCTATTTTTTTCAACAAGTTGGAGATTTTCTAACATCATAATTATTATCCACCAAAGGTTTTGGCGATTTCCTTTTATGCTGAAAAAGTTATAACCAAAAGAGTTTAAAAACTCTTGAAAGTTACAAGCAAAATTAGGGTAAATTAGGGTAGTTTTTAACTGAGTAGAGCACATTAGCAGTATAAATATTAAAATTTAAGATGTTCGCCTGATTAAATTCGTTGCCTCGAAAATGCTGATACCATCAAAAATATTATATATTGTTATTAAAATGGTTTAAATCCCGAGTTACATGGAATCGCTGTGCGCTGTGGTGTAATGGTTAACACGTTGGACTGTTACAGGTGACTGTTGCGGGATCGAGCCCCAACCAAGGCAACATAAATTTATGAAAAATAGTAATATGTATGAGTTTTTTCTATCCCTCATACATATCGCAGCGTCCTCCTTCGGTGTTCCCATAGCACTTAACCCCACCGAAGTAAAATAATTTAACAGGGCTATGAACAAAAAGGCTTCAACAAAGTTCGCCAACTCACCATCAGATGGCGCGCAACAACTGTTCTAAAATTTAACATCTCGCGCAATTACAGTGTTGCCATATTTGAAGCCCTTCATCTTTCACTTCTTCTCTATCCTCTTTCCAAAGGAAGCAACACGTTAATTAATATGAGGAATCTCCTGAGTGTTGCTTCTAGGGTTGCCACATGGCCTTGAATGGCCTTGATTGTCAAGTTAATTTAGGTCTTGTCAAGTGCCAAGGTCAAATTTATTTTGTCAAGTTAAATTGAATTTTTGTCGTATCAGTAGTTAAAAAAAAACATGTAAAATTACAAAACTGATGAAATTTGTTAGTGTTTTAATTTTTTTGAGTAGCATTTATTTCTAAACAATAAAAAAAGAAAGATGAACTCCTAAATTCATAAACGCTTTGTAAAATTATAGGAGGTTTATTGAACAAATTTTGTATATAACGTTTTGTAAACCTGCTATGACTTTAGAAAGCATTTATGAATTGAGGGTGAAGTCTGCAGGAAGTCGTTGAAATGTTCAAACTTTAGGCCAAAAAAAAAATATAAATTTTTCATAATTCTCGCAACGCCATTTTAAAATTTTAGCATATTTTCTTTTCTGAAACGTAAAAAACCAAAACTTTTTTTTTATAAATTTATTAAATTGATAATATATTATCAAAATAAAATGGCGCTTAAGTTATATCTTTGGTTTTGAGAGCGCGAGTAGAGATTTACGAAAGACGGTTTTCCTTAAAAATCGGTAAACAATAATTTTACTGGGACAATAAAAACCTTAAGTGCTATTTTATTTTGATTATATGGGTGATATCAAAAAATGTGATAAAAACCGTGTAACCACCTAATTTCTAATGCATGGATTACATTTGAGTTACATACTTCGATATATATCAGCGCATTGTCACCTATTTTACAAAATTTATAACAATCTGACCAATTTTTGGTTAATACATAAAATTTGTGACCAATTTCATAGGCCAAATATAAACTCCGTAACAAGTAACTCATAAGGTTTTTTCACTTTAATAGCTTATATTTTAATAACCAATAAAGCTAAACACTAACTGTAAAATTTTTTATGAAGAGGAAAAGTGCCGTTTTTAATAAAAATTAATACATATTACAAACTTTTTCGTATATCTTAGCTATCACGACTTCAACTCTGTAACGATTTTTCGTCATAATTTTTGATAAAAATGCATATACCAGAATTTTGGAGTTATCTATTATTTATATTGCGAAAAGTATAATGTTATTTATACTCAAATGATCGTTGGACTGTAAGTAATCATCCAGTATAACAGACTTGAAGCTTTTGTGCAGCATGTAACATTTTTGAGATGAAAAAGATGTCTTTAATAAGATTTGAAAAAATGTTGTAAACTCCGTTCATAATTTTTACACCAAACTATTTAACGAGCAAGAAAAACAATGTCATATTTGGATTCACCTTGTAGGCATCATGCGATTTTGTTTCGGAAAAAAATTCTGACAAAGTGTTTCTGAAAGAAAACGAAAAAAGTAACCAAATGTAAACTCCGTAACTGTAAACTCCGCAACTGTAAACTCCGTAACGACAATTGTTTGCATCAGATTTCATTCAAATAAATGCAGATAAATGTTTAAAATATTTTAAAATAACCATAAACAGAGGTGATTCAACTAATATTTATGTGTCAAAAGACGATCCAACTAATAATTTTGCGTCAAATTAAAAAAAGTTAACAGTTTTTTACCCTAAGCTGCTGGAGCGAAAAACGATTGATTTTGCATTTCATTGGTTTGGAATCGATATTTCGAGTCATTACTGACATTAGTTTGACAAATTAAATTTGTTTCACACAATTTAAGAATATTTTGATCGCGAAATGTTATGTTTTTAATATATTAGTTTGTAACTGCGCAAACGCTGTTTGGATTTTAAAAAATTTTATATTTTTGAAAAGCATTTAAAAGGACAAAAAATACAAAATTAAAAAAAAAAATTTTTTTTTCGCGGAATGAATTGTATTTTTATTCGCGAAACCGCCAATTTGATAAACACAAATTATATGTCATTGGAAAGCAAGTTGAAAACCCAAATACGAAAAACTAATAAATTGAATAAAATTCGTACGCAATTTTTTTGTTATATCTTTTGCTTGCAGAAATGTAAACTCGGTTACAACAAAAAAAATTAAAATTGTGCAAAAAAAGTTATTGCGACAACTTGTAGAAGAGATTTTATGCAATTAGGTTTATAATGACTAAACTTACTGATTCCATTAAGAAAAAACCGAAATATTAACACTTTTTGCTTCTCACAAATTTGGCCCAAAAATTTATCACATTTTTTGATTTAACCCATATGTATATCATCCATTTAATAAATTTATAAAAAAAATGTTTTGGTTTTATACGTTTCAGAAAAAAAAATATCCTGGTGAAAAATGTTCATATACGACTTGTATATGAACATATTTCGAAGAATAAATTTTTCCATATACAGTGGTGGCAAATTTAATAGGAACGATTCAAATTTTTTCTAATTTTTTTTCGTTGCTTTATTTTTTAAAATTAAAATAATGGCTAAATTCGCCCCGGGAGGCAAATATGTGGTTTAGAATATTGTGCAGAATTTTAACGTAATGTCTGTTTTTTTTATTTTGTCACTTGTTTTAAGTGGGTGTGACTTTCAATGAAAAATTAGCGATATCGACCTGTTATCACATTACAGAGTAAAATTTAGCGAGTACTGATCGGATCTATACAAACTGTATATTTTTGGAAATCCTACAAAATTTCCTTAACTTCTGCATTATTTTTATCTAGAAATAGTCGCCAGATTTGAAATGACAGTGCCTTAAACATAAAACATTTTCTTTGTTTTTAGCGATTTTATAGTAAAGTTAACCACACTGAAATTTTAATGGGAAATGCTTTATACTTAACATAGAAAAAAACTTGACTTTTTTATTATATCGTAGCAAGTATAGCATAAAACTATTCGCTTTAAAATTTCAGTGTTGTTAACTTTATTTTAAAAATGCTAAAAACAAAGAAATTTTTTTTCATGTTTAACACATTGTCATTTTAAGTCTGGCGACCATTTCTGGATAAAAATAATGCAAGACTTAAGGAAATTTTATAGAATTTCCAAAAATATACAGTTTGTATAGATCCCATCAGTACTCGTTAAATTTTACTCTGTAATTTGATAACAGGTCGATATCGCTAATTTTTCATTGAAAGTCACGCCCACTTAAAACAAGTGACAAACTAAAAATACAGACATTATGTTAAAATTCTGCATAATATTCTAAACGACATATTTGCCTCCCGGAGCGAATTTAGCCACTATTTTGATTTTTAAAAATAAAGGCAAAAAAAAAAAAAAAAAAAAAAAAAACTTGAATCGTTCCTATTAAATTTTCCACCACTGTATATAAAAGGAACTCATATTTGGATAAATATGGAATTATATTTAATGCCATGAATAAAAAAAGGAACATATGTAGCGCCTAATTTGATTGTCATACATAAATTTATATCTGTCGTACAACCTTATAATAAAGGACAGCAACGTTCGCATGTATTCGCATATATTTAATAAATGTATATGTTCATATATGTCCATATATGAACAAATATAAAAAAAATTCTACTGGGTTTATCGAAAAACTTCATTAGCAAAAGTTTAATAAGTTTTTGCGAGCTTTAATTTTCTGACATTAGGGTGGTAGCAACTGAGATCTGGTGGCTAACTACTAGAACGGGATACTTGAGGTCAATGGCCCTCGAGAGAAAAACATCGGTCTCCTCGAGAGAAAAACATCAATGTATCATACTTTAAGATCCGAAAAACCAAAGATATAACGAAAAATGTAAAATGGCGACCCCTACGTTCGGCAAAAAGATAAAAAAATTTTTTTTTGAAACCTCGTTGCAAAAATACTTCATATTGGAGGGTGTACGGCGAACTTTTTTTTTTGCCTGTAAGGTGGTACGCTCTACTGCACACATATGCACATTAAATTTTTTATTGTCAAGTTATTTTTTTTAAATCAAGTTATTTTTTGCGAAGTGTTAAGTTATTAGACTTTTGCGATGTGGCAACCCTAGTTGCTTCTCTTAAAAGATAAAAAAAACCATAAGTCAATGTGGCAACATTTGCGAAAAGGTGCCACGGAGGAAATAAGATAAACAGGAAATCTAAAGTAGAATGTTTGTATATGTTTGTTTGATCACTTCTGAAAGTATTCATATAGATACAATCTCACAATAAAAATATAAACAATAATACAATTTAATGGAAAATCACTGATGAAGCCTGTCCATAAAAAAGGCAGAAACTGGATCTAGTCTGATTTGCAAATTTAATGTGTTTATAACTTTTGAAGAAAATGTTTATTCTTCTTCTTAACCTCAAACCTACTAGATGAGAATTAACAAAAATACATATTAATTGCAATATTAATTGTATTTGGTCTATACGACGAGTTTGAAAAAACAACACTTAACTAAAAAAATAAAAATGCCCTGTTGGCTGTCCGTCTCCAATATACACAAATTGCCTGCACTTGTACGTAAAAACCATACGTCAGTGTGGCAACATTTGCGAAAAGGTGGCACGGAGGAAATAAGAAGATAAGCAGGAAATCTAAAGTAGAATGTTTGTATATGTCTGTTTGATCACTTCTGAAAGTATTCATATAGAGACAATCTGACAATAAAAATATAAACAATAATACAATTTAATGTTAAATCACTGATGAAGCATGTCCGTAAAAAAAAGGTAGAAACTGGATCTAGTCTGATTTGCAAATTTAATGTGTTTATAACTTTTGAAGAAAATGTTTATTCTTCTTCTACTACGTTAAACTAAGTTTAAAGATGATCTACATCCTAAAAACTGGGCCTAAAAGTTATATGTAACCTACTGTAATTAAAATGTTCAAGGAATTTTCAGAATATTAAAGCGTACTAGGAAACTATTTTTTTCATATTTTTTTTCATTTTAACAAATAAAGGAAAGACAACTCTATAGTAATAAGGCCATCATTATAAATTTGCTGCAGCCGCAGATCTATGAATGAAATTTTAGCTATAAATTCATTAAAGAATCCGAGAACCGTTGGGGGACAGTTTTTCCCCTGGCATATTTCGAAGGCGAATACCATGTCGTCATTTGAATTTTGCAAGTCAACCATCGTTAGCTGAAAATCAACATTTTAGTTAAACGATGCATTAAGTTCCAATGCTATAATTTGCAATACGTGATTAGTTAAATTCTTATGTTAAAGAAGTTCATTTAGCAAAATTTAAAGTTTAATTATAATTTGGAACTTTAATTGACAGAATCCTCTTGACATTTTAAAGTTTACGGCAGTCATTTTTTTAAATCTATTTTTAAGTTGAAGAAATAATATATTTTTTGTCACTATAGAATTATTTATTTGGTTTGCTTTTACGACTTTCAAGGCGTAGTGGCAATTAAAGCATATCGACATTTAAAGCAGGTAACATTTATAGAACTTTTTGTGTATAAGCAACGGGTAAGGGATTATAGGATACTCAACTTCTGTTAACCAATCTCTTGATGGGTGTGTTTTAAACGATAAAATATGTTAACATTGCAACAAATTTTATTTTCATATTTCTTTGGTTCACTGTGTAATAGCACACGAGCGAGTTACATAGAGCCTTAACAATACATTTTAATTGCTAAGTTTTATATATTTGCATTTAGTGAAAAGAAGAATTCATATTTGGGTCATAGTCCAGAAGATTCAATGGGATCCAGTTCTTTATTTGCTTACCCAGGAAAATTTTCTGTTCCAAAGAATCGATTGTAGAATAGCTACTTTTCATTCACAACCCCTTCTACTGTCGATTCTAACACCGATTCTTTTTGTTTGAAATTGTCCTAAAAGCAACCCCTTCTATAGCTCCAAAGTGGAACCGGTTGCTCTAGAATCAGTTCTGGAACTGATTCTACGTCACCCACACCTTCCATATAGGATCCCAGGGACTGGTTCCGGAACCAGTTCCATGAAATAAGTTGCAGTGGAACCAGTTGTGTGGCTGGCTATCGATTGTAAAAAATTTTCCTGGGTATCTTTTTCAATGGGAACTGTAATTAAAGTATTTTTTCAAATATGTAGGAATAATTAAAAAATATGTAAATAATCGTAAATTAATAAAGTACGCGAATAAAATTAACTATTTTGTTTTTTAGAGATAAAATATGGAATCTCTAATAAATTCATAATTTACAGACAATACAACATTATATATACATTTTTGAAAGTTGTTTTAAAGCACATACTTTCGAAACAGAAAAAGAGCACTTATCGCTCCATTATAACCAATTTAAAAGTTGTTTGTTTTGAATGACTTACACATATTTTCACTGGAATATTGTGCTAAAAAGTACCAAAAACCTGCCTTTGGTAAATAGTATTAAAACCCGGTCTCACTGGGTAGACCGGTCGACCGTAAAACCGGGTAATGGGGGAATCTAGTTTCTACATACATTTTTCAGCCAACGAGCATTATTTAACACTAGCGGGCAAAGCCCACTACGTTGTTAGCGTGCCTTAAAGTTTATATAATTCCAGTTTATATAAAAGTAGCAATTCAAGTAAATTTACAAATTTAGTTTGAAAGTTTACTGCGCCGGTTTCTTCCACCGATATATGGGAATATATAAATTGCAATCTTTTTCGAAGGTTTTCTGTCTTTTAATAAATTTGTTTAACCTTTTTTTAGAGTGTGCTTCGGTGCTAAATTTCATATTCCTTGCTTAAAGTGTTTGCACATGTAATTAAAAGGGGCTCTTTAGCCTTTTTTGTTCCTCCCCGTAATAAAACCCAAACATATGTAATCCTTATGCCTTAGTGGATATATGTCTATGTTAAAGGTAGTCAAATGCGAAATTTCAAGTACCAAAGTTCAGCAGTTTGAGTCATTCAAATTCCATTCCATTTCCCTCCAGTTATCTAATGTTTTAATTTCACTCGATCCCCCTTCCATTTCATTTCGTTCCATTCCAGAATCCATTTCGTTCTTCATTCCATTGCATTTCGTTCCCATTATCTATTGTTCCAATCCCAATCGTTTCCCGTTCCATTTTGTGCCCACTCTCTTGTGTTTCGATATCAGTCGTTCGTCTTTTCATTCCATTCCTTTGCACTTGTTCCGTTCCATTTCTGTTTTTAACTGTAGTGTTTCAATTCTACTCGCTCGCCATTCCATGTTATCTCGCTCCCTATTGTACTTTGTTCCATATTCCATTCCATTTCGTTCCCTCTTCCATTCCATTGCCCACTGTTTTAATTCCACTTGTTCCCCGTTCATTTGCATTTCATCCCACTTGTGCAGTCATTAAATTCCACTCGTTCCCAATTTTCTTTCTTAATTTGGCATTCCAAATACACTAGTTTTTTAAATGTTTCTATAAACAAACATTAAGGAGGCAATTTTCCCCCTTTTAACCCCTATTTACCACGTTCCTGTCCAAAGTCCCAAAAAATAACTTGTCCATACTCCAAGGCACACACATAAATTTCAGGTTTTTAGCCAAAGGGGTTTGCGCATGCCATCAAGGGGGACAAATTATTTCCGTTTAGCCCCCCCCTGTAAGAATTTCCAAAAACGCAGTCTTAGCTGTCATTTACGATGCAGGAGGAATCTACGTACCGAATTTTAGCTTCCTAGTTCCAGCAGTTTGGCCAGGCCGTCAAAGGGGACACTTTTTCCGTTTTTACCCCTCCTGGTAGGAATTTCCAAAAATTTCGTCTTAGTGGACGTGTAGGTTGGAGAAGGAACCTACAAACCGAATTTTAGCTCCCTAGTTCAAGCAGTTTGGCCAAGCCGTTAATGGGAAACTTTTTCTGTTTTTGACCCTACCTGTAGAAATTTCCAAAAATCCCGTCTTAGCCGATGTCTGCAATGGAGGAGGATCCTTCACACCAAATTTCAACTTCCTACCTCCAGCGGTTTGGGCAGGCCTATAAATGGGCACTTTTCCTTCTTTGACCCCCATTTTTGCAATGTCCCTGTCCAAAAGTCCAAAAAGTACCTTCCTGATAAGTGAGCCTATACTCCAAGCAACTCATATTTTACATTTCAGATATCTAGCCAGTGGGGTTTTGGCAGGCCGTCAAAGGAAGACTTTTACTATTTATGCCCCTCCCGGCAAGAATTTCCGAAAATCCACACACCGAGTTTCAGCTTCCTAGTTCCAGCAGTTTGTGCAGGCCGTCGAGAGGGACACTTTTTCTTTTTTGTCCCTCCCGGTTGGAATTTCCAAAAATGCCGTATTAGCAGACATCTATGTTGAAGGAGGAACCCATATACTGAATTTCGGTTTCCTAGTTCCAGCAATTTGGACAGGCCGTTAAGGGGCCACTATCCCTTTTTGAGCCCCCATTTTTTAACGTCCCTGTCCAGAATTCAAGAAAATACCTTACTGATAAGTGAGCCCATACTCCAGGGCATATATTTTAAAATTCAGGTTTCTAGCCAAAGGGGTTTTGACAGGCCATCAAGGGGAGACTTTCCTTCTTTTTGCCCCTCCCTGTATGAATTTCCAAAAAATTTCTTCTTCGCGGCTCTCTACGATAGAGGAGGGATCTTTATACCAAATTTCAATTTCGTTGCCTCAGTGGTTTGGGCAGGCCGTTATTGGGGACCATGATCTTGTCCCAAAATCGAAAAAATCGGTGAGTTAGCCCTACTCCACGGAATACATATTTAAAATTTTAAATTTCTTGGGAGGCCGTCAAAAGGGATACTTTTTCTCTTATTATCCCTCCCGATAATAATTTCTAAAAATACCTTCTTTGCGGACATCTGCACAGGAGGGGGAACTTACATTCCGAATTTCAGCTTCCCCCTTTGGCTCCTCCCTATAGGGATTTTCAAAAACGCAGTGTTAGTGGATGTCTACGACAGAGGAGGAACCTTTTTACTAAATTTCAACTTCCTACCTCCAGCGGTTTTGGCAGGCCGTTAAGGGGGGCACTCTTCCAGTTTTAACCGCCATTTTGACAACATTCCTGTCCTTTGTGCAAAAGGTTCTTTTTTTTTGCAAAAAGGAGGACGTTTTCCTCTTTTAGGCACTCATTGTTGGAATATTCAAAAACTTAAAAAAATTTATGCCAACTTGTTTTTTTGTAAAGGTAATTTTGTTGGGAAAAGGTCCTTTTTGGAAAAAGTGCTATTTAAAAAAGTAATTATTTTACAAAGAGATACTATTTTTGTATAAGTTACTTTTTGGAAAAGGGTGTTTTTTTGGAAAAAGTACTTTGTTGTGTAAAGTTACTTTTTTTAAAAATATGGTTTAGGGGGGGGGAGGTGGGGTCCATGTCGGAGTATAATAAGGTACTTCTTTTTTAGAGAACAGGACTTTCAAAGTGTTTCTTTTGAGGTAAAGTTCGTTGTTTTTACAAAATGTATTGACAACGAAACATACATATAAATAGTACCCAAAGGGTACTTTTATGTAATTGTTGCTTTCAAAAAGGAGTTGACTTATAGCTGGTTTTACCAGACAGACAGTTCATATACAAAAGTACAAAATTCTCGTCCCGTTGATTTTTTGTACCTTATGTTATGTCTAGGTTTGAGTAATAAAGTTATCATTTTCTTATTGCTGACAACTGAAGAGTAGACTGATGCCTACGAAACAATTGTATTGTCTATCATGAAAATGATCAACCCTTTTTGAAACAACAAATGAAATCTAATATGACAATATCATATTAGACTTGAGGTCCAATCTAACAAAATATATGAAAATATAGAAAGTCCGAAAAAACAATTTTTGTATTTTTTAATGCAAAAATTAAAATAATTGTTGAAAAGGACTTTTTTTAAAGATTATTTTTTTTTTGACAAATGCTCTTTTTTAAAGTAGAAGGTACTTTTTTGGAAAATATAGTTTTTTTTTTGGAATAGGCCGGAGTTTTTCCTGTTGAAAATATTCCGCTCTAGTGGAGATCTCCTGCGGAAGAGGAATCTATATTCTTTATTTTTTTTTGTTTTTTGGAAAAAGTACTTTGTTTCTGGAAAAGTAATTTTCTTTAGAAAATGTACTTCTTGAAGAAAATGCTATTTGTGAAAAAGAAACTTTTTGGAAAAATTTTTTTTGTAAAACGTATTTGCTTTTGAAAAAGGACTTTAAAAACAAGAGTTTTGTTTTTGGAAAAAGGATCTTCCAAAAATTCTGTCTTAGTGGAGGTATCCCTGGAGGGAGGAAAAAAGGACTTTTTCTGAAATTCTATTTTTTTCTCTTTTTTTTAAATGGTACTTTGGTTGACAAAATCTTTTTTGGGAAAAGATACTTTTCTTGAAAAAGCTTAATTTTTTTTTTTTAAATGTACTTTTTTTTGGAAAAACATACTTTTTTGGCAAAAGTATTTTTTTTGAAAATTTTTGGCGAAAGGTACTTTTTTCAGAAAAGGTACTCTTTTTGAAAAATGTACTTTTTTGGTAAAAGGTACTTTTGTGGAAAAAGTTACTTTTTTTGGAAAAAGGTCCTTTTTTTGGATTAAGGTACTTGTTTTAGAAAAAGGTACTTTTTTTGTAAAATGGTACTTTTTCGGTAAAAAGTACTTTTTTTTGGAAAAAGGTACTTTTTTTTGGAAAAATTACTTTTTTTTGGAAAAAGGTGCGTTTTTTGCAACAAGTTAGTTTTTTGGAAATAGGTACTTTTTTGTCCCCTTTTTGCCCCTTCCGGTAGGAATTTCCAAAAGTACCTTCTTCTTAGCGGATGTCTACGCTGGAGGAGGAATCTTCATACCGAATTTCAACTTTCTTGTTCCACCAGTTTGGGCAGGCCGCCAAGGGGGAGACCTTTTTGCCCCTCTCTGTAGGAATTTCCAAAAATCCCGTCTTAGTGGATGTCTACTACAGAGGAGGAACCTTCATAACTAATTTCGACTTCCTAGCTCCAGCAGGCCGTTAAGAGGGACACTTTTCCCCTTTTGAGCCCCAGTTTTACAACGTCCTTGTCCAAAATTCTAGAAAAAACTTTCCAGAAAAGTTAGCCCTTACTCCAAGGAACACATATCTTAAATTTCAGCTTTCTAGCCAAAGGGGTTTTGGCAGGCCGTCAAGGGGGAGACTTTCACCATTTTTGCCCGTTTCGGCAGGAATTTCCAAAAATCCCTTCTTAGCGGACGTCTAAGCCGAAAGAGGAACCAGCATACTAAATTTCAACTTCCTAGCTTCCGCGGTTTGGGCTAAGCGCTGTTGAGTTAGTGAGTCAGTCAGTCAATCACGTTATCTCTACCCGAGTAAAAAAAATTGATCTCGCGCAATATCTAATTATATCCAATTTGATATTGTTTAAGATCTGCTGTAATATCTAGCTGATCCAATTAGATCTCAAAATTGGGTGTATCCAATCATATCGTATTAGATCCCATTGTATATATGGGGATGAACTAAGATCAAGTTATATCTCAAAATTGGGAGGTCCAGTGATATCTTTGGGGATAAACCTAGATCTAGTTTGATCCGAAAATTGGCGGATCCAGCTATATATTTGCGGATATTTTTAGATCTAATTTGATCCGAAAAATGGCGGATCCAATTAGATCCAGCTATATATTTGGGGATAAACTTAGATTTAATTTGATCTCAATTTTGGCAGATCAAATTAGATCCCGCAATATATTTGTGGATAAACGTATATCTAATTTGATCCGAAAAAGTGGCAGATCGAATTAGATGTAGCTATATATTTGGGGATAAACTTAGATCTAATTTGATCCAAAAAATGGCGCATCGAATTAGATCCAGCAATATATTTGTGGATAAACTTAGATCTAATTTGATCTCAATTTTGGCAGATCTAATTAGATCTAGCAATATATTTGTGGATAAACTTAGATCTAATTTGATCCGAAAAATGGAAGATCGAATTAGATCCAGCAATATATTTGGGGATTAAGTAAGATCTAAATTTATCCAAAAAATTACAGATAAAATTAGATCCAGTAATATACTTCGGGATTGCGTAAGATCTTAACTTTTCCGATAAATTGCAGATCGAATTAAATCCAGTGATATATTTGGGGATTTGGTAGGATCTTAATTTATCCCATAAATTGCAGATCGAATTAGAAACAGCAATATATTTGGAGATTGACATCTAGAACTATCCAGAAAAATGACAGCTAAAATTAGATCCCGCATTATATTTGGGTACAACGTAAGATCTTCATTTATTTGGGATTAAATAAGATCCCAGACAGATTTTGACAATAGTTCAAAAAATAATACAGTGGAAGAGCACTGATTTTATAAAAATTAAAATATTTTGTTAAAATAAGGTTTAAAATCAGAAGATCTCGAGTTCGATACCTTTCACGGCTATGCATTTTTTTTATAAAAATGCGCATTCTCCTTGCTGGTCTTATCGAAATTTTTTCAATAATTTTTATTCTTTGTAATTTACTTGTAAAAATTGTATCATCTTTCTCTGATTTGAAAATAATTTAAACAGAAAGTGATATTAATTTATGATCTTGAGTCAAACTAAAATAACATTCATTTACTTAAAAATAACAGATCAACTAAAAACATTTCCCGCATTCAAAAGAATTTCTTTTTATAAAATTATAATTTTATTTTCTATAAATGTTTTTATAAAATTATATTTTTTTTATTAAATGGAATTTTTTTTTAAAAAATAATTTTATTTACATATTTCAGTCTCTAACCAACTGCGATAGTAGACAGACGTGTTAATTTCTTTACTTTATGTAAATTTCTTTAAAAACATAAAAATAGTTACAATTAAAAACAAAAACAAAAAATCACAAAAAAAAAAACAAACGGTTTAAATAAAAGACAGTTAATCTCCACAAAAAACTTTATTGCAGTGTGCAAAAAACAAACAAACCACTGTGAACTAATTGTTGCTACATTTAAAACAACACTATGGCTGCTGATGCAGATGATGCTGAAGCAGATAGTGCTTTAGACTGGCAGCAGAAAGTAATAACAAGAAAACGTCATCAGCTTGGGAAGCCAAAGTTGTACAAAAACAAACGCAAGTCAATAATGATCAACGATGATATACCATCAACCAGCAATCAATTTGAGTTACTGCAAAATGATGATGATAATGATGATATAGACAAAGAGCGAACGGACGAAAAAGAAGAGAATAACAATGAAACACCAACAGCACCTAAACCACCACCTATATACATTCCAGATGTAGTTGATATTAATAAAATGATAAGTAATATAAGTGTAATTATCCCAAAAGAAGAGTTTAGTTATAAGTCACTTAAAGATAATCAGGTCAGGCTTATGATTAAAACAGTTGATCATTACAGACAGTTGGTAAAATACTTAGATGGTCGTAAAATAGGTTTTCATACATATCAATTAAAGCAGGAACGTTCCTATAGGGTAGTAATTAAAGGTCTTCACCACTCAACTCCGGTGGAGGACATAAAAGCTCAATTGTCACGTCTAGGCCATGAAGTACGTAATGTTACTAATGTTAGAAGTAGGGTAAACAAGGAACCACTAGCTATGTTCTATATTGATTTGGAACCTAATCAGAATAACAAGAAGATTTTTAACATTAAACATTTTAACCATGCCATTATTTCCGTTGAACCTCCTAGAAAAACTACAGAATTGGTACAATGCCACAGATGTCAGCTTTTCGGCCACACAAAGGCCTATTGCAAGAGGCAATTTAATTGCGTAAAATGTGGGCTAAATCATCCTACAGCAGAGTGCAAAAAAGACTCGAATATGCCAGCTCGTTGTGCTAATTGTTTTAAAGATCATACGGCAAACTACAAAGGGTGCCATATATATCGAAAGTTAATTCAAAAAAGATTAAATCATGGCAACAACTCTCATAATAATCGTCAAAATACTAGTTATAATGAAAATCCAAATGATTTCCCACAACTTAATAATGGAAATTTTAACAATTTTGCATCAAATACTAACAATAACCAACAGTCATATTCTGATGCATTGAGAAACTCAAATGTAAACAACAGTAATAATTCAATGGATAGAATTGAAGTTATGCTAGCCAATCTTCTCAACATGATTACAATGCTAATTTCTAAGTTATGCAAATAAGTTTACGTATAGGAATATGGAATGCCAACGGACTTCCAAATCACACTACAGAAATAGAAACTTTTATGCACTTACATCATATTGATATATTTCTAATATCTGAGACACATTTCACTAATAAAACATTTTTTAAAATAAAAGGATATGATCTAATTTCATGCAATCACCCAGACAACAAGGCCCATGCGGGGTCAGCAATTTTGATTAAATCTTCCTTAAAATACGTTGCACTGGCTGGAATACAAATTAGTGACGGAAATAATGATGTTTCTATATATTCCATATATTTCCCTCCAAAACATAATGTAAAGTGCGAAGATTATGATAACTTTTTTACTAAACTCGGTCCTAAGTTTATCGTTGGAGGAGATTTTAACGCAAAGCATCAATGGTGGGGCTCTAGGCTTTGTAACCCCAAAGGCAAGGAACTTTATACCTGTATACAGAAAAATAAATTCTCCGTCCTTTCTACAGGACATCCAAGTTTTTGGCCAAGCGATCCTAGAAAAACCCCGGATTTACTAGATTATATTGTATATTCAGGCATTCCTAGTAATCTTTTGGATATTTTAGATACCGATGAACTTGGTTCTGATCATTCTGCTCTTATAGTTAATAACAACACAGCCTGCTTATCGGTTGATGAAAAGTATAAAGTTATCTCTTCCAAAACCGATATCATTTCGTTTAAATACTGGTTAGAAAAAAATATAAATCTTAATATACGCATAAAAGATGAAACGGAATTGAACAACGCTGTTGAATATTTTACAAATTTGATTCATGAAGCAGCTTTTTTGTCAACGCCAACTAAAACCCAAAATAGGAGTCGAAATGGAGTTGTGGTGTCTGCAGAAATTAGAGATCTAATAAGAAATAAAAGACGATTAAGAAGGATATGGAAACAAACAAGAAACACTGTAAATAAAACGAATTTAAATCGAGCTACTAATGAATTAAAACAACGTTTAGCTGACATAAAGAATGATCAATTCAGCCATTTTTTAAAAAGCCTTAATCCATCAAAGAACGACGAGCATAAATTATGGAATGCTACAAAATATCTAAAAAGACCAGTTAAACGAAATGTTGTCATAAAAGATCTAAACGGCACGTGGTGTAAATCGGACTCGAGCAAAGCTATTGCTTTTTCTCAGTATCTAGAATCTACTTTTCAACCATTTTCTTTTAATAATGAAGATGATATAAGCTCGGTAACTACTTTCCTAGAAAGTCCATGCCAAATGGACTTGCCATTAAGCATATATCACCCCAAGAAGTAGAACAGGAAATTTTTAAACTTAATAACAAAAAAACACCAGGATATGACAAGATATGTGCCAAAGATGTAAAAGCTTTGCCAAAAAAAGCTATTATTTTATTAACGCTAATCTTTAACTCAATTTTAAGACTAAATCATTTTCCTGACCAATGGAAATGTGCTGAAATAATGATGGTGCAAAAACCCGGTAAACCTGAAAATGATATTAAACCCTACAGACCAATAAGTCTCCTAGTTACATTTTCCAAAATTTTTGAAAAACTGTTTTTACGAAGATTGCAACCGATACTAGATACTAATAATATTATACCTGAATATCAGTTTGGATTCCGACATAAACACGGAACACCTGAAGTGTTTAGATGTTAAGCAAGCTTTTGATAGAGTGTGGCATCCAGGTCTCCTCTTTAAATTAAAACAGCTTCTTCCTGCACCATTCTTTTTGATTCTCAAGTCTTACTTACAAAATCGTAATTTTTATGTAAAAGTAAAAGATGAAATATACGAATTTAAAGCTGGTATCCCTCAGGGTAGTGTATTGGGTCCAGTCCTCTACACTATTTACACATCGGATATGCCGGTAAATGAAGATATTACTGTGGCTACTTATGCAGACGACACAGCTTTAATAGTTAGTAACTATTGCCAAAACGAAGCCTCTTATCAGGTGCAAAATAATCTAAATCATATTTCTACGTGGCTAATAAGATGGAACATTTGTGTAAATGCTGAAAAATCATCGCATATTACATTTACATTAAGAAGGGGTGATTGCCCTTCAGTATTTTTAAATGGTGCGGAAATTCCTAGATCTAACTGTGTTAAATACCTTGGAATGCACTTAGACCGAAGATTAACATGGAAAAATCATATAGTGGCTAAAAGAGACCACTTAAAAATTAAAACTCAGAAAATGTATTGGTTATTAGGTAAAAAATCCGAGCTAAGCCTCGAAAATAAACTTCTACTATACAAAACTATATTGAAACCCGTTTGGACTTATGGCATACAACTTTGGGGTACTGCAAGTAATTCCAATATTGAAATTCTACAACGTTATCAGTCTAAAATGCTTCGAATTATTTTAGATGCGCCATGGTTTGTTACTAACGATAATATATACAAGGACTTAATGATACTAAAAGTCAAACAGGAAATTAATAGTTTTAGTTCAAAATATGTTGAAAGACTTAGCAATCACTCTAATCCACTTGCAATTAGCTTACTGGATGATAGTGAAGAAATACACAGACTGAAAAGACATCATTTTTTGGACTTACCTTTCAGGGAATAGCATATAATTTCATAAGTTTGTGAATATGTACAAAAATTAGAATATAAAAGCTTGTAAATATAGGTTATAAATAGTATACACTTACGTAGTAAGTATACATATGTTTAGATGTTTTGATCTCACTGGAGATTAAGACCTATGTCATTATTATTATGAATTAATTTGCTTATTATTGTAAAATAGCTTGCAAATAAACATATGAAATGAAAAAAAAAAAAATTACATATTTTTAACGCTCTACACCATTTCCAATTGTATCAATTGTTTTTAAAATTTATCAATTGTATTTCAGAAATAATCAATTGAATTTCAGTTTTATCAATTGTATTTCAGAACTTATCAATTATTTTTCAGATTTATGAATTGTATTTCAGAACTAGTCAATTGAATTTCAGTTTTATCAATTGTATTTCAGAAATTATTAATTGTATTTCCGAAATTCACAACTGTATTTCAGAAATTATCAAACTGTATTTCAGAAATTATAAATTGTATTTCAGAAATTATGAAATGTAATTTAGAAATTTTTCTCTATTAACTATGATAAACCATCAACAAGTTCTGAAATAGATTTGATTATTTCTGAAATACAATTAATAAATTTCTGAAATACATTCCATAATTTCTAAAATACATTTAAAATTTCTGAAATACAATTAATAGCTTCTGAAATACAGTTAATATTGTAGTTGCTGATGAGTTACCATATATGATGGCACCATATATGACAATATATTGTTTAAATGGCACCAATATGGTGCTTTATATGGTAATACATAACTTAGATTCATCCATATACCATTTGATCCGAAAAATGGCCCGATAAAATTGTATCAGTTCTTATTTGTATCAGTTGTTATCTAATTGCATCAGTTTAGATCTGACCTGATTAAATTATGTGTTAATCAGATAAAATTGTATCAGATTTTTGACCTGATACAATTTTATTGGTTTATATTACATGGTATCAGTTTAGGTCCAAATAGATATATTTGTATACAAAATTATATAGTTATATCCCAATTTTGACCTGATATCAGTTTAAAACTTTGATACAATTCTATAAGGTAAATGTCGGATACAATTATATTTTATTTATGTAAAATTGAACCAATTACGATCAAACCGATAGAATTGTATCAGGTCAAAAATCTGATACAATTTCATCTGATTAACACATAATTTAATCAGGTCAGATCTAAACTGTTACATTTAGATAAAAATTGATAAACAATTGATAAAAATATATCGGGCCATTCTTCGGATGAAACTATATATTTATACAGATATAACTTAATCACATATATGACTATATGTAACTATTTTTCCTCGGGTTGTTTAAATGATACGGTATATCAAAGTATATGGTACTATATATGGTAGCATATATTATCATATCTGCATCTGTATTAAAACTGTCGTTCATCAGGTACCATATATGAGCATATATTGTTGAAATGGCACCATATATGACAATATATGGTTTAAATGGCACCAAATATGATAATATATGGTTTGAATGGCACCATATATGATAATATATGGTTTGAATGGCACCATATATGATAATATATAGCTTAAATAACACCATATATAAATATATATCGCACTATATATAGTACCATATATTATCATATCTGGAACTGAATTAAAGATTTTGTTTATGAGGTACCATATATTGTTTAAATGGCACCATATATGATAATATCTAGTTTAACTGTCACCATATATAATTATATATTGTTTAAATGATACCATATATAATTATATATTGCTAAAATGCCACCATATATATTAAGATATAGTTCTATATATAACTATATATGCAATAAGATCAACCATGTTATGTAATATATAATTATATATGCCATATCTAATATTATGAAGGCCGATATCTAATTAGATGAAATTATATATAGCATAATATAAGGAAAATTTTTCTGAAAAAACGTCATATATAATTATATATGGATATACATAACCACATGTCTAATTATATATTGTAATATATGCCACATATGATTATATATAATTTTTTTTACTCGGGTATATATAAAAGAAATAACGTTACTGACTGACTGACTCAACATCGCCCAGCCCAAACAGCTGAAGCTAGGAAGTTGAAATTTGGTATGTAGGTTCCGCTAAGACGGGATTTTTGTAAATTCCTACCGGAACGGGCAAAGAAGGGAAAAGTCTCCCCCTTGACGGCCTGCCAAAACCCCTTTGGCTAGAAAGCTGAAATTTAAGATATGTGTTCCTTGGAGTAGGGGCTAACTTTTCTGGAAAGTACTTTCTGGAATTTTGGACAGGGACGTTGTAAAAATGGGGGTTAAAAAGGGGAAAAGTAAATTTTTTCAAAAAAGTACCTTTTTCAAAAAAAAAATACTTTTTTCAAAAAAAGCACCGTTTTCCAAAAAAGGTACCGTTTTCCAAAAAAAAGTACATTTTTCAAAAAAGGACTTTTTTCAAAAAAAAAGTACCTTTTTTCAAAAAAAGGTACCTTTTCCCAAAAAAGTACCTTTTTCTAAAAAAATTTACCTTTTCCAAACAAAAGTACCTTTTCCAAACAAAAGTACCTTTTCCAAAAAAAGTACCTTTTTCCAAAAAAAAAAATTTTTCCAAAAATACCTTTTTCATAAAAAGTGCCTTTTCCAAAAAAAGTACCTTTTTCCAAAAAAAATACATTTTTCCAAAAAAATACATTTTTCTAAAAAAGTACCTTTTTCCAATAAAGTACTTTGTATCTTTTTCCAAAAAATTTCGCTTTTTCTAAAAAGTACCATTTAAAAAAATATAATTTCACAAAAGTACTTTTTTCCTCCCCCCACGGATATCTCCACTACAACAAGGTTTCTTGATATTCGGCATAGACGTCCGCTAAGATGGGATTTTTGTAAATTCCTACCGGAACGGGCAAAAAGGGGAAAAGTCTCCCCATAGACGGTCTCACAAATTGGAAAAGTGCCCCCCTTAACTGCCTGCCCAAACCACTGGAGGTAAGAAGTTGAAATTTGGTGTAAAAGATCCTCCACTGTAGTAGACATCGACTAAGTTTGTATTTTTGGAATTCCCTACAGGATATCCCAAAAGGTGGATGTTTCTCGCTTGATGGCCTGCACAATCTGCTGAAACTATGTAGGTGAAATTCGGTATGTGAGTTCCTCCTTCTGTGTAGGCATCCGCTTAGACGGACTTTTTGAAATTCCTATCGGGAGGGGAAATAAGGGAAAAGTCTCCTCCTTGACGGCCTGCCCAATCCCTTTTGGCCAACCTAAAATTTTAAATATGTATTCCCTGGAGTAGGACTAACTCACCGGCAACGTAATTCTTCTATTTTGGAACAGGAAAATAGTAAAAATGGGGGTTGAAAGGGAAAAATGTCCCCAATAACGACCTGCCCAAACCGCTGAGGCAATGAGGTTGTAATTTGGTATGAATGTTCCTCATCCATCGCAGACATTCACGAAGATTGAATTATTGTACATTCCTAAAGGGAGGGGCAAAAAGAAGAAAAGCCTCCCCTTGGTGGCCTGTAAAAACCCCTTCGGCTAGAAACCTGAAATTTAAAATGTGGGTCCCTGGAGTAAGGGCTAACTTATTAGAAAGATACTTTTTTGAATTTTGGACAGCGTCATTCTAAAATGGGGGCTCAAAAAGGGAAAGTGGCCCCTTAACGACCTGTCCAATATGCTGGAACTAGGAAGCTGAAATTCGGTACTTAGGTTCCTCTTCCAGCCTAATTCCAACCGGGAGGGACAAAAAAAGAAAAAGTGTCCCCCTTGACAGCCTGCTCAAACTGCTGGAACTAGGAAGTTGAAATTCCCTGTCGATGGATTTTTGGAAATTCCTACCGATAGGGGCATAAATAGTAAAAGTTGGCTAGAAACCTGAAATGTAAAACATGTATGGGCTCACTTATCGGGAAGGTGCTTTTTGGAATTTTGGACAGGGACATTGCAAAAATGGGGATTAATGAAGCGACAAGTTCCGCTTAAAGGCCTGCCCAAACCGCTGGAGGTAGGAAGTTGAAATTTGGTACTAAAGTTCCCCCTCTATTGTAGACATCCGCTAAGATGAGATTTTTGGAAATTTTCACAGGTAGGGTCAAAAACAGGAATAGTCTCCCCATTAACGGCCTGGCCAAACTGCTGGAACGGGGGAGCTTAAATTCGGTATTTGGGTTCCTTCTCCAACGTAGATGTCCCCTAAGATGGTATTTATGTAAACTCATACCGGGAGGGGTAAAAAGGGAAAAAACTTCTCCCTTGACGGCCTGGCCAAACTGCTGGATATAGAGACCTAAAATTATGTATGTAGTAGGTTCCTCCTCCAACGCATACGTCCTCTAAGACGGAATTTTTTTTGAAATTCCTACCGGGAGGGGTAAAAACGGAATAATTCTCCCCCTTGATGTCCTAACCGAACCCTTCGGCGAGAAACCTGTAATCTATAATATGTTTTCCTTGGAGTATGGGCTAACTTATCGACAAGGCATTTTAAGGACTTTGGACAGGAACGTGGCAAAAATGGTGGGTCAAAAGGGGAAAGTTGCCCTCCCCCTTAATGTCTGCGGCTTTAGCTAGAAGCCTAAAATTTAAAGAACGTGTGTATATGGAACACTACAATTAAGAAACTAAATAGGAAACGAGTGGAATTGAAATACTACAATAGTGGAACGAAATGGATATAAACGCTGAACGGGTAGAATTGAAATTATAGACAATGGAAATGGATTGGAAGAGGGAACGAAATGTAATGGACTATAGAACTTAATGGAATGAGGAGCGAGATGGCATAGAATGGGGATCGAGTGGAATTGAAACACTGCAGTTAAAAGAGGAATGAAACGGAGCAAGTGCAAAGAAATGCAATGGAAAGAGAAGCGACTGATATCAATATCGATACACAAGACAGTAGGAACGAAGTGGAATGAATCGGGGAACGAGTGGAATTGGAATAACGGTGGAAGAAACCGACTTACGGGTCTATCTACCTAAGTTCGCACTTTACCGAATTATCTTGACATACAAACGTATATTGCAATTTATAATGGATTCATTACTAACAATCCACTTTCATGAGAAAAAATCAAATATTTATTTATTTTAAACCCATTGTTGTGTCAGAATTATTTATTTGTGGTGGCTGGGTGAAGGCTTTTATTATAAAAACTGTACTTTAAATAAAAAAGCGAATTTATAAAAATGTGGGGGGGCGCATACCCCACCCCCCACCCAACCACGAATACGACCTATCTACGCCGATGGCTTCAACAACAGACAAAATTGTAATTTTACTTGTTACATTTTTATTTGTATAAAAATTAAGAGGCAAAAAATAGTGTTTGTACTTAAACATTACAATAAATTTACCTTAACAATTATTTTACCTTAATCTTCGCACTCCTAAAGCTTTTTACAAACGTGGCAACACTGGGAGTAACGTAAACTGCAACAAGCTCTGTGTATTTGTGAAAAATAAAATATTTATTGGTTAAAAAAAATAGAAAAGACTACATATACCTATAGATAAACCAAATATCACGGGAATAAAATAAAAAGAATCATAAAAAACATTAATTCTTTTTAAAAAAACTATATTTAAAATTTATGACTGACTCTGCAAAGGCTGAATGCCATAAATGCAAGAGATCAATTCGTAGCGAATCAGGCATAGCATGTGCTGGAATATGTGGCAAAATTTACTATTGTGGTGATAAATGTGCAGGCCTCGATCAGTATTCATCAAAGATCTTGGAAGAAAATGCCTATGTGAGGTTTATCTGTAATGATTGTGTCCAATATACTCACAATGTAGATTTTGCGTTGAAGGAAATTCAAGATGGTGTCAAAAGAACAAAATAAACTTAGCTGAATATAGAGCCGAATTTGAAGTGTCATTAAAACACAACGAGAATGAAATCAAACAATTACACTGTGGAACAAATTTAGGTTAGCAAAAGTTAGGTCGATTCTGAGAGTGAGGGGTGAAAATAGAGGCTAAATTAGAAGACCCGTATCGCGGCGTTTGTTTATGTTAGTTCGATTTTTTTTTCAATCGACCTTCGAACTTTGCAGTCAAATGCCGATTTTCAGCATATTGTTTATATGGTTTTTTGGCTATAACTCGTCTACTAATTGATATTTTTTAAATCTGTAAAAGCCAAATTATTGCTAGAGACCTGTGCAACAATTAAAATTTAAAAAAAATTCATTTATAAAATTTTTGTGGTGCTTATGAAGCAAAATGTTTGAAAAATTATTTTTTTTTTCATTCTTTTTGAAAATATTTTCCACAAAACGAAGTCTTTTTTGCTGTCTGTTTCAAAAAAATATAATTTTGAAATGTTAGTTACCCGACTAAAAAAGATGTTATATAATCATATATCACCATATATAAAACCATATATATGTTCATATCTAATTTGATCCGAATATTGGAATATATAATTATATCAAGCGAGATAAGCATGTTATCTGACCTGATACAATTTCATCCGAAAAATGGGTCTATCTAATTGCATTAAATTATATATACAACTATGGACATGGAAATAGGACACTTTTATGTGTTAAGAACAGAGTAGGAAAATAAACTCTACCGTACCGTACTTTTAGGGTTGCGTGCCGCACATCGCGAACACAGTACACAAGCATATTGGTTGCGTAGAAAACACATACGCTATTCTCTCCAATTAGTGTTTGTGTTTATACACACAACCCGAATTCGGTACGCTACGGGGTGTGAATATGTGTTGAAAGTACAGTACATAATCGTAGCGTTTGCGTTCATCAGACAATCGTAGTGTACCGCATTCGGTTTGTGTACAAACACACAACCGCTAAAACGATTGTCCTTAGCCGTACACTACCCTACATGTTGTGTACAGTTTATTTTCCTACTCTGGTTAAGAAACATAATTATTTATTTTGAAAAATAAAACAAAAATAAAATTTTTTATTTCATATACGGGAAGTGTTATTATTGATGATTGTAATTCATTCTTTATTTAAATAAAAATCCTTCAACTATTTTATATATATGTATTGGTAAATATTAGGCCGGGTCGATTTGTGGGGAGGCAAAAAAATCAGGGAAAATCGTATTCTAGGGATCAAAATAAGAAACTTTGCCGAAGTAACCATACCTCTAAAACGAATTCTACTACCCCCCAACTGTTGACTTTGGTCCCGTAGGGTCAAGTTTTGAAAAATCACACTTTGAACCATTTAGAGTGCCCCAATCGAGTCCAAATGTATGACCGACCCCCACTAACTTTGGAGGGCCGATCCACCCATGCCAGTGGCACACCCCCTGGAACTCCCTGGGGGGTTCCCCATACAAACATTTTAAAAAATCACCATTTTTGGCACTTTATTTTATTATTATTTATTTTTTTTATTTTTATTATTTTATTTATTTTTTCTCCTTAGAAATTTATTTAGTCAGAACATATGTAAATGAAAAAATTAATTTAACTTAGTAATAGAAAAGAAAAAATAAAAAATTACTGTTTGAAGTCTTTTTTGCTTTCAAGTCTGGGCAATTTCGCACGGCTCTCTAATGTCGTCGCCATAACAGCCTCTACATTTTCCGGTATAACTCGTTTGGAAACGCTAGCTAGCAATTGAACGTGTCGTTCTGTTGCAGGTCGTAAAATAGGTTGTGTGGGTTTTTTAAGCCACCCTAGAATTATTTTGATCCCTAGAATACGATTTTCACTGAGCCATGGGCATTAAATCGACCCGCCCTAGTAAATATGTATAAACTAATAAAAATACCTGGACTTCTAAATAGGACCATTTTATATTTTTACAAAAAACCGTAAATTTTTTATGGTTTTAAAACCATTATTGTTTTTTTAGCGTTAATATTACACTAGAATTTTGTGCTGCATCCATTATTATCAATAACCGCTTCGCATCTTCTTTGCATACTCGCAACTAATCTCTGGCATCTTTCTTTTGTATACCAGGCTTCTTGAATACCAGCCCAAAGTTCGGTGGAATTTTTGTAATTGTTTTGCGAAACTTTTGTTTTTACATCATTCCGTAGATTTTCTATTGCATTAAGGTCCGGACTTTGGGCTGGCCAGTCCAAAACCTTAATTTGTTCTTGTAAAAACCAATCCTTCACTATGCTTCGGATCGTTTTCTTGCATAAATGTCCACTTAAATGGCATATTTTCATAGGCAAATGGCTCCGTAACATTCTTAAGAATGCTCAAATATTGAAACCTATCCATTTTGTCCTCTACTTTTACGATAGGCCAACACCATGCCGGGAAAAGCCCCCCATACCATAATATGACCCCCACCGTGTTTCAAGGTCTTCTGAATGTACCTAATGTTTAAAGCCTGGTTTTTTGGGCGGTGTACAAATGTTCTACCATCTGGTCCGACATGATTTACCTTCGTTTCATCGCTCTAAAGCACATTTTTCCAAAAGGACAACTCATTTCCTTTGTGGATTTTGGCAAAATCAATACGTTTCTTAATATTTTTTCTTGAAAGAAGAGGCTTCTTTCTACTTATTCGTCCAAATAAGTTTGCTTCATTCAGTCTTCTTCTTACTAACCTGTCTGCCACTTGAACGTTGAATTTTTCCCTGATTTCATTATTTATTTGACGGAAGGACATATTACTTTTGCGTACTATAGTCCTGTGCATATAAGTTGAAGTTTTACGACGAATTGGCTTAAGTTCTTTATTTTACGTATGATATTTCTTGTCGGCAGCACATAGACGAATAGCATTGTATACCATATTTCGCGAACACTTTAGTATTTTAGCAATTTCAGTTGGAGATTTCATCTCGTTGTGGAATTGAGACATAAGTCTTAGTTTTTCTGGATTACAATGTTTTCCACATCCCACATTGGTAAAATTAGAAAAGAATTTACTTATTTCAAACGCAAATTATGAAAAGAAAATTATTACTAAATGCATCGAGTAAAATTTTGATAATTATTCTATTTTTATGTCCAAGTCAAATATGAACAAAGTAAAGTAATTTTGTTGTAAATATTTGCATGTTTTAAATATTGCAAAGTTTTATATATAATCTGAGACTACTTGATTACAGTTTAATATAATAGAAAAGAAATATAATTATTGCTTTATAATTATTAAGAGAAATGCATGAAGATAATTTTGTATGTCCATAGCTGTAAATACTTATAATTTGATGAAAATTCTCAAATAAAATTTTAGTAAATATTGTTGAGCTCACTTATTTTTATTCCAATTAAATACTAATGCCCGACAAAACAGTTTGGCTAACAAAGTGGGTACTGGTCGATCTTTGGTATTTTGATGCAATACAGAAAAATTTTGTTGATGGAAATATGTTTGAAATGAGGACTAGAATAACGCAGTTTGTAACTGAATTCCTTCTTTTAAAATGTGGTTTATTTTGTTTTATTTCAATTTATTTTATTTGTGGGCGCTGTGGTGTAATGGTTAGCGCGTTGGACTGTTACACGTAAGGTTGCGGGTTCGAGCCCCAACCAAGGCAACATCAATTTATGAAAAATAGTAATATCTATGAGTTTTTTCTATCCCTCATACATATCGCAGCGTCCTCCTTCGGTGTTCCCATAGCACTTAACCCCACCGAAGTAAAATAATATAATAGGGCTATGAACTAAAAAGCTTCAACAAAGTTCGCCAACTCACCATTAGATGGCGCGCAACAACTGTTCTAAAATTCAACATCTCGCGCAATTACAGTGTTGCCATATTTGAAACCCTTCATCTTTCACCACCTTTCACTTCTTCTCTATCCCCTTTCCAAAGGAAGCAACACGTTAATTAATAGGTAGAATTTCCTGAGTGTTGCTTCTCTTAAAAAAAAAAAAAACAAAAAAAAAAAGACCAACATTCAAAACGAGAAAAAGTGGTTTAGACAAATTTTTGCTAATAAACTTGGAAATAACTGACGAAATAAATTTTCAGTTTAATTCAACATTACAAAAATTGGCCGGAACAACTTTTTCTAGTTTAAGAGTTTTGTTCGTTCTTACAAAATGTGTGCCTTCCCAGCAAAACCTTATATTACCCGGTAATGACTTTGGTAAGAAGAAATAAGGGTATGTAACCTCTTACTTTTCTATTAGCAAAGCTATTATTTTAACAAGGGCATGTCCATCGTCCTTACCTAGTAATATGGTATTCTGAACTTACATGTTACGCTTACCTATTACCTTTAGGTTACAAAAAACCGTAAAATAATACGATTTTTTTATTAAAATTTCAATTTGTTTTATATTGACTATTAAATTAAAAATTACATATTTTTAACGAAAAATTTTGTAAATTTTTTTTTTATAAGTTTTGGTTACAAAAATAAGCATTTTGTAATGAAGCGGGTAACCTCTTACTTTTCTGTTACCAAAGCTATTATTTCAACATGTCCATCGAGGTAACTCCTTACCTACACGCTGAAAAAAACGGCCTGTCCCAAACATATTTTTGCTGGTAAGATATATATATTTGGAGAAATTGTTAAACATATTCGCCGTGTTTTTACTAGAAACAATATTATTTTCATGCAAATATATTATATTTGCAAGCAATTATATTATGTTTTCCTGTAAATATATAATGTTTGGATGAAATGAAATGACGCTATCGACAAATATTATATGTTTGGCAGCAAGCATATAATATGTGTGTCATAAACAAATTATGTTTCCATGCAAATACTATATATAAATAATATATTTAGTTATAAAGCAATTATTAATATTTGCCAAACAATAGGCGTATTTATTCTACTCTCCAAATTTCTCTATATTTTAATGGAAAAACATAAAAAGTAAAAATAATACATCTACTGTTTGGAGATTATTTAATAACTAAATATATTATAAATCACATTGAATTTTACATCTAATACAAATCTTTCATTGAAAAACAATAACTACAATCTCTTCATTTATTTTTTATTTATTTTTATTAACAAATTTAATTAAAAACTGTTATAATAAGTTAATACTTTAATATACACAATTAAATAATGTTTTTTTCTTTTTAACACAATTTTATGTTTTATTTATACTAATTTATTTTATTTTTCACATCTTTCACAATAAAATTAATAAATAAAGGAAAAATATCACTAAATTTTCTGACTAGATGCAGTCTAGCTAAACTAAACGATTATTACCAACTACAAAAGTTATAATGGCTACATACAACTTTATATGTATCAAGAATGGAAATTCGCCGTTTTTCCAAATTTATGTTAATTGTATCCCACAAATATAATTATTACCGGGAAATATATGTATAGTAACTATAGAAACAATATATTTGGAAGCATACTCCAAATACATATATGGTAGTTTGTAAATATAATATAATTACCTCCAAACATAAACAAAAACGTCTTTTTCCTCCGTGTAGTAACATGTTATTCTAAACTTACGTGTAAGGAGTTTTCAAAAACATTTTGTTTAAATTTTAATTTTTTAAACAGAATATCAATTTCAAATTCGCGGATTTTTAACAAAAAATAGCATTTCTAAAATTTTATAGAAAATCCAATTATTTATACCAATAAAACATTCAAACGTATGAATTTCGTATTACAAGTAATGCAAGGGTAAGCGGTTTATATATTACCAGGTAATATGCATAGTACACTCAAAAAAATAAGTTAGTATAAAAATTAGTAAAACGTCTTGTATATCAAGTGTACTAGTTTTCAGCAATTTTTTTGTTGAAATTCCGTTTTCAGCAAAAATTTTAGTTATATTTTTTTAGCACTAAACTAATTTTGAACTAATGTTTTACTAATTTATTTTGCTACAAAAATTGTGCTGATAACCGCTTTCATAGCGTGGACGACAACCAGATAGACAAGATGTAGATGTCGCAGCTCGTCTGGAAACGGAAATGACATAAAAATAAAAACAACTCTACACATTTCTATATTTAAATTTTCAGCAAATAAATTTACTAAAGTAAAATTTCGCTACAAGTTTTTTGAGTTTTTTTCAGTCTACTAATATTCAGCAAAAAGTTTAGTGATTTTAGCAAGGATTTTTTTCATTTGCAGTCGACTAAGTGTTAGCAAAACTTTTGCTGAAGATTACTATTTTTTTGGTAGAAATCAGCTCGCTGATTTTCAGCAAACCTTTTGCTGAAATTACCAACTTTTTTGCAAGCACGCTCCTGACTAAAAATTTGCTGACACAGCAACATTTTTTGCTGACTTTACTGATTTTTTTTTGAGTGTAGTACCCATATATTACCAAGGTTTTGCTGGTTTTTTTTCTTATAACTAACAAAATTAACTTTAACAATAAATTTTTTTTCACCGAAAAAAAACTCAACTTATTTATTTCAATTTTTATTCTTAAATTTAAAAATTAAATTTGTTCTATCGACCTTTAATGGCACAATGATTACATTTTTTTTCCTTATTTATTTCTTTAAAATTATTTTTATTTTAATATAGAGTATTTTGCAAATATTTAAAAATAGATTGTTAAATTCAATTATAAACATTAATTATATTTGTCAAAGTGCAAAATTCAAAACCACATCCACAATTTTTTAGTTTTATAGTGCAATTAAACTTTAAAAAATTTTGTATAATTAGATATTATGTCAGATATAATTATGGTACACTCGAAAAAAAAGGCAGTAAAGTCAGCAAAAATGTTGCTGTGTCAGCAAATTTTTAGTCAGGAGCGTGCTTGCAAAAAAGTTGGTAATTTCAGCAAAAGGTTTGCTGAAAATCAGCGAGCTGATTTTTACCAAAAAATATTAATCTTCAGCAAAAGTTTTGCTAACACTTAGTCGACTGCAAATGAAAAAAGTCCTTGCTAAAATCGCTAAAATTTTTGCTGAATATTAGTAGACTGAAAAAAACTCAAAAAACTTGTAGCGAAATTTTACTTTAGTTAATTTATTTGCTGAAAATTTATATATAGAATATGTGTAGAGTTGTTTTTCTTTTTTTGTTATTTCCGTTTCCAGACAAGCTGCGACATCTACATCTAGTCTATCTGGTTGCCATCCACTCTATGAATGCGGTTGTCAGCACAATTTTTGTAGCAAAATAAATTAGTAAAACATTAGTTCAAAATTAGTTTAGTGCTAAAAAAATATAACTAAAATTTTTGCTGACAACGGAATTTCAGCAAAAAAATTGCTAAAAATTAGAACACTTGATATACAAGACGTTTTACTAATTTTTCTACTAACTTATTTTTTTGAGTGTATACATATATAAAATTAATATAATTTTATATTAACTTTGTTAAATTTTGATATAAGATTGTTTATAGAAGCTTATACGCCATTATATATAATTATATATAAACTATATCGCAGATCTCTTAATATATGGCTGGAGACCAAATCACATATGATTATATATAACGTCATATTAAACATACCCGAGTAAAAAAGTGTATATAAAATTATATGTGAATGGATATATTTGCAATATGTAACTGGATATAATTTCATCCGAAAAATGGTTATATTAAATTGTATCATATTGGATATAATTGTATTTACAAGGATACAAAGTTATATCAAATGATAAACTTATATCCGAATTTTGTCCCGATCAAATTGGATATAAGTTAATACAATACGATATGATTAAATTTAAATGATAAAAAAAAACTTTGAATTGGAGGGCAGCAGGATTTCGGGTCCTACACACTCAGGGGTGTGATGAAAATCGAAAACGAACAGTTTTTCAATCTAGAATAATTTGTTTCGCGTAAATCAAATTGGCTTCAAATTATTATTTATCGTTTTATTTGACGCCGGACCTGTAAATTAGGAAATAAAATATAATTGGTATTGTACAGATCCTAAAATATTTACCGTTGAAAATCAGATCGTTTTCGTTTTCGATATTCATCACATGCCTGACTGTCAGCCGAGGTCTACTTTTGATAATGAGCAACTATTAAAGACGTTAATGTATAAATCTGTTATTCTTTAAAGACTAGATAATTTTTTATCAAATATGGGAATTTTCTTTGGACTTAGAAATTTGTTTTAAATATGTTAAGCTTTTTTTATTTTAAATAAAATTTTAATGGCTAGCCCTTTTTTGTTGGAGGCTCATAGTTCCCGATTTATGGAGCTGAAGATGATCTACAACAATATTTAATGGCTTATTTCTTATTTCTCCACTCAAAACTTATCGGACAAGAACAAAATATATATATCGTTGGGAAGCTACTTGAAATACCTTTTCAATGATATGCAACATGCCTTAGACTTATTAACCCATTACGAGCCGGGCCATGATTTTAAATGTTAATTTTTTTAAATTGGATTTTTTAAATAAAAAAAAAACTTTTAGAAGTAAAAAAGTTCAGAAAATATTAATTTAATGAAAAAATTGAGTAAAGCATATAAAAAATTGTTTTTGATCAAATATTACATTAATCTCGAACCGGGCCATGATTTTAAATGTTAATTTTTTTAAATTGGATTTTTTAAATAAAAAAAAAACTTTTAGAAGTAAAAAAGTTCAGAAAATATTAATTTAATGAAAAAATTGAGTAAAGCATATAAAAAATTGTTTTTGATCAAATATTACATTAATCTCGAACTTGGGTCTGATATTAACTAATATATCGTCGGCTTGCCTGCAAGAAGTGCTATTTTTTGGTTTTAACAGGTTTTCAGGAGAGCGAGAAAACTGATTTATATTATCCTTTTAAGATATTTTATTGACATCATATGCCCTAATGATTCGCGACCTTATTTATTACAATCATTATTAAGGCATATGATGTCAATGCAATATATTAAAACGATAATATAAAACAGTTTTTTCGCCCTCCTGAAAACCTGTTAAAGAACACATAACACTACTTGCAGGCAAGCGTGCGATATTGTTATATATAAAAAATAAAATTATATTTTTGTATCTATTTATATATACAATTTTGAACGGTTTTATCAATAATATATTCCTATATATACAATTTTCAATAAAGCAAATACTGATATATGATTTAATATGATTACATATGAGAAAATTTTTAAAAAATTTAGAATATATCACCATATAAAAACATATATGGTCGCACACAATATTTCATATTATCATATATTTTAATATTAAAAAATATATGTTATATATACTCTTTTTTACTCGGGTATTTATAAAACCAAAGTGTTAATATAAATGTATACGATTATATAAAGCCACGCATATAAACATTTATAATTATATCAAATCATATAAGATTATATGAAAACTTTTTTAGTCGGGTAGGAAAAGTTTAAAAAAAAAAATTAAATTAATGATTTGGCCAGTTGCCGTTTAGCAGGCGGCTGTGGATCAACATCACTGCTCTCTAATATCTTGGTCATCATCATCAGAAAGGTCGATAATTTCGTCCAACAGATATTCTGGAATTTCATCTTTGTCTTCCCCTTCATCCTCTTTTTCCTCGTCTTCCTCTTCTTCAAAGGTGTTTTTATACCACCAACAAATTTCAGCGAGTATTGCATGTGGAGATTTCTTTCCTCTGTACCTGAAACGAAAATAGTTTTCAATCGTTAACATGTTTAAATTGTGCACTCTGACAAAGATATTAGAAAAATCTAGGAATTCAAAATATGCACACTCTATAGTTACCTTACTTCAAATGGAAGCTCAGTTTGGTGACAACGTTCGCCTTGCTCATCAGATTCAGTTGGCAACTGTTGAGCGAGTTGATCAAGATGCTGATGCAAGAGATGAATTTTGTACGACATATTAACCCCAATTTCATCGAAAGCTGCCAACATGTTTACAACAGATTGCCTGTAGTTGTCTTTGCGTTCTTTACCAAAAGTGCTTTAATGACTGCTTTCAATGCGAGCCATGCATTTAATTCTCGGTCTGTCAGAACTTGGTCAAAATCTTGACGACTCATTAGTTTCCGTATGTCGGGACCATTAACAACCCGTTCCTGAATTTTGGTGTTACTTAGTCTTGGGAAAATGTCTTTTAAGTGGTTGAATACTGCTGGTCTTTTTGCGATACATTTCAAAAAATTTTTAGCAATGCCAAGTTTAATGTGGAGCAACGGCAACAAAATTTTCATTTCAAAACAAGACTTTCGTATAGCCTATTGTCTTTAGGCCATTTCCGTCCAATGCGACTATTCCAGTTATGATGTTTGTACTGGTTTCTTCCTTTAATACCTTCTCCGTATCGTGAATCCCAATCGCACAAAAAACACGGATATTTTGGACGCCCAGATGCTGTTAAGCCTGTAATGAATGAAACTATTTTGAGGTCGAAGCAAATGCGCCACTGGTGTTAGTTATATTTGACTACTTCCAGAATGTGTTTCAAATTATCGAAATTTTCACTAGTGTCAGTGCTTTACGCAATCGGAACAGAAGGCATTCTATTTGTCTTGTGCAAAAGCACAACTTTTAACTTGATTAGTGAACTATCGATGAATAAACGCCAATCATCTTTTTTATAGGTTAACCCTATCGTCTCCATTAACATTTCAATATCGTTGCAATAAGCGAAATTTTTTGCATCATTCATATTGAAGAACTTTTCTAACTCTTTTTGGTGTTTTCGATACTTTGGTACCTTTCGCCAGCAAATTATTTCCTTTCAAAAATGAAGCCAGTAGTTCTGATTTTTTCCGAGTCAAACACAAATTTGCAACAATTCCATCCAATTGGTTTTGTGTGACTAGGATTGGGTCCTTTGATGTTTCAGAGGATATACCTTCACCAGGGTCGTATTCTGAGAAGAAATCCATGGATGTAGCAGCGGCGGTTGTAGTACTGATATCTGTTTGAAGATCAATACTTCGGTATGTTGGTACTGGAACGAATTCTGAGTGCGGTAATGGTAATAAGACACTTGGCACTGCTACATAAGTTTTATTCTTTGCTTTCCTTCTATTCAAAGTTTTATGGTAGTTGATACATCCATAGCAATTTTCTTCTTGATGCGGGCTGTTGTCTAACCACATCATTGCTATACCAAAAGGCATAGCCTTCTTCTTTCCACTTTTCCATTGCATAATAGTTGAATAGCAATTAAAGCTAACTTTTTTAGGGGCATAGTTTACGTCAGTGATAAACTCTTGCGAGAAATATTGTTTATAGGCTTCCAAAAAAAAATCACACGCATTGCCACATTTACATCGCTTGATATGAAACGTCCACAAACATTCCATTTTACATTTTGGTTCCCACATTTTTAATACAATATATATTATACAATGTTTTTTTTTGTTATTTTTATGAAACCGATGCACTTAACTTAAACCACTCACAAAATGAAATAAGTTCCAAAAAAATTAATAGCGAATTTCATCACGACCGAGCGAAAATTAAAAGACATCAGCTTCGGCTGAGTTCCGAGTCTTAACTGAATCTTTATTTTTGAAATTAGTTCGCTTGTACGAAATAAAAAAAATCGCTGCCGTGCGGTGGTTGAAAACTAAAAAAGATGTTTTGTTGGTATAAAAACACCTTTGAAGGAGAGGAAGACGAGGAAAAAGAGGAAGAAGGGGAAGACAAAGAAGAAACTGAGAAGTAAAACAGAAAGCAAAAAAGACTTAGTTTTGTGGAAAATATTTTCAAAAAGCATGAAAAAAAAAATAATTTTTCCAACATTTTGCTTCATAAGCACCACAAAAATTTTATAAATCAATTTTTTAAAAAATTTTAATTGTTGCACAGGTCTCTAGGAATAATTTGGCTTTTACAGATTTAAGAAATATCAATTAGTGGACGAGTTATAGCCAAAAAACCATAAAAACAATATGCTGAAAATCGGCATTTGACTGCAAAGTTCGAAGGTCGATTAAAAATAAATTCGAACTAACATAAACAAACGCCGCGATACGGGTCTTCTAATTTAGCCTCTATTTTCACCCCTCACTCTCAGAATCGACCTAACTTCTGCTAACCTAAATTTGTTCCACAGTGTTATTAGAGGCAATAGAAAAAAGATATGAAGAAAGATTAAGAAAGCTAGATAATGCACAAAGAATCTGTGAAAAAAGTGTAAATGGAATAAAAAATATTGGCGGCGTCATTAATGATTTTGAAAACAAAAATAAAGACATTTACAACACAATTGAAAAAAGCAATGCAAAGATGTCCGAAGAAATTAAAAAAGCAATAAAAGAAACAGGTGATAAACAAAACAAGCTGTCATTCGCTGAGACAGTAAAAAAAATACAGTATTGCCAGATCTGAAAAAACAAGTGCCATTAATTATAAAACCTAAAGAAAAACAAAAAATTGTAAAAACAAAAGAGGACTTAAACAATGAGGTTGATCCAGTTAACCTGAATATTATAAACATTGAAAACAGAACAAATGGAACAATTGTGATACAAAGTGAAAATAATGAAGAAAGAGAAAAAATTAAAAAGCTATTGAACATAAAATGAGTGATACTTATGAAATAAAAGCTCCAAATGAAAATGAGATGTCAATAATAATAACAGATATGTCATTTAAATACACCGAAAAAGATTTAATAGAGAAAATTAAGAGACAAAATCAACAATTGGAAGAACATGAAATGAAAATAGTGAAATCGTTTGAATACCAAAAATATAATAAAACAATCTATAATGGGAAAATAATAGTAGATAAAGAGACTTACACAAAGATTAAGGCAGCTCAAAAATTGACCATTGGGTGGGAAAGATGCAGAATATTTGATGGAACCGATATAATTCAGTGCTTTAAATGCTTAGGATATAACCACAAGGCGGGCGAATGTAAAAATGAAGAAAATTGATATAGATGTCATGGAAACCACAAGTCGAAAGAATGCAAAAAGGAAATAATAAATAAATGTATCAACTGTATAAGAGCGAACAAAAAGTTAAATATGGGACTTGACGAAAATCACGTCACATAAAATAAAGAATGTCCAGTATATCAGAATAAACTGAACATGAAGAAGAAGAGGTTGGGGCTAATATTTTAACAACTACAGGAGATACTCGATATTTACACAAATGTATGCGGATTAGTAAATAACTACAATCAATGGGAAATGATTGCTGATGAACAGGACCCAGATTACAAACAGGACCCAGAGACCCATTTAACAAAAGACATTGATGAAAGTGAAATACAAATACAAGAATACGACCATTATAATACGCTTTCCAATTCAACCAGAACAGGAGGCGTTATTATATATTTTAAAAAGAAATGGAATGTTTCGAAAATAGGCGAGAAGATTTCTGATTCAAATTATTGGATTAGTGCATATATGGCTAAGCTCGAAAAAAGCAAATTTTAATAATGGCGGTGTATAGATCACCAAGTGGTAGCGAAGCGGAATTCTGTACAATATTTGAGGAAATAATCGAAGATATATGTGAATCAAATTATGATATAATAATAGCAGGTGATTTTAACATACACTGATAGAATTTTCGTTCATAGCATTAATGAATCGATTTCATTAAAATGGATTCATTGATTTAATGAAAAAATTCATTAACTGAATGAAAATTCATTGTTGTTATGAATTTTTTCATTAGATTTTTTTCTTATTTTTTTATAGTTTCATTAAAAAAATTCATTAAATTAATGAAAATTTCATAAAGAAAAAATTAACTTATAAAATTGATTTCATTTACAATTTTACCTCTTTTTTGTTTTCCCTATACACTCCATTTCATAACTATAGCCGCACTATAAAAGGTTCTAAATAATTTAGACATATAAAAGACCTTAGAACTGAAAGTTACATCTAAAAGACATATATTTCCACAAAAAAAATTAATTTTTTAACGTAGATTAATTTAAATCGCCATTTTTATTTTTACTAGTGTTTCATAACCATAGCCGCACTTTCAGAAAAATTAATTTAGAATTTAAAAGCATTTGAGTAAAAAATTAAATAAAATAATTTAATGTTAGGTAAAGTCGACCTGATTTTATTTAATACCAAAAATTTTAATTTAATACCAAAAAAAACACATGAAACTTTCATAATGTTTATCTTGAAATTAATGAAAAAAATTCATATATTCTATGAAACTTTCATGAGATCAATGAATCCATTCACTAAAATTGATTTAATGAAACATGTTTCATTAATCCAATGAAACCGTTCTTTGGGGAATTTTCAATGAAAAAATTCATTGTATTAATGAACAAATTCATTAATACTATGTACAAAATTCTATCAGTGTAGATTGGAGCAAAGAAGATACATACAAAATCAGACTAGAAAGTCTTTTAAGTGATAACGGATTAAAACAAATAGTTACCGAATATACTAAAATCGCACAAAACTCGAGCGCAATAATAGATTATGTAATAACAAATAGTGGGAATATTTCAACGAAAAACAACAGTGCAAATAAAATAGCAGATCATGAAGCTATAGATATAAAAATCGAATATATAAATCAAAATCAATAACCAAAGAAATAGAAATATTTAAATATAATAAAGATCTTTTTAATAGAGAACTTAGTGCAATTTTAAAATGTAGCGAAAGCGATAATGTAAATGAATGCGTTAATATAATTGATACATGTCTAGAAAATACGGTTAAAAAATTTACAAATAAAAAAACAGTTAATACAACAAACGATACAAGAAAATGGTTCAACGAAGAATTAAAAGCACTCAAAGAAGAAAAAATTATTAAATACCAAATTGCAAAAACAGAAAATACAGAAAATGCGTGGAAAGATTATAAATCAATAAGAAATATGTATAAAAGTAAAATTGAAACTGAAAAAAACAAATATGTAAATAATAAAATAAATAATGCCAAAGACCAAAAAGAAATGTGGAAGGAGGTAAAAGACTTAGTACTTAAAAAAACGAGACTGTAATAAAAACGGTGATATTTAATAATATAGAGTATAAAGATAACTACCAAATAGCTACCCAATTCAAAAAATACTTTGTAAATAGTATAAAAATAATAAGAGATACAATAGAAAACATGCAATATACGAACAAAATACCTGTGATAAACTCTAGATTTAAATTCCATGCAATATCCTTAACAGAACTATTATGCAAAAGCCTAAAAGATAAACCAGATTTCAACAAAGTTTCAAATAAGATAATTTTAGATAACTGCATAAGCGTACCTAGACCATTTTTCTGGGGTGGGAAAGGGCCCCATTTATGTTTGGCTGTTTACTTGCCCATTCTCAGACTCTTAAGGCTGAGTTACCCAACCGTAAACGTATCTGTAACGAATCTGCTGTTTCGAAACCACAAGAAGAAATGTTTACGAATGGTTACTAACACGTAAATTTAAACGTACTTGCTGGATCATTCTATTGAAATTAGAATTTTCTATCCGGTATCGAAACAGCTGAATGATTTTAGTCGGAAAAAATATGAAATGAATAAAGAAAATTGATTCAAACAACAAATAAGGAATAAGAATTAACAAATAAATGGAAAAATTTAGAATAAAATATAAAACCACATGAAATAGATGCTAAATAGTAATGTCGTTTACGGTAATCTATAAGTGTACTTTTTAGCTACGGCACGGTACAGTTACATCACATTTACATTTACGGTCCCATAATCCGCCCTTTAATCTTAAAAAATACTTTCGACATTATGCTTGCGATTTTTTCATACAAAAAAGACTTTTAAAAATAACTCCATTTTTCAAAATTTTCAAATGTTTTTTATAGAAAACTCTAAAAAATTCATCCTTTTTTCTGAAGAAAACCTCCTGCAGGTAATGCTATTCGCCCAGGATAGTATAAAATTTTGATATTTGATGCAGAAAAGAAATCTAAAATCAACATGTCTCATATTTTCTTCCACCTCTGTCGAACCCATTCTTACCCCATAAACATTTTCATCGCAGAATTTTTGCTTATACAATATATTGAAATTTCCTCAAAATAGTACACTCACAGAAATAATTCTGTAAAAATAGCAGAAAAAGTTACTAAAAAAAATTAGTTAAAAATGATGCTGCAGATGAAACTGTTAAATTAGCAGATTTTTTTTGCTAAATACAAGTAAAATAATGATAGTAAAAATAAACCTGTTAAATTTAGTATTTTACAATTTTTGTAGTAAATATTTCTGCTAATTTAACATTATAGACTGCTTTTTGCATTCAACTAAATTTAGCTTAAAAATAACAAAAAATTATAGATATAACAGTTTGTTAATTAGAAATTTATTAATTCAGTTCGAGGCCAATTTCCTTATTATGAATTAACATAATAAGTACTTTTTTTCAAAAACTGCTATTGTTCTTCATCAGGATATTCTCCTAACAAATACTTCACAGAGTTTTTGCTTTCAAAAACCTCTAACACTTTCAGGAATGAAAAGACGATCGTTTCGGGGATTTTCCAAGTCCCCTTCTTCAGTTTTCTTTAGAAAGTGGTGGCAATAGTGCAATGCAAATTGAAATATCAAAATTTCATATTAAACGTAGTTTACTACATCAACGAAATGAGAATGGAGTAAACAATAAAATATGTATTCGAAGTCTCTGCAAAGACATAACCAACAATAGAAATATTATGAAAGTTTTTGTTTTTGTATTTCGTACCATCGGTACAAATAAAATACAAATTTTATTTTTACCACTTCTTTGTCAATTACAAGGTAGGGGCAAAAAACATTTCTCCGTACTGCGAGTGTTGTCAAAATGTTGGGTTTTAATTTTTATTCAAAAAATAAAAATTGTTTTTTCGACCTTTTTATTAATTAATTAGAAATTTATTAATTCAGTTCGAGGCCAATTTCCTTATTATGAATTAACATAATAAGTACTTTTTTTCAAAAACTGCTATTTTTCTTCATCAGGATATTCTCCTAACAAATACTTCACAGAGTTTTTGCTTTCAAAAACCTCTAACACTTTCAGGAATGAAAAGACGATCGTTTCGGGGATTTTCCAAGTCCCCTTCTTCAGTTTTCTTTAGAAAGTGGTGGCAATAGTGCAATGCAAATTGAAACATCAAAATTTCATATTAAACGTAGTCTACTACATCAACAATTTTTATTTTTTGAATAAAAATTAAAACCCAACATTTTGACAACACTCGCAGTACGGAGAAATGTTTTTTGCCCCTACCTTGTAATTGACAAAGAAGTGGTAAAAATAAAATTTGTATTTTATTTGTACCGATGGTACGAAATACAAAAACAAAAACTTTCATAATATTTCTATTGTCATATATTTAGTTAGAATATTCTTCCACCTCAAGTCCAAATTCTAATATGATATTGTCATATTAGCTTTTTATTTGTTGTTTCAAAAAGGGGTTGCTCATTTTCATGATAGACAATACAATTGTTTCGTAGACATCACTCTACTCTTCAGTTGTCCGCAATAAGAAAATGATAACTTTCTTACTCAAACCGAGACATTACATAAGGTACAAAAAATCAACGGAACGAGAATTCTGTACTTTCATATATGAACTGTCTGATTTGGTAAAACCAGCTATAAATCAACTCCTTTTTGAAAGCAACAATTACATAAAAGTACCCTTTGGGTACTATTTATATGTATGTCTGTTGTCAATACATTTTGTAAAAACAACTAATTTTAAACTCAAAACAAAATAAATATTTGAATGAGATTTTAGCCGTGGTGTGCTTATTTTAAACAATTATTTTAATTTTTGCATTAAAAAATACAAAAATCGTTTTTTCGGAGTTTAAAATTAGTTGTTTTTACAAAATGTATTGACAACAGACATACATATAAATAGTACCCAAAGGGTACTTTTATGTAATTGTTGCTTTCAAAAAGGAGTTGATTTATAGCTGGTTTTACCAAATCAGACAGTTCATATATGAAAGTACAGAATTCTCGTTCCGTTGATTTTTTGTACCTTATGTAATGTCTCGGTTTGAGTAAGAAAGTTATCATTTTCTTATTGCGGACAACTGAAGAGTAGAGTGATGTCTACGAAACAATTGTATTGTCTATCATGAAAATGATCAACCCCTTTTTGAAACAACAAATAAAAATCTAATATGACAATATCATATTAGAATTTGGACTTGAGGTGGAAGAATATTCTAACTAAATATATGAAAATATAGAAAGTCCGAAAAAACAATTTTTGTATTTTTTAATGCAAAAATTAAAATAATTGATTTCTATTGTTGGTTATGTCTTTGCAGAGACTTCGAAAACATATTTTATTGTTTACTCCATTCTCATTTCGTTGATGTAGTAGACTACGTTTAATGTGAAATTTTGATATTTCAATTTGCATTGCACTATTGCCACCACTTTCTAAAGAAAACTGAAGAAGGGGACTTGGAAAATCCCCTAAACGATCGGCTTTTCATTCCTGAAAGTGTTAGAGGTTTTTGAAAGCAAAAACTCTGTGAAGTATTTGTTAGGAGAATATCCTGATAAAGAAAAATAGCAGTTTTTGAAAAAAGTATTTATTATGTTAATTCATAATAAGGAAATTGGCCTCGAACTGAATTAATAAATTTCTAATTAATTAATAAAAAGGTCGAAAAAACAATTTTTATTTTTTGAGTAAAAATTAAAACCCAACATTTTTATAACAGTTTGTTTTTGCTATTTTTATTCTACTAATATTTAGCAAATTTTTCTGTAAATTTTATAATACAATTTGTCATTTCCAATTTACTAAAAGTTAACTTAAATATAAATAATTTATTTTTGCTTTTCTTATTTTACTAGTGTTTAGGGCTTGCCTAAATAAAAAACACGGTCCTTTTTTGATTTTAGTTAAAAGTTTAGCTTTTATTTAGTTTTAAGTTTAAGTTAAATTGTGTTGTAATTTGTGTATAATTTTTAATTTCTAATTGTTGTAATTTGTATTGTAATTGTAATTTTGTTTTTGTTATAATGTGCCACTGTTTTTTCCACTGTTCACTGTAATATGTTTCTTTATTTTGTGTGTTTTTTGTTCAATTGTTAAAGTTAGAGTGTTTTTAAAATAATTTGGTTTACATATTGATGCTTTGCAATGCATCAATACGCATTCTTTTTAACAACAATAACAATATGTAAAAGCAAATTCAGCTAAACCGTTGATTACAGTGCAGTTGATTAGTTTAGTGGCACACTAATGGGCATTAGTTTAGAGGCATCTCTAAACATTCTCCCCCCCATGATTGGTGCAATGGTGATGTCATCTTTTGGGTTTACAAGTTGAAGCATTTGATTGTTTTGAGTTTCTTGGGGCTTCTTTTGTAGACATCATTCCTTTTAGATTTGTGATGAATGTTTCGAAGAAGTTCATGTTAGTTTGTGTATAACACAACTATTTTTGTAATAGGTCTAGTGCATATTCCATTAGCGGTTCGTATATCAGCTACTCGACTGTTTTGATCGGGTCCTAGGTAGGTTTTAACAATACGGCCTAATTTCCATTCGTTGGGTGGAAGATTATTGTCTTTGATGACGACCAGATCATTGACTTTAACGTTTTCTCGTTGATTTTTCCATTTATATCTGCGATGAAGTTCAGTCAAATATTCAGATTTCCATCTTTGGCAAAAAGATTGATAGATGACCTTGATGCGTTTCCAGCGGTTGATTAACGTCAGATTTTCAGTGCATAATTCAGGTTCAGCTGGGGTCATTAATGGAGCGCCAATGAGAAAGTGTCCAGGGGTCAATGGAGATAGGTCATTAGGGTCATCGCTAGCAGGACTCAAAGGTCTAGAGTTTAAACAGGACTCAATTCGAGTCAAAGTTGTAGACAGCTCTTCAAAAGTAAATTTCATATTGGGAATCATTTTTCTTAAATGGGTTTTGAAAGATTTTACGCCTGCCTCCCAAAGTCCGTCCATGTGAGGGGCACCGGGAGGAATAAATTTCCAGTCAAGATTTTGATGGCTATAATGATGAATCACCTGGGTTTTCAGATTTTTTATAAACTCTAGGCGGTCTTTTTTGATAAGTTCTGCTGCACCAACGAAATTTGTTCCATTGTCGGAATAGACTAGAGCTGGGCATCCACGTCTTCCAATAAAACGTGCAAATGCGGCTAAAAACGCTTGAGAAGACAGATCACTTACTGCTTCGAGATGTACGGCTTTTGTAGTAAAACACACGAAAATGCAGACGTACCCCTTTGTGATGAGACATGCTCGGCCAGTGAAATTTCGTACGTCAAAGGGGCCTGCGTAATCGACTCCCGTAGTTTCGAAGGGTCGGGAGATTTTCGTTCTTTCCAGCGGCAATGAAGCCATGATTTGATTTTGTGTCTGTTTTTTGTATAAGACACAAGTTTTGCAATTGTGTATCACACTTTTAACTAGGGGCCTCAATCTAAATATCCAAAATTCAGTTCGTAGAACTCGACTCATGAGTTGATTTCCACCATGTAACGTAATTTTATGGGTATATTCGGTAATCAATCGAGTGAATTTAGAGTTATGAGGCAGCAAAATTGGATGACGTTCGTTATACGTTAGGGCTGGCGATTGAACAAGACGCCCATTTGCTCGAATGATACCTTGTCCATCTATGAACGGATTTAGGGTCAAAAGGCTGCTGCTGGGTGAAATTTTGACTTTTTGTGATAACTTTTGGTAATCATCTTGAAAACAATGCTTCTGAGTCAAAATTATAAGGCGATTTTTGACCTCTTTAATTTCATCTGGTGTGATTTCTAGCGAGGAGATTCGAAGATGAGTCCGATTTGCGCCAGTATTTCGCCATAATCGTAAAACGTATGCGATTACCCTATAAGCACGGGGTAGTGATGAAAAGCGTACCAGTGGGTCTTCATAAACGGTGTTTATTAAAACTTTTGTAGGTTTTGCTTCAACTTTTGTATCTGTCGGAGAAATTGGTATGGGCCATTGATTTTTTTGTAATTTTAACCAGGGAGGTCCAAACCACCATAAGTTATGGGTTTCCAATTCTTTTGGTGTACACCCGCGGCTAGCGACATCTGCTGGATTTTCTTTGGATTCGACATGTTGCCAATTTTGAGTTCCAACTTTTTCCGATATTTCAGAAACTCGATTTCCCACAAATGTATTCCACGAACAAGGCGGTTTATTTAACCAGGCGAGTACAATTGTAGAATCGGTCCAAAAATGGGTCTTCAAATTTCGTACCTGAAGATTTGGTAGAATTCCGTAAGTTAAATTTGCTAACAAAACGGCTCCACATAGCTCTAGACGGGGCAATGACACTTTTTTGATGGGGGCCACACGGGTCTTCGCGGCCAAAAGAAAAGTGTGAACATAATCGTTTTCATGCTGGATTCTGATGTATAGCGTCGCCGAATATGCCTTTTCTGAGGCGTCGCAAAATCCATGGATCTCCACGTCACAGGAGGGGTCATAATAAATCCAACGTGGTATCTTCAGGGTATTGATTAAAGGACAATTTTGTACGAATTTTTGCCATTTCATGTAGGTGAGAGTTTTCAAGATGTCATCCCAGTCGATTTTATCTAACCAAATTTGTTGCATGATTAATTTGGCATCGACAATGATTGGGGCCAGCCATCCGCATGGGTCAAAGAATTTTGCAATTGTTGATAACACTTCGCGTTTAGTGTACGATTGTTTTATTTCGACTTCTGGGGCTGTGAAAGTGAAAGAGTCTGAAGAAATGTTCCACTTTATCCCAAGGGTCTTTGTTCCAGCATTTTCGGATAAGTTTAACCAATCAAGAGGTAATAGTGTCTCGTTTGGCAAATCCTGGATGACTCGTGGGCCGTTTGAAGTCCATTTCATCAGGTCAAAACCGGCAGATTTTAGAACACTAGATAGTTCTTTTCGGGATTCAATGGCATCGTTTAAAGTGTGCCCTCCGGCTAAGACGTCATCTACGTACATATTTTGCTTCAAAATATGTGATGCTAAGGGGTGTGTATGTTTGAAATCTTCTGCTATTTGGAGCAGCGTTCTAATGGCCAGGAACGGGGCACAATTAACTCCAAACGTCACTGTTAGGAGTTCAAAATCTTCAATTGGATCATTTGGAGATTTCCTAAATAATATCCTTTGATATTTGGTTTGAGTGGGGTGAACTAGTATTTGCCGATACATTTTTGTGATGTCGGCATTGAAGACAAATCGGAAGAATCTCCACTTCAGTATTTGGAGCACTAGGTCCTGTTGAAGTATGGGTCCTGGATGTAAAATGTCGTTCAAACTTCTCTTATTTGAAGACGGGCTGGAGGCGTTGAAAACTACTCTAAGTTTTGTGGTTAGCCTATCAGGTTTTATTACTGCGTGATGCGGCAGGTAATAATTTGGGGTACTATTTATATCCAGGGGTGAAACTTTCCGCATATGTCCCAGCTCAAGGTATTCCAAAATTACCTGATCATACTGTTTCTTAATGTCAGGCTTTTGGCTAAGAATCCGTTCCATTCTTAAAAATTGGGCCATGGCGATATTTCTTGAATTCCCTACCTCTTTATCATTTTTAAAGGGCAGGGTAACTAGGTATCTTCCATTTTCGATTCTACGAGTTGTAGATTGGAAGTTGGTTTCACAAAATGTGTCCTCACCTGACCTCAAAATCTTTTTTGGGGTTTCCTCCACCTCCCAAAAGCGTGTAAGGATTTGGTCATGGGACGTTGTATTGAGTAGTGAAACAGCATTTTCTGTACGATTTGGTGTATTTGATGGTCCCCCCACTACCCAGCCAAATACGGTTTTTTGCGCTAAAAACGATCCTACAAGGCGCATAGGTGTTTTGCAACAAACTATTAATGGGCCTATATCGAGGCCGATTACTAAGTCGACAGGGCGACTCTGATAAAAATGAGGGTCTGCAAGTTCTAATTCTGCAGCCTCACTTAGATTTGGTAGATACAACGTTTGGCTTGGCAAAAGTAGCGACATGTCTTTTACCACTTGTGCCCAGACCTCTAACTTGAAATTAGGGTCAACTCTGGAGCAAAGATTAAACAAACAGGCTTTGGTAGAAGTACCCGAACCGTTAGTCATACCACTGTACTGAATTAGGTTTCGTGTTGAGGGTAGCTTCAACTTGTTTTTTAATTTTTCGGATATAAACGTTGTTTGTGATCCAGGGTCGATGATAGCTCTTGCCTGGAATCGTTCGCCTTTGGTTTCGATTTCTACGATGGCAGTGAACAGTAAACTTTCCTCGTTGTTTGGGGGTTTCGTTTGTAAGGTCAAGGTTGTCGTTGAGGGAATTGCAAATTGTGAATTTGAAGTGGACTGTATGTTTGATGCAAGGGCTGTGGTGCTTGTACTCGGCCGCACCGTATTCGTTTCTTGAGTTGAAGCTGTAGAATGGAATTCTGTCCCCTTGTGTAACATCGTATTATGTTTTTGGTGACAGACCCTACAACTATATTTACTTTTGCAATCCTTGACGCTATGATTAACACCGAGGCAGTTGTAGCATGTATGTGTGACTCTAACTATTTGAATTTTATCATTTAAATTTTTTTCTAAAAATTTGGGGCAATTTCTTAATGGGTGGGCCTCTTTACAATGAGGGCAATTGTACTTAGAATTATTTTGAATGCCCCTGTTTGGTTGTGAGTGATTTTTCTGTTTTGACCTATTATTGATTTGTGAGGTATTTATTTGTAATGAATGGACTTTTTTCTCCCTATTTGAGGGGTTGTTTTCGGTTTGAGGTTGAACACTTGGTAATTTTGTTGCCTTTATGTTTACGCTGGACTGTAGAGTTTTAAATTTTTTTGTCAAAAAATTATCAAATTGCGTCCAATTTGGTATCTCTGCACAGTCCTCAAGTGTATTTTCGAATTCCTCTACAAATATTCGGGGAAGTTTTATCTGGCATATAAAAACCATGATTGGGTCCCAACAACAATAATTGATTCCTAACGTATTAAGTGTTTCTAAAATACCGTTAGCTGCGCATTGTAGTATTTGAACTGAGGCAGGTGAATCAATAGAAACGTTTGGGAGATCAAAAAGAATCCTAAGTTGTGCATTTACTTGTTCCCTTTTATTGTCATAACGTTTTAATAACCTATTCCAAGCAAGGTCAAATCCCTCATTGGTCATAGGTACGTTTCCAAGTACAATGTTAGAGTCGCCTCCAATTTTTTGTTTCAAATAAATCAGCTTTTCGATTTTTCGCATTTTGTCGCTTCTTACACAGATGGCCGTGAAAAGATCCCGAAATGTGGGCCATTTTGTGGGTTCCCCGTAAAATGGATCCATATCACACTGTGGCAACCTCATATAAGAAACTGAATTATTGTCTAATGTTGGAGGGCTAGAGGAAGATTGACGACCTAATTTATTTGCTGCTGACTCATTTGTTTCTGATAAATCCTGAATTTCCGCATTTATAGTAGCAGCACAACTTTTATATGCTGTGAGGGCCTCTTTGTACCGATTCCGAAGTTTAGTTTTGTCAATTGGTTTTGCGTCTGGTCCTTGCTTTAAATCCCGGCACTCTTCATAAGTTCTTTTGACTTGGGTCCAAAGAGAGTCGAGTTCGACGCGAAGAATTTCTAGAGCGTGAATATTATCTTCGGACGCGGTCTCAGAATGAAAGCTTTCAAAATCCAGCAAATCATTTGTGCAGTTAACGAATTTATCAAGAGGCATTTTGAATTCAATAGGACGAAAAAAGTAAGGTCAAACGAAAAAGGATGTTAAACTTGAATCAAAAAGGTGAATACTTTCAATAAAAAGATATTTTTTGTCAAAAAGAATGTTGATAAAAGTCGGCAAATTTTTAATTACCAGCAACTAATTAATTTATATGGGTCAAAAAAGTACCTGCTAGCGATAAAATGAGATCTTATAACAAATTGGGTGAAAATTTTAAATCCCGATTTGTTATCATAAATGTCCCCGGAAATTTTACAAAATGTCAACAAGCGGCAACTCTATTATTTCCTTTAACAATAGCAGCAGCAAAAAATAGAGTAAGTGGCCAATAACAACAAACACAGGACAGTTACAATATTGAAGTAAGTTTTTTTTTTTTGTTGTTGTTTGTCTCACTTCTGTTTGTCGATCTATTTTTTGTATTTTAATTGTTTTGTTCTGTACTTACTCAAGTTGTTTTTTACTTATGTGGTTGCTGTGTGTGTTTGATATCGCTGCTTGTTTAATCTTGACTGAGTTTTTTATGCTGCTACTGCATTTCAATATTGGTTTATGATGATGTTGCTGCAGATCTTGTTTTTGAAGAACTTTTTGTTGTTGTTGCTGTTAGGCAGTTATTTTTCACAATGTTTTTATATTTTGTTCTTATGTACTTGTTTCTAAAGGATCTTTTTTAAGGGCAAATCAATGTCACCTCTGTAGGTCAACTTTAAATTTTTAATTTTGGATATTTATGTACAATGTATATTTTTAAGCCAAATTTACACTACAACAATAGGGGTTAGTTTTTGGCTTTTGAATCTTTTTCAATATCTTTTTGAAACTTTAATTTTAAAATTTTTTATTTTTAAAGGGCAATTAAAGTTCGCCTCCTTAAGGCTTCATTAGTTTAATCGTAAATTAAGAAAACACTGTTTTAAATTAGGTCAGTTTTTTTCTCAAATCACTTTTAAAATCACTCCACTAAATTTAAACCAAACTTATTTTTATGTTTTCACAAAAAATCACTTTTAAACTTTTTTGTTTTTTATCCGGTTCGTTAGGACCAAAATGTTTAGGGCTTGCCTAAATAAAAAACACGGTCCTTTTTTGATTTTAGTTAAAAGTTTAGCTTTTATTTAGTTTTAAGTTTAAGTTAAATTGTGTTGTAATTTGTGTATAATTTTTAATTTCTAATTGTTGTAATTTGTATTGTAATTGTAATTTTGTTTTTGTTATTTTGTGTGTTTTTTGTTCAATTGTTAAAGTTAGAGTGTTTTTAAAATAATTTGGTTTACGTATTGATGCTTTGCAATGCATCAATACGCATTCTTTTTAACAACAATAACAATATGTAAAAGCAAATTCAGCTAAACCGTTGATTACAGTGCAGTTGATTAGTTTAGTGGCACACTAATGGGCATTAGTTTAGAGGCATCTCTAAACAACTAGTATTTAGCAAAAAAAAAACAGTTCTTTCTGGAGCATTATTTTTAACTAATTTTTAGCTGCTTTTTCTGCTATTATTACAGATTTATTTCTATGAGTGTAATACTAACAAATTATTCTTTTAAAAAACTATTAAATCCAATAAATTTTTCTCTTATAGCCAGAACTAAGATCGATTTGTTTCTTAAATATTTCTGAAGTGAGAATTAAGAATAACAGCATTTCATATTTAAGAAATATTCCAGACAAAAATCGATATTAGTTTTGGCTGTAAAACTGAACCTAAGATTCCAACAAATTATCTTCCTAGGAAACTAGAAGACATTTTCCCAACCAAAAATACAGGATTAACTGATATTTACAAAAAAAAAAAATAATCATAGAACAAGAATTATAGACAGATTTTTTTTTAAATTCTGGGGTGGGCAAAAAGCCTAAGTCCGCCAATGGATAACTGGAGCAGTGTCGGTAAAAATATGATTAATGTTATTAATAAATCCCTCGAAAATGGGGTTTTTCCTGAAAATTGGAAATATTCAATGGTAACTCCGGTAGAAAAAGTAGCTAAAACAAACAAATGTGATGAATTCCGCCCAATAAACACTTTAAAGACTTGTGAATAAATTTTAGAAAAAATTGCAAAAGAACAGTTGGAACAATATATGGAAGTAAATAACTTATTCTCAAAATATCAATCGGAATTCAGAAAAAAATATTCTTGTGAAACAACAGTTAACTATGTGATAAATAGAAGGAAATACAGAGACACAAAAAATAAAATAATGGAACTTTTCTTGGACTTTAAAAGTGCATTCGAGACTATTGCTAGAGGGATAATAATTCAAAAATTATATATATACGGGATAAGAGAAAATGAATTGCAGTGGTTTAAATCGTATCTTACAAATCGAAAACAAATAACTAAAGTTAACGGTATCAAATCAGATAAAATTGATAATGAATTCGGTGTACCACAGGGATCAATATTAGGAGCATTCAGGGGTGTGATGAAAATCGAAAACGAATACGAACAGTTTTTCAATCTAGAATAATTAGTTTCGCGAAAATCAAATTAGCTTCAAATTATTATTTATCGTTTTATTTGACGCCAGACATCTAAATTAGGAAATAAAAAATAATTGGTATTGTACAGATCGTAAAATATTTACCATTGAAAATCAGATCGTTTTCGTTTTCTATATTCATCACATACCTGATTATTATTTATAATATATCGATACCATAGATTCAATACTCTATATCTGCAAAAATACAATTGTTCAGGAGAGCAATAAAACTAATTCACTTGCTTATAAGATTTTTTTGAATCAATCTGTCTTCTAAAATATTATTTAAAAACGGCAACTTATACTTATATATACTTATTTTGGAATTATTTGCATTATTTACGTCGCTAATGCAGATATAGAGTTCTGAAATAAAATTAATTTTATGATAATTTTATGATAATACTAGCAGATATGTAGTTTTGATAAAAATTAAAAAAGATGTATTATTAGGAACAAATGACCGTGTAAATCTCTCTATACTTTTTGTGGAAAACAATATGATGTGCCTTCAAACATCAACGAACACAGAATTGTTAATCAGGGATGAAAAACGCTCCCTCGTTCGGTTTATTGAAATTAATAATCCAAGAACTATTATATCCATATCTTTTTCCAAAAATTATTGATTAATTTGGAAAAAAAAAATTTTTTGCAAAAACGAAAAAGTTTTCAGAATGTTAATCGCTTGCAGAATGTTAATCGCTGATTAAGTTTCTTAATTCATTTTCTGCGGCACAAATCCTTTTATTCACACTCCGCCATTATTTGGAATTTTTCATTGCGGTGTATTTTAATCCATAATACAAGACTATTACACTCATATCTTGCCATAACTTTGGTGGTTAGTTTGCAAAAAAAAAACAAAAAAAAAACAAAAAAAAAACCGAAAAAATTTTGCGAAAACCAAAATTTTACACCAATATATTCGTTTGCAGAATGACAATAGCTCTTCTAAGTCATTTTTTGCCCTTTTTTGCATTCCGCCGTTATTTACCAATTTTTTAAGTGCGACTTTTTAAAATTTATAATCTAGGGACTTTATTTATTTATTTAATTTGGTAACATCTACAGCAAAACATGAGTCTTAAAGTGGTGGAAGTACAAACATTGTTATACATATATAGTTTTCATTATTTAAATTAAATTAAGAAAAGAAAAATTATAATAGAGAAAATTAGACAAAAAAAGAAGTAAATTTAACTTTTTATACAATTTGCTAAATACAATATACAATCTCTATATATAAAAGAATAACGTGACTGACTGACTGAATGACTGACTGACTGACTGACTCAACATCGCCCAGCCCAAACCGCTGAAGCTAGGAAGTTGAAATTTGGTATGTAGGTTCCTCTTTCGGGGTAGACGTCCGCTAAGACGGGATTTTTGGAAATTCCTACCGGAACGGGAAAAAAGGGGGAAAGTGTCCCCCTTGACGGCCTGCCAAAACCCCTTTGGCTAGAAAGCTGAAATTTAAGATATGTGTTCCTTGGAGTAGGGGCTAACTTTTCTGGAGAGTACTTTCTAGAATTTTGGACAGGGACGTTGTAAAAAATGGGGGTTAAAAAGGGGAAAAAGGCCCCCCTTGACGGCCTGCCCAAACCGCTGGAGGTAGGAAGTTGAAATTTGGTAAAAAGGTTCCTCCACTATCGTAGACATCCACCAAGACGGGAGTTTTGGAAATTTTTACAGGGACGGGCAAAAAGGGGAAAAAGTCTCCCCCTTGACGGCCTGCTCAAACTGCTGGAGCTATGAAGTTGAAATTTGGTATGTAGGTTTCTCGACCGGTGTAGACGTCCGTTGAGACGGCATTTTTGGAAATTCTTATCGGGAGGGGAAAAAGGGGACAAAAAAAGTACCTTTTTCCAAAAAAGTACCTTTTCCCAAAAAAAGTACCTTTTCCCAAAAAAAGTACCTTTTCCCAAAAAAGTACCTTTTTCCCAAAAAAGTACCTTTTTCCAAAAAAAGTACCTTTTTCCAAAAAAAAGTACCTTTTTCAAAAAAAAGTACCTTTTTCAAAAAAAAGTACCTTTTTCCAAAAAAAGTACCTTTTTCCAAAAAAAGTACCTTTTTCCAAAAAAAGTACCTTTTTCCAAAAAAGGTACCTTTTCCGAAAAAAGTACCTTTTTCCAAAAAAAAGTACCTTTTTCCAAAAAAAAGTACCTTATTCCAAAAAAAGTACCTTTTTCCAAAAAAGTACCTTTTTCCAAAAAAAGTACCTTTTTCCAAAAAAAATACCTTTTTCCAAAAAAAGTACACTTTTCCAAAAAAAAGTACCTTTTTCCAAAAAAAGTACCTTTTTCCAAAAAAAGTACCTTTTCCAAAAAAAGTACCTTTTTTCAAAAAAAGTACCTTTTTCCAAGAAAAGTACCTTTTTCCAAAAAAAAAGTACCTTTTCCCGAAAAAGTACCTTTTTCAAAAAAAAAGTAGCTTTTTTAAAAAAAGTAGCTTTTTTAAAAAAAGTACCTTTTTCCAAAAAATGTACCTTTTTCTAAAAAAATGTACCTTTCCCAAAAAAAAGTACCTTTTCCAAAATAAGTACCATTTCCCAAAAAACATACATTTTTCCAAAAAAATACGTTTTTCAAAAAAAGTACCTTTTGCAAAAAAAAAGTACCTTTTCCCAAAAAAAGTACCTTTTTCTAAAAAAATGTTCCTTTTCCCAAAAAACATAAATTTTTTCAAAAAAATACCTTTTTCAAAAAAAGTACCTTTGCCAAAAAAAGTACCTTTTCCCAAAAAAAAGTACCTTTTTCTAAAAAAATGTTCCTTTTCCAAAAGAAGTACCTTTTCCGAAAAAAGTACCTTTTTCCAAAAAACATACATTTTTCCAACAAAAAACACCTTTTAAAAAAAATACCTTTTCCAAAAAAAGTACAAATTAAGTACTTTGTAAAAACAAAGTATCTTTTTCCAAAAAATTTCGTTTTTCCAAAAAGTACCATTTAAAATAATATATAATTTCAAAAAAACTACTTGTTTTCCTCCCCCCACGGATATCTCCACTAAAACAAGGTTTCTTAATATTCGGCATAGACGTGCGCTAAGACGGGATTTTTGGAAATTCCTACCGGAACGGGCAAAAAGGGGAAAAGTCTCCCCATAAACAGTCTCACAAATTGGAAAAGTGCCTGCCCAAACCACTGGAGGTAAGAAGTTGAAATTTGGTATAAAGGTTCCTCCACTGTAGTAGACATCGACTAAGTTTGTATTTTTGGAATTCCCTACAGGATATCCCAAAAGGAAACTCGGTATGTGAGTTCCTCCTTCTGTGTAGGCGTCCGCTTAGACGGAATTTTTGAAATTCCTATCGGGAGGGGAAATAAGGTAAAAGTCTCCTCCTGACGGCTTGCCCAATCCCTTTTGGCCAACCTAAAATTTTAAATATGTATTCCTTGGAGTAGGACTAACTCACCGGCAACGTAATTTTTCTATTTTGGAACAGGAACATAGTAAAAATGGTGGTTAAAAGGGAAAAATGTCCCCACTAACGGCCTGCCCAAACCGCTTAGGCAATGCAGTTGAAATTTGGTATGAATGTTCCTCATCCATCGCAGATAGCCGCGAAGATGGAATTTTTGTAAATTCCTAAAGTGAGGGGCAAAAAGAAGAAAAGCCTCACCTTGGGGGCCTGTAAAAACCCCTTCGGCTAGAAACCTGAAGCTTAAAATGTGGGTCCCTGGAGTAAGGGCTAACTTATTAGAAAGATACTTTTTTGAATTTTGGACAGGGTCGTTATAAAATGGGGGCTCAAAAAGGGAAAGTTGCCCCTTAACGACCTGTCCAAACTGCTGGAACTAGGAAGCTGAAATTCGGTACTTAGGTTTCTCTCCCAGCCTAATTCCAACCGGGAGGGACAAAAAAAGAAAAAGTGTCCCCCTTGACAGCCTGCTCAAACTGCTGGAACTAGGAAGCTGAAATTCCCTGTCGATGGATTTTCGGAAATTCCTACCGAGAGGGGCACAAATAGTAAAAGTTGGCTAGAAACCTGAAATGTAAAACATATGTTACTTGGAGTATGGGCTCACTTACTGGGAAGGTGCTTTTAATGGGATTAATGAAGCGAAAAGTGCCGCTTAAAGGCCTGCCCAAACCGCTGGAGGTAGGAAGTTGAAATTTGGTATTAAAGTTCCTCCTCTATTGTAGACATCCGCTAAGATGAGATTTTTGGAAATTTCTACAGGTAGGGTCAAAAACAGGAAAAGTCTCCCCCTTAACGGCCTGGCCAAACTGCTGGAACAAGGGATCTTAAATTGGGTTCCTTCTACAACGTTGACGTCCCCTAAGATGGTATTCATACCGGGAGGGGTAAAAAGGGAAAAAAACTTCCCCCTTGACGGCCTGGCCAAACTGCTGGATATAGAGACCAAAAATTATGTATGTAGTAGGTTCCTCCTCCAACGCAGACGTCCTCTAAGACGGAATTTTTGGAAATTCCTACCGGGAGGGGTAAAAACGGAATAATTCTCCCCCTTGATGTCCTAACCGAACCCTTCGGCTAGAAACCTGTAATATATAATATGTTTTCCTTAGAGTATGGGCTAACTTATCGACAAGGCATTTCTAGGACTTTGGACAGGAACGTGGTAAAAATGGTGGTTCAAAAGGGGAAAATTGCCCCCCCCCCTTAACGTCTGCGTCTTTAGCTAGAAACCTAAAACTTGAAGAACAAGTGTATATGAATCACTAAAATTAAGAAACTAAATAGGAAACGAGTGGAATTGAAACACTACACAAGTGGAATGAAATGGATATAAACGTTGAACGAGTGGAATTGAAATTATAGAGAATTCAAATGGATTGGAAGAGGGAATTACCTGTTCAAACACTATCCACGGAATATGAAACTTATGTAGCATTGAAACATACTCTCCAAAAAGTTAAACAAATTTTCTGAAAGAGAAAAAACCTTAGAAAAGGAATGGAACTTATATATTCCGATATTTAAACTTCATGTAACGAAGCACCGGTGGAAGAAACCGACGCAGTAAATTTTCCAACTGAATTTGTGAATTTACTTGAATTGCCAGGTCTACCTTTACATAAACTGGAATTAAAAAAAAAACTTTAAGACACGCTAACAACGTAGCTTTGCCCGCTGTTTTTAATATTATAAAATGCTTTCCAAATCTGCTTTACGTTATTTATTTTCATTCAAAACACAAATGAACAAAACTACTTACGGGTCTATCTACCTAAGTTCGCACTTTACCAAATTATCTTGACATACACACGTATATTGCAAATTATTATGGATTCATTACTAACAAACCACTTTCATGAGAAAAAGTGATCAAATATTTATTTATTTTAAACCCATTGTTGTGCAGAATTATTTATTTGTGGTGGCTGGGTGAAGGCTTTAAATAAAAAAACTTTAAATAAAAAAACGAATTTAATAAAAATTGTGGGGGCGCAGCCCCCGGGGGGAGGGCGCAGCCCCCCCCCCTTAACCTTTAAGGCACGCTAACAACGTAGCGGGCTGCGCCCGCTAGTCTCTATATATAAAAGAATAACGTGACTGACTGACTGACTCAACATCGCCCAGCCCAAACCGCTGAAGCTAGGAAGTTGAAATTTGGTATGTAGGTTCTTCTTTCGGCGTAGACGTCCGCTAAGACGGGATTTTTGGAAATTCCTACCGGAACGGGCAAAAAGGGGAAAAGTCTCCCCCTTGGCGGCCTGCCAAAACCCCTTTGGCTAGAAAGCTGAAATTTAAGATATGTGTTCCTTGGAGTATGGGCTTTTCTGGAAAGTACTTTCTGGAATTTTGGACAGGGACGTTGTAAAAATGGGGGTTAAAAAGGGGAAAAAGGCCCCCCTTGACGGCCTGCCCAAACCGCTGGAGGTAGGAAGTTGAAATTTGGTATAAAGGTTCCGCCACTATCGTAGACATCCACCAAGAAGGGAGTTTTGGAAATTTTTACAGGGACGGGCAAAAAGGGGAAAAAGTCTCCCCCTTGACGGCCTGCTCAAACTGCTGGAGCTATGAAGTTGAAATTTGGTATGTAGGTTCCTCGACCGGTGTAGACGTCCGTTGAGACGGCATTTTTGGAAATTCCTATCGGGAGGGGCAAAAAGGGGACAAAAAAAGTACCTTTTTCCAAAAAAGTACCTTTTTCCAAAAAAGTACCTTATTCCAAAAAAAGTACCTTTTTCCAAAAAAAATACATTTTTCCAAAAAAAGTACCTTTTTCCAAAAAAAGTACCTTTTTCCAAAAAAAAATCCTTTTTCAAAAAAAGTACCTTTTTCAAAAAAAGTACCTTTTTCCAAAAAAATTACCTTTTTCCAAAAAAAAGTACCTTTTTTAAAAAAAGTACCTTCTTCCAAAAAATGTACCTTTTCCAAGAACAAAGTACCTTTTCCCAAAAAACATACATTTTTCCAAAAAAATACCTTTTTCAAAAAAAGTACCTTTACCAAAAAAATTACCTTTTCCCAAAAAAAGTACCTTTTTCTAAAAAAATTTTCCTTTTTCCATTTCCATTTTTTCAAAAAAATACCTTTTTCAAAAAAAGTACCTTTTCCAAAAAAAAGTAGCTTTTCCCAAAAAAAAGTATCTTTTTCTAAAAAAATTTTCCTTTTCCAAAAGAAGTACCTTTTCCAAAAAAACTACCTTTTTCCAAAAAACATAAATTTTTCCATAACAAACACCTTTTAAAAAAAAAATACCTTTTCCAAAAAAAGTACAAATAAAGTACTTTGTAAAAACAAAGTATCTTTTTCCAAAAAATTTCGTTTTTCCAAAAAGTACCATTTAAATAATATATAATTTCAAAAAAACTACTTTTTTTCCTCCCCCATGGATATCTCCACTAAAACAAGGGATTTTTGGAAATTCCTACCGGAACGGGCAAAAAGGGGAAAAGTCTCCCCATAAACAGTTTCACAAATTGGAAAAGTGCCTGCCCAAACCACTGGAGGTAAGAAGTTGAAATTTGGTAAAGGTTCCTCCACTGCAGTAGACATCGACTAAGTTTGTATTTTTGGAATTCCCTACAGGATATCCCAAAAGGAAACTCGGTATGTGAGTTCCTCCTTCTGTGTAGGCGTCCGCTTAGACGGAATTTTTGAAATTCCTATCGGGAGGGGAAATAAGGTAAAAGTCTCCTCCTGACGGCTTGCCCAATCCCTTTTGGTCAACCTAAAATTTTAAATATGTATTCCTTGGAGTAGGACTAACTCACTGGCAACGTAATTTTTCTATTTTGGAACAGGAACATAGTAAAAATGGTGGTTGAAAGGGAAAAATGTCCCCACTAACGGCCTGCCCAAACCGCTTAGGCAATGCAGTTGAAATTTGGTATGAATGTTCCTCATCCATCGCAAATAGCCGCGAAGATGGAATTTTTGTAAATTCCTAAAGGGAGGGGCAAAAAGAAGAAAAGCCTCACCTTGGGGGCCTGTAAAAACCCTTCGGCTGGAAACCTGAAGCTTAAAATGTGGGTCCCTGGAGTAAGGGCTAACTTATTACAAAGATACTTTTTTGAATTTTGGACAGGGTTGTTATAAAATGGGGGCTCAAAAAGGGAAAGTTGCCCCTTAACGACCTGTCCAAACTGCTGGAACTAGGAAGCTGAAATTAGGTACTAGGTTCCTCTTCCAGCCTAATTCCAACCGGGAGGGACAAAAAAAGAAAAAGTGTCCCCCTTGACAGCCTGCTCAAACTGCTGGAACTAGGAAGCTGAAATTCCCTGTCGATGGATTTTCGGAAATTCCTACCGAGAGGGGCACAAATAGTAAAAGTTGGCTAGAAACCTGAAATGTAAAACATATGTTACTTGGAGTATGGGCTCACTTACCGGGAAGGTGCTTTTTGGACAGGGACATTGCAAAAATAGGGATTAATGAAGCGAAAAGTGCCGCTTAAAGGCCTGCCCAAACCGCTGGAGGTAGGAAGTTGAAATTTGGTATTAAAGTTCCTCCTCTATTGTAGACATCCGCTAAGATGAGATTTTTGGAAATTTCCACAGGTAGGGTCAAAAACAGGAAAAGTCTCCCCCTTAACGGCCTGGCCAAACTGCTGGATCTAGGGAGCTTAAATTCGGTATTTGGGTTCCTTCTACAACGTAGACGTCCCCTAAGACGGTATTTTTGGAAATTCATACCGGGAGGGGTAAAAAGGGAATAATTCTCCCCCTTGATGGCCTAACCGAACACTTCGGCTAGAAACCTGTAATATATAATATGTTTTCCTTGGAGTATGGGCTAACTCATCGACAAGGCATCTCTAGGACTTTGGACAGGAACGTGGTAAAAATGGTGGTTCAAAAGGGGAAAATTGCCCCCCTCTTAAGGTCTGCGTCTAGAAACCTGCTAGAAACCTAAAACTTAAAGAACAAGTGAATATGGAACACTAAAATTAAGAAACTAAATAGGAAACGAGTGGAATTAAAACACTACACAAGTGGAATGAAATGGATATAAACGTTGAACGAGTGGAATTGAAATTATAGACAATGCAAATGGATTGGAAGAGGGAATTACCTGTTCAAACACTATCCACGGAATATGAAACTTATGTAGCATTGAAACATACTCTCCAAAAAGTTAAACAAATTTTCTAAAAGAGAAAAAACCTTAGAAAAGGAATGGAACTTATATATTCCGATATTTAAACTTCATGTAACGAAGCACCGTTGGAAGAAACCGACGCAGTAAATTTTCCAACTGAATTTGTGAATTTACTTGAATTGCCAGGTCTACCTTTACATAAACTGGAATTAAAAAAAAAAACTTTAAGGCACGCTAACAACCCTCCTTTACGTTATTTATTTTCATTCAAAACACAAATGAACAAAACTACTTACGGGTCTATCTACCTAAGTTCGCACTTTACCAAGTTATCTTAACTTACACACGTATATTGCAATTTATTATGGATTCATTACTAACAATCCACTTTCATGAGAAAAAGTGATCAAATATTTATTTATTTTAAACCCATTGTTGTGCAGAATTATTTATTTGTGGTGACTGGGTGAAGGCTTTTACTATATAAAAGGCACGCTAACAACGTAGCGGGCTGCGCCCGCTAGTCTAATATATAAATAATATTATAAAAATAAAGTTACAATAAATAATACAAAGTAATATTAGTTATTAAACAATGTAAAGTTAGAGAAAATAAAAAAAATAATAATAACACATTTTTTAAAGTGATTAAATTTTAAGAGTAAAACTCAAAGATTCTTTTCTTAAACTGTAATGCGTTGCTGGTTTCTCTAGTAATTGGTGGAATGATATTCCAAAGACAAATTGCAGTGATGTAAAATTGCCAATTTGATATTAGTGTATGATGTCTTATTTGTATAAGGGTTTTATTTCTCCTGTAACGGCTGAATTTGATTCGATTATATAGATAATCTGGCTCACGAGTTGTTAGGATTTTGTGTAAAAATATTAGGGTTCTGATTTTCATTAGGTCATCAAACTGTACACCGAAAATTTTCTTTGAATAAGGAGTAATATGTTCATAATTTCCATAAAACTTAAGCCCAAAAACGTATCTTGTGATATTGCTATATGTTCGATGTGCTTTTAGCATCACAACTAGAAAAAATTTCACAGGCATAAATTAGAATAGGTACTAAATACATTTTTTCGAGCAGCAATCTGATTTTAAACGGGGTGTAACATTGAGTAGGCCACAACGTTCGAAGCATTGAATAGGTTTTTCCACAAGCGTTTATAACGTGATCTGACCAGGTTAATGTGTTATTAAATATTACACCTAAATTTTTGGCTTTATTAACGATTTCAATTTTCTGGTTGTTAATATAAACGTTGGGTATTTCAACTACTTTTTGTGTTCTCTTGCGTAGTAGAATGCATTATGATTTTTTTGGATTTAGATTTAGTCCATTTACAGAAGCCCAAAAAGATACACGTTGTAATTCATCATTTAATTTTTGCGTGCAATCTTCGATTTTTCCCTTTTTACTGCTAATGTATAATTGAACATCATCGGCATACATTCTGATATTGCAGTGTATCAGTTGATCTGGCAAGTCATTCGCATAAATCGAAAAAAGAAGAGGTCCGAGAATGGAACCCTGTGGTACACCCCTAGTGACAGGGAGGAAATTTGATTTTGTTGACGAGTTGATTTCTACACACTATACTCGACCATTAAGATACGAGTGTAATAATTTACAAGGCGATGGTGAAAAATGCATCATCTTTTCTAGTTTTTGTAACAAAATGTTGTGGTCAACTGTGTCAAAGGCCTTTGAATGATCTAACAACACCAGCATTGCGTTACAGCCATCATCTACTTCTTTACTCAGATCTTCGGCTACATCAGTAAGAGCTGTAATACAACTGTGCTTGGCACGAAAACCTGATTGTTTACAAGTAAGAAGATTTTTATCATTGATATAATGGGTTATCTGCTTATGCAGTAGTTTTTCAAAAGCTTTTGATAGGTACGGTAATATGGCAATCGGTCGAAACTCCGAGGACGATTTTGGTATTGGAAGAACCTTCGCTCGTTTCCATCTTTGGGGGTAGGTGCTGGTCATGATTATTTTATTGAAGATATAAGTTATCACCGGTAGAAATATTTCAAATACCCATTTCATATAATAATGTTTGGTGGTTGATAGCAAAAAAAAAATCGCGAAAAAAATTGCAAAAAAGAAATTTTTGCATTAATATATTTCTTAACAGAATGTAAATCGCTGACTGAGTTTTTAAATTAAATTTTTGTACCATAAAGTCTTTTTTCGCGTTCCGCTATTATTGTGCAAATCTTTAATTGCAGTTTTTTTTACATTTATAATCTAGGGACTATAATACACATTCCATAAAACAAAGTTTGGTGGTTAGTTGGAAAAAAATAAAAAATCGCGAAAAATAAAATTTGCAAAAAGCAAAATTTTTGCATCAATATATTTATTTGCAGAATGTAAATCGATCATTAATTTTTTTAATTCAATTTTTGTACCATAAATCCTTTTTTCGCCCTTTTCCACGATTATTTTGCAATTTTTAAGTGTGGTTTTTTAAAATTTATAATTTTGGGAATATAATACCAATTCCAACACCAAAGTTTGGTTCTTAGTTTGCAAAAAAAAATCGCGAAAATATTTTGCAAAAAGGAAAATTTTTGCATCATTATATTCGTTTGCAGAATGTTAATCGCCGATTGAGTTTTTAAATAATTTTTTCTACCATAAAGGCTTTTTTGGCGTTCCGCTATTATTTTGCAATTTTTAAGTTCGGTTTTTTAAAATTTATAATCTAGGGACTATAAAGCACATCTCCTAAAATAAAGTTTGGTCGTTAGTTGCTTTGCGAAAAAAGATATTCTTTTATGTATACCTTATAGAATTCAAATAATGTAAATTTATATGCAGATATAGACTTCTGTATTTGAAAATAAATTTGTTTGTAGATATTAAAAAATGTAAAATAAATTTGTTTGTAGATATTAAAAAATGTAAAATCTTCAAAAAAGTGGCAAAGAATGGATATTTTGCTTCCAAATTGACATCATAGATGGATATAATAGCAACAATGATTTTGCCATCAAAAACTCAAAATTGCAGATATAGAGTATTGAATATAGGGTCTCGATATATAAATGATATGCCCAACATTTTAGAAAAATGCCAAATTGTTTTATATGCTGATGACCAGAGAAGACAAAATTGCTGTTTTTGCTTTTTATGCTTTTTATTGCTTGTTTTACTCATATTTGCTTCTTTTTGCTTTTTTTGGATTTTCCGTTTTTTAGCTTAAAATAGCTTTTTCTTAAGATTTTTGAGCTTTGAATTGCTTTTTTTAAGAATTTTTGCACAAAAATACTCACAAAAGTAATATTTTTTCTCTCAACTTTGAATTTTCTTTAAAAAAAACATTTTTTTCCAAGTTTTTTTACTTTTGCTTTTTTCTTGCTTTAAACACACCGAATTTTGCTTTTTTCTGTCTTCTCTTCTGATGACACATTGATTTATGCTAATGGAATTACAGAGGGAGAATATGCAGATAATTTAAATCAAGACATGAAAAACATAAACAATTGGCTCCAAATGAACAAATTAAAACTAAATGAAAGTAAAACTAAAATAATGGAAATTAACATGAACAGTAGCGTAATTTTTAAAATAAATAATCAAGTAATTGGAAAAGTCAACGAAATGAAATATCTCGGTTTCATAATCGACAAGGACTTAAAATTTAAACAGCACGTTGAATATATATCGTTAGCTGAAATTCAAAACCACGTAACTAACAAAAAATTCAAAATCGGTTTTTTGATCGATTATGATGCATATCAACGAGGTCCACGTCTTCTCCAATTTTTACTGTCATATAATAAAAATTAGACATATTATTAGCGAAAATCGAAAGCACGTAACTACATACTTGTTGCTTGAAAATTGTAACTAACACATATTTATTTCTATTGAATTTTATTTATTCATAGTAGGATTTGAATTTTTATATTTCACTAGCGGATAGTGCTACTACGCTCCCCTCCCCTAGTAGTCCTATTTTCTCAAAATTATAGTGATTATAGTTTGAAATTTTTACTTTGTTAATTATAATAAATTTTTTTTTGGAGATCCCACAGTCAATATGATTCGTGTATTGGCGTATGATCCCTCTGGAGTAATTTATTTTAAATTAAGTGCAACAGATGAGTTTAAGGAATTTCCACAAAGAATTGGAAACAAATTAAAAGCGTTTGAAACTTTGAAGTTGCATTTACAAAGAATAAAAATTTCAAGCAAAAAATGGCAACATCTTCAGGACCTTAAACCATTTCTTCCACCCGATTGTCATTATTATTACAATGAAATTCCATTTGAGAAGTAAAGGTTTAATTTTTTCCTTTATTTGTATTGTAGTTATTGTTGTTAATTATCTTTTGCTTTTGTAAATCATTTTTTATTTTCATATTTAAAAAAAAATAATAAATATATAAAGCGATATATTAAATAACAAGAGAACAACTTCTTTTATTCTACATTTTATGAATGCAAAACAAAATTTTCCTTGAAACTTAAAAAAAATTCATTGTAGTTACGTGTTTTTGATTAAGAAAATACGAGTTCAAAAGCGCATAACTAACTTAACTCTTTGAAACATTAATAAATTATTACTTTTATTCCAGAAATTAATTAATCAGTCTATATTTAGAAAATCTGCGATATTTGATTACCAAAACTCCATTTATTTTTCAATATATAACATTTTTTGTTTCTCCTGTAAAATAGTAAAAATGTTAGTTACGTGGTTTTGCATTTCAGCTAACGATATGTAAAATAATTGGCAAAAAAAATAAAGAAATAAAGTATCGATAATAACTGCAATTAATATGTACAATACTATAATAAAACCGCATTTTGAATTCGGCTCCACAATAATATACACATGCTGCACAATAACACAATTAGATAGAATGCAAAAACTCCAGAATAAAGCTATTCGTGCAATATTAAAATGCAACAGATATACTCCAATACAAGCAATGCTTGATACATTAAAATGGCTAAATATACAACAAAGATTGGCTTTAAATACACTGAAGTTTGTCCAAAAAATGAAGACGGGAAATGCTCCAGAATATTTAATTGATCAGCTAAACTATGTGGGAGAAGTTCAACCATATAACCTACGAAACGCAGACAACTTTAGACTGCAAAGGGTGACAACGACAGCAATGCAAAGATCGCTGTTCTTTAAGGGACTAAAACTATATAATATGCTGCCTAGTTATATAAAATCAGAAAGAAACATTAACATCTTTAAAAGAAATATCTCAATATTTATTAAAAATAATGGAAATAACACAATTCATGAAAATTTATAAAATTGTTAAATATTATATTTTAAAGTTCAATTAAAAGTATAATAAATACTACTACTACTACTAAAAAAATACGTAGTATACTGAAACCCACCCGGGTGGGTTCTTCATATTTTACACACATTTTAAATAAAAAAATGCATTTACTCCAACATATAATGGGTTACATAATGGGTTAGTAAAGAAGAGATAAAAAACGGGCATGCCGACTATAGAATACCCTACACCACTCTGGTGTATTGTTTGGATCCGAAATTCGAATGGGTTAAAATGGGGCTTGTGTCAAAATTTTCTATAATGTGAGTCAGCGCACCAAATTTCATTAAAATATCTTAATATTTGCGACCTACAGTTTTTAACCAAGCCAATTTTGGGGGGACCCTTATATGGGCACTAGTTCTAAACATGGACCGATGTTCACCAAAATCAATAGGCTTCGTCCTTGGGCCAACATAGGTCTATGTACCAAATTTCATCAAAATATCTTAATATTTGCGACCTGCAGCGTATAAACAGTATAATTTTGGTAGGACCCTTATATGGGCACTAAGTCTAAACATGGACCGATGTTCACCAAAATCAATAGGCTGCGTTATTGGGGCAATATAGGTCTGTGTACCAAATTTAATTAAAATATCTTAGTATTTGCGACCTGCAGCGTATAAACAGTGTAATTTTGGTAGGACCCTTATATGGGCACTAGGTCTAAACATGGACCGTTGTTCACCAAAATCAATAGGCTGCGTTATTGGACCAATATAGGTCTGTGTAGCAAATTTCATCAAAATATCTTAATATTTACGACCTGCAGCGTATAAACAGTATAATTTTGGTAGGACCCTTATATGGGCACTAGGTCTAAACATGGACCGATATTCACCAAAATCAATAGGCTACGTTACTGGGCTAACATAGGTCTGTGTACCAAATTTCGTCAAAATATCTTAATATTTACGACCTACAGCGTATAAACAATATAATTTTGGTAGGACCTTATATGGGCACTAGGTCTAAACATGGACCGATGTTCACCAAAATCAAACTTGTTCGTCCTTGGGCCAACATAGGTCGGCGTACCAAATTTCATCAAAATATCTTTATATTTGCGACCTGTAGAGTGCGCACAAGATTGCATAGACAGACAGACGGACGGACGGACGGACAGACGGACATCGTTAAATCGAAATAAAAAAAAATTCTGAGCCGATCGGTATACTATAAGATGGGTCTACGACCAATATTTTTTGGTGTTACAAACATCAGCACAAACTTATAATACCCTGACCACATAGTGGTGTAGGGTATAAAAATAATAATAACAAAAAACTATAGAAAGTATGGCTAACAACTAGGGTTTGGGGTTCGGGAATTCCCGGGAAATCCCGGGAAATGTTTGCCGGGAATTCCCGGGAAAATAATATATTTTTCCCGGGAAAACGGGAAATTTTCAAAATATTAAATTTTTTAAATTGTTTTTGTTTCGAATAGGATTTTTTAATTTTAGTCATAAAAAACATTTTAAATACCAAAACAAAAATGTCATTGTTAAAATCTTTTAAAATGGAATACATTTATTTGACACAGAAATAAAATCTTTGCCAAGTAATTAGGAGCATTTCAACTAATAAAGATTTTTCGCATAACTTATTCAAAATTTAAGTAGTAAAACCTAAAAACTTGGTAAAATGTTTAAAAAAATATGAAAAAAGCTTTGTTTCTTACAAATAATCGCCCTTACTATATAAATTTTTCAAATGTATAATTTAGGTAAAGTCGACTTTAGTTAAAATATTGGGTGGCAGTATACCTTGACTTGGTTTATTTTTGGAGCATTCTGATTGGTTAATTTATTTTCAACCAATCAAAATATTTGAAAATATAAATATTTTTGTAAGGTTTTCATACACAAAATGAACAAAACCCTTTGATTAAAAATAAAGTCGACTTTATATTTAAAATACTCCTTTATATTAAGGGTCAATAATTTTAAAAGTAACGTTTTCATTAATAAATGTGAAAAGAAAAGACTGGTTAACGGTGGTATCTAAATTTGGTTATCCGACATCTAAATTTGGTTCACAAAAAATAAAAAATTGATGGTCATGCAACTTCTCTTGAAGAAAACAACAACAAGAATAACGTTTCAGCAATCGAGCAATATTTCTAACAATAGGATATTTACTATAATCTTAGATGAATAGAATATCACAAAAGAGATATTTGAACATATGTATAAACGGAAATAAATCATTTTATAACCTGGGGTTGGTTTATATATCAGGAAGATGTAATGCTGATGAATTAAGAAGAATTGTAGAAATAAGACTGGAGGAGTTTTATTTGTCTTTGGCAAATAACATTGTGGCCACCATATCTAATGGGCCAAGTGTGATGAAACGGTTTGTTTCCGACAGTCCAGTAGTAGGTGCTTTCTGCTGGAATCATGCAATTTATTTTGCAGTGCTGCGAGTAATTTATGGGAAATCAAATGTTCAACATTCTGATATTTTTTACTTTGAATTCTCACTACACAGACTGCATTTGTACTGAAATAGTGTTTAAAAAAAAAAAATTACTTATATAGGTGGTTTTCATTAACAATTTTGTTCAAAAATATTTACCGGGATTCCCGGGAATCAAATTTTTTCATTCCCGTTTCTCGGGAAATAAAAAGTCCGGGAAATCCCAAACCCTAATAACAATACATACCGTGAAGCATAAGAATAAATATGCATAATTTCTTGGTCAAACTTCTTGTAATTTGTATCAACAAAGTATTTAAAAAAAGGACTAACAATGAATAATAAATTTTAGATAAATTTGTCAAAATATTATTGTATTTTAAATAATAAATAAATAAAAACAATATTTTTAAAAAGTAATTATGCTCTCTGTGCTATTTTTATTTTAAGTAGTAATAAAAAATCCAATATTCTGAAACAAGTCCCCTGGGTGGGTTTCAGGCGACAACGTAGAAAAATTGAAAAACTAAAGAAAAAAATTATAAAGAATATACGAATCTTAAATAATTTAACAGTTTCTGATAAAAGTAAAAAAATTAGTTACTGAGTCGAAAGCATTTTTTGTTTTGACCAAAAATCGTAAAGTTATCGATTATTGAAAATCTAAAAAGCCCAGAAGTGCGAAGGTTAACGACAAATATTGTGATTTTGATCTTTAAGGCACGCTAACAACGTAGCGGGATTCGCCCGCTAGTTCTTTTTATATATAGAGATAAAAAATGGGTAATTTTGACATAGGTTAATTTGGATTTATTTTTTCCAGAAAATGCCTAATTAAAGATTTTTATATCGATTTTCATGCCAAATACAACTTTATTACATTTGAAAAATTTGGGGTCATTTCGACCCCATGTGCCTATAAAGGCTAATTTCTAATTTTTTATTACCATTGTTATATCAACTCACTCTACAAATGAGCAGAAACTCCCTTTTGAATAATTATATTAAATATCTTGAGAAACTGTAAGGAAAAAACCCATGATTAGTAATAATAACCAAATGTATTTTTAAGTCTTATCAGATAAAAACCTACTTTTGTGTTTAGGAGGAAACATCAGGCACCTATAAGCGATCACCTAACTGTGTTTGTTTGTCAGGATAACACATGAATATTATAGTATGTATATTGAAAATATTATAAATAGAGAAACAATTAAATTTAATAAATAGAAGTTATTTTACCAGCAAAGAGACAATGTCTCAATTTTTCTCTTAAGCGAATATTAGAAAACGGTTAAATATTTTTCTCTAAAAGCAATACTGGAAAAATTGAAAGTAACTTCCTCAATTCATCCGTATTCAAAATTGCCGCAGTCGGTAGGATAACAAAAATAGTTTTGTTATTCCTGCAAATAAAAACTTACGGTACACTAACATCCTTAATCAAGTGCTAACGGTGAATAAAAAATCTATTAGCGAAAATAATAGTAACAAAATTCTTGTTAAGCTAAAATTAATAAAAGCATAAAATTCGTAAAAAAGATTTATCGAAAATAAAATCTATAACGAATTATGTCAGTCAACCCAGCAAATCCTGCCCTAGCAGCAGTAGCAGGTGGAGGACAAGGACGAGCGCTTGACATCAATCCACTAACGTATTTGGAAAAATACAGGGATTTGATGGTAGAAATGATTTGTCAACCTTTTGTACAAACGTTGATGATATTTTACCCACACGCACAAGCTCAAAGAATGTGCATAAACATCGTAAAATCGAAACTAACTGCAAAAGCTAGAAGAGCAATGGAAATACATCCACATTTAAACAATTGGACAGACATAAAAGCAATGCTAGAAAGTAATTTCGGAGGATTTCAAAAGTCCGAGCAACTATACGAAGAACTGAGAGCAGCACAATAGCAAGGTAATACCCTAGACTATTACAACTTCATATTACACAAGTTAGCAATGCTGAATCAAAAATCCAGACAAGAAGGAAACCTTCAAGATATTCAAAGAAATATCCAAACAGCTCTAAAAATCTTTATGACAAGATTACCAGTACACATGAGAACAGTATTATGTGCTTTAAAAGCACAAACAATGGTAGAAGCCATCCATGAATTATCTCAATCAGGATTTCTAACAGAGGAAAAAATAAAGCCTACAACAACAAGTGATCATCAAAATAATCGACAACAAAAAGGGCAACCCAAGAGCAATCCAAACCAACAGCGCAACAGAAATTGGACACCAAAGATATACAACCCTCAGCATAACCAACAACATAGAGCTAATAACCCTAATTGGCAACAGAGTTCACACCAACAACAACATTATGTTCAACAACCAGAACCAATGGACATAACCACAACTCAAACTAGAAGACAAAATCATCATCAAACCCCAAAAACGGAATGTAATTGTAAGTGTACAAATTATAAAAATAATGTTGACCAGAATAAAGACGAAATTGTAGAAACTTACGAATCAGGAAATTTTCAGGTACTAGCCTCTCTGAGGGACAACCCAAACGACTTGGACTTCCCTATATTTTACTCAGAGGACAGACAAGAAATCTTAGATTACTAATTGATACAGCATCTACTGAAAATCTTCTCAATTTAGAACAATGTCCACCTAAATTCATTAAAAATTAAATAAGCCCATTCAAATTAAAACTGCTTCAGGAAATTTTCATATTACCTATGAAGGCACAATTCCCAAAAATAATATTCAAGTCCCTTTAAATTCGGACACTACTTTTGGACTCTATAAATTCCACGAATTTTTTAACGGTCTTTTAGGACATCTAACGTTAAAACAAAATAACTCCTTAATTAATTATGAAACAAAACAGATTAAAATCAACGAAAAAACTTTCCCATTGTATTATGAAGGAGATTCAGAGGAAATACTCCCAAAAGATTTAAATCAACTACCAGAATTAGTCAATATCGAATATTTAGGAACTAGTGACCCATTACGCTTAGAACATCTTAATTCAGAAGAATCAAAAGCAATAAAAATTTTGATTCAGAACCACGAATGAGGTTAAACACAAAATTGATACTGGACTTTTCAGACCAATCTATACCAAAACCTACAGATATCTTGTTACCCATACTGAAGAAGTGGAAAAACAGATGAATGAAATGCTAGAACGAGGCATTATTAGACTTAGTAATTCGCCATATAATGCTCCTATATGGATTGTACCTACAAAAGGAGACAAAGAAGGTAACAAGGAGTGGCGAATAGTCATTGATTACCGAAAATTAAATCAAGTCACTAGAGAAGATAATTATCCTAATCCTAGAATTAACGATGTCTTAGACAAGCTAACTAAAGGATTTTATCAAATAGAAGTAGAACCGGAAGATAGAGAAAAAACTGCTTTTACAACTTACAACAGACATTTTGAATTTGCAAGAAAGCCTTTTGGACCGAAAAACGCTAACGTTTTAAGGCAACATCTAAATAGAATCTGCGTCGTGTACATGGATGACATCTTGGTCTTCTCAACTTCACTACAGGAACACGTCGATAATTTGGAAGGAATATTCAAAACCTTGAGGAAAGCAAACCTCAAAGTATCTTTAAATAAATCAGATTTCTTAAAGAAAGAAACCGAATTCTTAGGACACATAGTTACAAAAGATGGCATAAGCCCTAATTCCCATAAAATAGACGGCATAAAACGTAAAACTATTCCGAAAACCATTAAGGAAATACAAAGTTTCCTCGGACTCAGTGGTTATTATCGTAAATTTATACCTGATTATGCGAATATAGCTAAACCTTTAACAATCCACCCTAAAAAGGATTCAATTATCAATGTAAATGATAAGGACTATAAAGAAGCTTTTGAAAAATTTAAAAATATATTAATGTCGAACATGATTCTAAAATACTCCGACTTTAATGAGAAATTTATTCTAACTACAGATGCAAGTAATTATGCGGTAGGCGTGGTTTTATTGAAAAAAAACGGACCCTTAGAATTTGCATCTAGGACGTTAAATAAACATAAATGCAACTATTCAACTATAGAAAAAGAACTACTAGTCATAGTATGGGCCGTAAGACAATTTAGACATTACCTCTATGGAAGAAAGTTCGATCTTCAAACAGATCACAAACCACTCATATGATTAGTGAATCGCAAAGAACCTAATTCTAAACTTATCCGATGGAAAATCAAACTCAATGAATATGAATTTGATATATCCAACGACAGGGAAAGGAGAATAACGTGGCTAACGCACTTTCAAGAATAAGAGAAACTAAAGTCAATCGAAAGGAAAAGGCAATCAGATTAGGTGACAATATATGCTCTCTTTGTAATAGAAAATATGCGATAATTAGTTCACTGAATAAACATTTAAGAGATATACATAATAGAGAAGATTTAACGGAGGAATCTAGACCAAAAAAAATTGAAAGAACGCCACAGAATAACGATATTAGACAATATTCCTATCATTCCTGATGATGATGACCAAACCATACATTCCGCCGAAGGGGATATTATGGACTTATTCAAAACTACCGAGAAACCTTTCTAAAGTTTTTCTAACCAAATTGTCCTTAACAGAGGAAGGGAAAATAATATTGAAGAAGAAATAGTATTCTCGAACAAAAGAACTACATACAATTATGAAAACTTAAACCCTGAACTAGTAGCGCAAATATTAGATCAGATTACAGTTGACAAATTAGTAGCTCTTCGTTGTAACAATACAGATTTAATAACGCTTCAAAATAAATTTAAAGAAAGAGAATCTAATTCGAATAACATTATAGAAACTGATGTGTTTGTATCTTACGAAGCTGTAACGGAAAAAAGTTACGAAGATAAGATGGAAATAATAGCAAAACATCATAGACTTGATAATAATCACCCAAGTATACCTAAAACTCATGAGGAATTAAAGAAATTATTACTATCCTAATCTGAAAAAGGAAATTACTAAATTCATTAATAACTGCCATATTTGTAACTTTAAGCACGAACGAAACCCTATTAAATTACCTTTTGAAAACACGGAAACCCCAACAGAACCTTTTCAAATTTATCATTCGGATATATATTTTATAAACAACCAACAAATGTATGTTACTATGATAGACAAATTCACAAAAAAAAAGCTTATCTGAAGTTATTTATTTTAATGAGGAAACCAAAAAAACTTACTCTAGATAACGAAAAGGGATTTAAATCACCACTATTTACTGATTTTTTGGAAAATAAAAATATTCAATATCATTTCACAACACCTAATCGACACACAGAAAATTCAGATATCGAAAGATTTCATGGAACAATGAACGAACAAATTCGAATATTAAAGATTAGAGGAATAGGAAATGATATCAATATAAATATAGATTTACCAATACAAACCTTAAGCAATTATAATAATTTACTTCACCTCAATACAGGTAAAAAAGCTATAGACATACATTCTTCCAATAAAATAAACCTTCAAGAAATATTTGAAAGAATGGAAGATAAAAAAGGAAAATACGTGAATATACAAACAAAAATAGAACGAATGAAAAGATAAATTCTAACTATGTGAAGACATACAAAAACAAATTTGATCAGAAAGTAAAGAAATTTAACGTAAAGAAAACAGATAATAAAAAATACACTAATAATAATCAAGAATTTCATAAGGATCAATTCATTAAACAAACGAAATATATTTCCAGATCTTTGGAAGTCCTTATCGATCATTGGCGTACCTAGTCCATTTTTCTGGGGTAGGCAAGCGACCCATTAATTTTTTGCTGTTTATTTGCCCAAAAGTGCATCTATTTTTCTGAAGAAAACCTCGTACAATGAATGTGTTCCAAGCTATATTTTCAGATTATTATGATAGAGAAAAGAAATCTAAGATCAACCTGTCTACTTCGGACGAATGCTTTCAAACCCCATATTCTGATCACTTAAATTACCGAGGTGGTCAAAAACAGTGAGATGTTCATCTTACAATTTTTTTTTCTCCAAAATATTGAAATTTCATTAAAATAACATAGTAATGTTTAGTTTGAAGAAACTTCCTAGTTAGATATTAACTAATTATTCATTTAGAAAACTATGAAATCTAAGATATTTAACTCACCAAAAAAGATTATGCGTTATATTTCTATTATTGAACAACTTTGCGATTCTAATAATTTTTCTTAAATAAAAACTCCTATGGTCAATTTTATAATCAGAACTAAGATCGATTAGTTTCTTAAATATTTCTTAGGTAAGAATTTTTCAAACAACTTTCTTATTTAAGAAATATTTAAAACAAAAATCGATCTTAGTTCTGACTATAGAACTGACCCTTAGATTGCAACAACTTAGCTGCCTAGGAATCTAGTAGAGATTTTCCCAAACCAAAAACACAGGATTAATTGATATAAAAAAAGTAATATTGTGATACTTTTTGCCATCAAAATTATAGATAAAAGAATTGTAGGTAGATATTTTTTTAAATTCTGGGGTGGGCAAAAATCTTGGCCTAAGTCCGCCAATGTTTTCGATACTATTGATGATCAACCTAGCTGTAGCACAAAAGCTATAACCAACCGATCTTAATCAAGGAAATGGATTCACTATCATCCTAACAGGAGAGATATCCTTAATTCAAAATTACTCGAAAATATTACACATATTCAAAACTGAAGATTATTTAACTTACATTAACACATTAGAATTAGAAATAATAACACTAGATGACGCATATTTACAACATCAAATTAAATATACTAAACTACAATTATTGGGTTTAATACCCAGATCCCGTGTTAAACGGGGACTAATTACTATTTTTGGAACAGGATTAAAATACCTGTACGGAACAATGGACGATGATGACAGGACGGAAATTGAAGAAAAACTTAGAATCAATACTCTTAATAATCATAACATAATCGAACAATCAAATAAAGAAATCAAACTCAATGCTCATTTTGACGAACAATTAAAAACATTAACAAATTTACAAAACTTACAGACTAAATTACTTAGACAAAATATGGAATTAATCAATCAAACTAAAACAGATTCACGTAAAGCTGACCTCAGATACGAAAATGAACATGTCGGGAAATCGATTGAACAAGCTAGAGAATTGCTATTGGCTTCAAAATTCCGAACACTAAACAGGGACATACTAACGGCTCAGGAAATTAATGACTTTAACATTACATTAGAAAAAATGGAAAACATCGAATTAGATGTTGCGACTCAACACAAAAACATCATTTTTATAATTAAGTTACTTAACATGAACCAAAACAACTATAAAGAAATTGTTATACAACCAATACCTAATTTTAACAAAAAACAGTTAACCTTAGTTATTAAGAACTACTTAATGAAAAATGAAAGATAATATAATCTATGAAAAAACTAACAAAATATTCAACACATATTTAACAAAACCATATGCATTGGAAGTATGAAACTAATACTTTAACATCGATTATGGAAATTGGAGTTAACGCGATTATAGTAATTGTTGCGGCGGGAAATATAAGAGGTTTGCGTTGATCAAATCATATTTAGTTTATTTCTAAAAAAAGGAACTGTTAATTTGACAAATAAAATACAATTTCAAATAACACTTACCGCAGTTTTGTACCTCTTTCTTCTATGACAATCAAAATGAAATTGAATAATGGCGGTATCTTACCCACACGAAATAGTGTGGTTCATTATCAAACCAAAATGACATATTTATGATATAGTGATGACACTTTATAAAACATTACAGGGCGTTCTGTAACAGAAATTAATGGAAATTTTAAAGTAAATCACACATGTAATGAATTCCCACTCACCCTGAATGGAAACTATTTAATATATATTGAAGACTGCCAAATTTATCTAGATAAATGATAAAACAGGAATGGTTATTCTAATACAATAATTGTACCTAATCCTATTAGAAACATAACAACTAATGATTCACCATTAACTTTAGAACAACTTCGTTATAAAAATATTGAAAATATAAAAATTATCAGATAGTTAAAACAACATGAAAAAATTCAAAATGAATCTATATCTACACTCCCAAAACAATTCCGTTGTGACAACCGACTTTTTTCCAACCGAATTGGGTCGGTTGCTGCAACCTCGTAATTCGCTTGCCCCAACCGAATTTAGTTGTGGGAACCGATAATTCGGTTGTGGCAACCGAACTGAAATCGAATTGTTCTGAGAGTGTTCTATTGTAATAATAATAATAATCATTATCATAATTTGTATCTACATTTATGTCAAAATCCGAAATAAGAATCTTAAGCAACCTGGAGTTACTGTTAACTTACCCTTAATCCCTTTGGGAACCGGGCAAGCAGGAACCGAAGCAGAAACTCCCTTTTGAATAATTATATGAAGTATCTTGACAAACTGTACACACATAAGGAAAAAACCCATGATTAGTAATAATAACCAAATGTATTTTTAAGTCTTATCACATAAGGAAAAAACCCATGATTTGTAATATAATCTTTTAGTACCTCTCCTATGAAATAGATAAAAGCCTACTTCTGTGTTTAGGAAAAAACATCAGGCACCGATAAACGATCACCTACCTGTGTTTGTTTATCAGGATAACAGAGAAACAATTAAATTTAATAAATATAACTTATTTTACCAGCAAAGAGACATCGTCTCAATTTTTTTTCTTAAGCGAATATTAGGAAACGGTTAAATATTTTTCTCAAGAAGTAATACTGAAAAAATTGAAAGTAACTTCTTTCAATTCATCCGTATTCAAAATTCCATGTATAAAATTTGGTGTTAAACTTTTTAGAAAAATAAATAGTGTACAACAGAAACCAAAAGAAAGAAAGAATAAAAAGTTAAAGAAAAGTGATCAAACACAAAGAAGGGAAAATGAATTTAACTATGAAAGAGAAAAAATTACAAATAGTAAATTATTTTAATCAATGGCCTTGCAACTCTCTCAATATTTTTTATTTGAAAAAATATTATGCGGCTTGGAACAGGAACGAACTCCGACTGGTTAATCAGGGATGGAAAAGGCTCACTTAATCGGGCTCTTATACCAAAAAAATGTTAGATCGCTCTTACATATTTAAAAATGTAAGTAACTAAAAAATAGCTTCCTCTTTGGCTCGTTAAAAAAAATTAAAATTAAGTATTTAGATATTAGCAAATATTAGCACAAATTGCGAAAAAACATTTGCAAAAAGCGAAATTTTTGCAACAATATATTCGTTTGCAGAATGTCGATCGCTGATTACCCCTTAATTCATTTTCTGTACCATAAAGCCTTTTTCGTATTCCGCCGTTATTTTGCAACTTTTTAAGTGCGGTTTTTTTAAATATGTAACCTAGGGATTCAATTACCAAATTTTAAAATTCCGCTATTATTTTGCAATTCTTTACGTGCGTTTTTTTTTAATTTATAATCTAGGGGCTATAATACACATTTCATACAACAAAGTTTGGTGGCTAGTTGCAAAAAAAATCGCCAAAAATAAAATTTGCAAAAAGGAAAATTTTTGCATCAATATATTTGTTTGCAGAATCTAAATCGCTGATTACGTTTCCTAATTAATTTTTTGTACCACAAAGTCTTTTTTCGCGTTCCGCTTTTATTTTGCAATTCTTTAAGTACGTTTCTTTTTAATTTATAATCTAGGGACTATAATACACATTTCATACAACAAAGTTTGGTGGCTAGTTACAAACAAAATCGCGAAAAATAAAATTTGCAAAAAGGAAAAATTTTTTCATCAATATATTTGTTTGCAGAATGTAAATCGCTGACTAAGTTTTTTAATTAATTTTTTGTACCATAAAGCTTTTTTCGCTTTCCGCGATTATTTTGCAATTTTTTAAGTGTGGTTTTTTTAAATTTATAATCTAGGGTCTATAGTACCAATTTTATACACAAAAGTTTGATGCTTAGTTTGAAAAAAAATAAATAAATCGCGAAAAAAATATTTGCAAAAAGGAAAATTTTTGCGTCATTGTATTCATTTGTAGATTGTTAATCGCTGATTGAGTTTTTTCACGTTCCTCTATTATTTTGCAATTTTTTAAGTGCGTTTTTTTAAATTTATAATCTACGGAGTATAATGCCCATTTCATAAAACAAAGTTTGGTGGTTAGTTGCAAAAAAAGAAAATTTTGGCATCGTTTGCAGAATGTAATGCGATATCCCTTTTATCTTCCATATGAGTTACTGGAAGTATTGTTTTAGTGTAACAGTTGTTTCCGACGGAGGAAACTTCCGGAATACGAAATTGATATTGCCGGCAATAAATGTTTTCTTCGTGGCGATATGTTCCGAGAATCTACTTCGTATTGCCATGTTTGCTGGGTGATATTGGTTTGAGTATGTTCCTGTTCCAAGGCACATAATATAACAAATGCTTTCTCAGTGATAGAGAGTCTCCCAATCTCTTTATTATGTCTCTTTGCTTTAATTGAATCTCAAAGAAGCTATTGTCAAAGTTTAACAAAAGAATAAAAAAGGTGTATTGAAGCAAATTAAATACAAAGTAAAGTGAATATAAAAGAACCACTTTAATAAAAATGTTTTAAAGAAAAATTGACGGTACAAAAACTAAGTTATTTAAAAACAGTAAAGAAATTAAAGTAAAAAGATACAAAAGGGTGAATGTACAAAAAAGAAATAAACAGGAGTAGTAAAAAAAAAAAAGTAAAACCGTTATGCATTAAACATATAGACGACTGCAGATACACGACTACAGCCTGTCAAAAATAAAATACACACGTTTATATGAAAACGATTATTTTGACACCAACACAGCTACACGGCTACACGACTACTTTTACCGCTGTAGTCAACTTAGGATAATTTCTATTTTTGTTGGCTAGAAAACAAAAATAGTGTTGACAATATAACAAAATATGTAAAACAAGACGATTTTTCCCGCCAGAGGCGAAATAAAATCGCTAGTTCTGACTAGAAAATCACCGTTTTGGGAACACTGAAGAAACAGCTGTTTATATTTCACAATTGTTTGAAGGTTTCATTAATTTATATTTGGAAATAATTTTGTTGTGATGTTGTGTAAAAAAAATTGGATCTTACAAAATTAACAAAATATTCCTCAGCCATTATTTTAGAAGCACAAACCAAAAAAGATTAATATTTATCAAAACGTCAAATTTTTTGGATCAGCTGTTTACTATGTTGCTGTCGTTTTCAAAAAAAAGTAAGTAGCTGACTACACGACTACAATTGCAGCCAGCAGCATTTGGAGTCGTGTAGCCGCAGTCGTCTATGTGTTTAATGATGTGAAAACACATCAACTCAACACACCATTCGGATTTACCATATCCGATTTGAATGAAATTCGTCATAACTGTGGTACAAAACAAGAGATCAACGATGAATAAATTTTGGGGTCCGGACCTTTTCGGTTTCCGAAATATGACGCCACGAAAATTGGAAAAACGGCAAAGTTTGACTAAAGTATGATATGATTACAAAATCGACAATAACTTAAAAACTATTCAAGTTATAAAATTCGTTTTAGTATTGTTTATTAGGTAAGAACTAGGGTATTCAATTAATCGACATTTTAATTTAATCGATTAATCGTTCAAATAATTATTCGGGTTTTTTTCTTAACCGATTAATCGAATAAAATTTTTAAAATTAAGCGATTAATCAAAAAATGTTATGAAAATAATATACATACATTTGTTGTATTTTTAATAATTTTATTTAAAAAAAAGAACAAAAAGAGTTTCGGAAACTCTTCTAAAATTCATAAAAATAAGAAATGCTATAATTGAGATCATATTTTACAAAAATTTTCATTACTTCTGTCCTCTCTGTAATATATTCAAATTTTACCCAAATCGGGGAGAACCACACTGCAGGCCTTTCTTTAAATTTAGCATTTTATAAAAATTAGCCAGACGTTCATATATTATACATAGCGCTTTATAATATCTTCAATGAGAAGAATAGAACAACTCGTAGATTAATTTGTATCTATTTCGTATGCATTCAACTCATAAAACACATAAATGTAGAGAGACATTTTGTTGAGAATTTATTTTCCCTCCACGTTTACGTCCCTCCATCCCTTTATTTGATTTTAGCAACTATTTCGCAGGAAATTTAAAAAAACCTTGTACTTAATTTTGACAAATTTGGTTCTAGCAGAGTTAGCTGAATTGGGTTCTGAAAAGCTCATATATATAAAATGTTATTTAGTTCTCATTAAACATTATTTAGAAGTCATAAATACTAGTTTTGATTATAATCTTGTTAACAACCTATTTGTAAATTTCTTTGTCTTACTTTTCAATTAAAAAACACCTGGATATGTTTATTTGTCTTTTAATTTGCCATTTATTAATTCGAATCCTATGGCTTGGGATAATATCCTTTTCTAAAGGATATTATGAATGCAGAGTGCTCACTACTGTTGATGATTTTTCTTTGATATTTAAGATGGTTTTTACAATTTGTTAAATATGTTTTAATAAAATCCCATATTTACTTTAATAAAAAATATATATTTTTAAAACATTTTATTAATTTTTCACCAATTTCGATTAATCGATTAATCGTATTAAATTATTCGAATTATTCGTTATTCGAAATATGGCCATTTTAAATTATTCGAACAATTTTTGAGCAAAATTGTTCGATTAATCGAATAAAGATTAATCGACTGAATACCCTAGTAAGAACGTACCCTTTAAAATGGTATGCATATTCAAATATATGATTATTGTTAAACTCTCTTATTCATTTGTGTGAAAAAACTAAGGTGGTATCTCGATTCGTCTCTGAGTTATAGCCAAAACCGTGTCCCTAAGTATCATTTGTTGCCCTAGTCACTAGGGCCTAGTGTATGTACCTTAGGGTTGACCTTATTTTTCAACTTGCGATTTACGGCCGTCCCCCCTAGAGATGTGCCATTGGGTATAAAAATACACCATGCAAAAAACTAAGGTGAGCGGATAACGAGAACACATGATGCCGCATCAGCCCTGAAATTTGAAATACGATTTACAAGGCGAAAAAATCACTTTTTTGGCTTTCTTTCAAAATACTGGCTCTTTGGTAACGGCATTTTTAGAAAATGTAAATAGAATCATAATCTACACTGAATTACCTTTCTGGTAATGTATATGGAAAATATTTTAGTAATTGCAATTTCCTCAGCCCATTGTAGGGTTAAAATGAGATAAATTATGAAAATCGTAAAAAATAAAATATCTTTTTAACAAATTTACAATGTTATACTCTAGTTTCATTTCTAAGATCCACAAATATTCAGATATGACTTTTTGTCTCTTTTGGGTTCTGAGAACCTAGTCCCAGGTATGGCCAAAGATGGGATTTTTTTTTTATAAATTTGCAAATCTCTAGTTTTGAGTTTTTTCAAATTTTGTTCAACAAAATTTAAAAAAAAGTGGTCAACGCATAGGAGTTTATTAAATACACCTTAGAGAATAATTCTACTGGAAAATACATATATTCCTCTTTTAACTTAATAGTGACTTCCCGTGTAAAAAAGATCAGATCTGGTCAGATCTCAGCACATCTTACCAGATCTAATTAGATCTCAAAATTGGGGACAAATTTGAGATCTAATTAGATCTGATTAGATCTAGGCACATCTGGCCAGATCTTCGTAGATCTTACCAGATCTAATTAGATCTCAAAATTGGGGACAAATTTGAGATCTAATTAGATCTGATCAAATCTGGCGCATTTGTCCAGATCACTTTAGATTTGAACAAATTTGGCACTAGATCTGATCAGATCTTGCCATAAGATATTATCACATATGCCATATCTGATCATATTTGATGTGATCTGGTACAGGATCTAATTAGATTCAATCATATCTATTGAGAACCAAAAAGATCTGGTCAGATCTAAACTTTTTTACACGGGTTTGGACAATAATTTAGATAATAGTTTTAATTTTTGTGTTTTTAGCTAGCTGTAACAAAATCACTTCCGATTTCTTTTAATACTGATGCAGGAGATTGTTTTCCGTAAATTTTGTTAAACTCCGACAACGTTAACCCTTTCTTTACCAAGGTCAAAGGTGAACTTTATAAAATTTTTAGATTTTTCCTGGAAGTATATCAAAACAATGTGTTGTTTCTTGCGAAATTTGGTGAAAGTTGTCCAAATAACTCTGTTAACACTACGGTTTTTCTTTTCCCGGACTTTTTCATTTCCCGGGACAGCGGGATTTTTTTCAGAATTTCCCGGGATCCCGGGAATTCCCGCTCGTTAGAAAATATATAAATTCGACATATGTTGCACTTGAAAAACTCGATTACTGTTACAACATCGTCCGACAAAGTTCATCTTTTGGTTGTTCTCATGAGAAAATGCACTTAATATATTCTGAAAGGATGGCTAAATATAAAATATCCATGTCTTCCACTTTTTCTGGATCAATTCGATTAATATTTGGGTTATATATTTATATGGAAGGCCGTCTTAATTTTAAAAAACTCTTCGAAATATATTAATTAAATATTAATTCGCGGTTTAAACGGTTAAACCAATTGATATAGAAAAAGTGAAAGACACGGGTATTTTATCTTCATCCCCTTTTTCAGAATATATTGGAATTGTTAATGGGTGCAAAATTGAGTGTGACCAGTTTTATAGTCAGAAATAAGATCGATTTGTTGCTAAAATATTTATTAAATATTAAATCTGAAAATTTCTATTTCCAGATATTTTGTATCTTTCTATGCAGATTTTCAGAAGTATCCGTCTAGAATTATTTTTATATAAAAGTTTAAAAGTGAGTATTTTCACAGGCAAATTCGCCTAAATCGTTTTATAAAAAAAGACACGACAACATTATTAAATAGTTCCTTAACTTTAATTGGTTTTCTTGAATAGACTTTTTTATGCCACAGCTACTTAAAAATAAATTATTTAATTTTCGTATTTAGTGGAATTTTAAATTAAAATATAAAAAAATCCAAAATAATTTTAAAAAGCATCTGTGGATTATTTTGAAAACAAATAATATTTAAAAAAAAATACAATTGAAATAAAGGAATAACAATTGAACTTAAAATTAAATTATTTGAAGTAAAAGAAACTCAAAATACTTGTCAATTGAAAATATGAAAAGATTACAAATTTTTTAATTTTAATGTCTAGTTTTTTGGAGGTATTTGGAACTGAAATAATGATGTTGGAATGTTGAATAATGAATGTTGTTAAAAACTTTACATATATAGATAAATTTGGAATAAAATATAACTATTAATTTTTCAAACTAGTTATATAGTTATATTTTTTTCCAAATTTATCTATATCTGTAAAGTTTTTATTTTTAATAGTAAAAGGCTTTATTTTTGAATCATGTAGGTTGATAAACAGCATCCGGTTTCTAATTTGTTCATTTTTACTAGCATACCCTGTAAAATTGCTTATTTAAAAATTTTATTTGTACATTATTGTTTTCTTCTACTGAACGGCAGAAAACTGGCTTTGAATTCAGTGAACTTATTTTATTTTTTTTCAATTCAGTGAATTTATTTTATTTTTTTTTCAATTCAGTGAACTTATTATTTTTTTTTTAATTCACTAAACGTAATTTTATTTTTTGTAATTCACTGAACGAAAATGAAATTGAACGAATTCAGTAGTACATTAATTCAGTAGTACATTAATTCAGTAAGGAATTAATTCACTTTTTTTCCGTTCGATTTATAAAATTTAACGCGTTCTCCGGTGAATTAATTCATTTGATTTAATAAAAAGAACTATTGCAATTGAATTAATTCTTTGAATTTGTTGTTTGATGAACGCATTCAGTTGAACGAATTCAGTGAATAACTTAAGAAAAGGAATTCATTCAATTGTAGAGAAAATTGAATTCGATTGGTAGTGAATTTATTCAAAAAGGAATTAATTCTTAAAAGCTCTGATATACAGTGGTGGCCAATAATTTAAAACAATTCAAGTTTTTTCTAATTTTTGTTGTTGGGGCCTTTATTTTTAAAGATCAAAATAGTGGCTAAATTCGACACGAAAGGCAAGGAGATGGTTCAGAAAATTGTACAGAATTTTAGCGTTATGTTTGGTTTTTCATTTTGTCACTTGTTTTAAGTGGGCATGGCTTTTAACGAAAAATTAACGATATCAACCTTTTATCAAATTACATTGTAAAATTTAGGCAGTAGGTACTGATCGGTTCTGTTCAAACTGCATATTTTTAGAAATCCTATAAAATTTCCGTAAGTGTTGCATTATTTTTATCTACAAATAGTCGCCAGACTTAAAATTGCAGCAACATGACCAAAGTTAACAACACTGAAATTTTTATTGAATTTTATACCTTTTTTAAGGTATTGTCGATTTTGTAATGATACTTTTGTCAAATTTTACCGTTTTTTCCAATTTTCGTTACGTTATATTTCGGAAAACAAGAGAGTCTTGGCTCTGAAATTTATGCACGATAGTTGTGGTAAATTTCATTGAAATCGGAGATGGTGAATCCGAAAATGCCACTTTTTTGTGTTGAATTGAGATATTTTCACCCTTATATGTATTTCTGTGCAATATTAAAGCAACCAAATTTTGAACAAAAACTATACGAACTTTTAAAACACTAACTAACAATTTAGTCATAACAACAACACTTAATAACGTTAATCTGAACTACGTAAACAACGAAAACATAGCAATGATTACCAAAAAAATAGCAACGTCATCAATAGTAGCGGTACACGCCACAACAACAATTACATTAATTCGCCACCACTAAGCAGCTGCGTAATTATAAATACATTTTGTAATTTTTATTAATTATACAACAAAAAATTTATTTTCTATATACCTACCCTTAACTTAACCTTTATACTTATTTTTATACTTACCATTTATAATAACATATACTTACCTTTATTATTATTAAATATATATACTTAATTGCGTAATACTTATTTTTTTAAATGCATTTATATTTACCTATGTACTTATATACTTATTTTTATACTTACCTTAAATTAACCTTAATACTTACCTATATTTACTCATTATATTTATTGTTAAATATATACTTAATTTTATGACTACTTGCATTTATTATTACTTTAGTTAAAATTACAATTTAAGGGTTTTATTGAAAAGGGAAGAAAGAATAACCGTTAAGGAAAACATTTTGATTTTTGTTTTAAATAAAATGTTAAATTAAAATGAAATACTAAATATTATTTGGAAGGAATGTTAGGGAAAACCAGGTAAGTAAGAAAAATTATCATATTAGGGACAGTGAAATCGTAGGGTACCCACGCTGTCGATGGCGTAATGGTGGGTCGAATGTAACTAAACTCTTGGTTTTATTGTGGCATGGGGAGCTTAGGAAAATGTAAATACTCCATGAGCACGGGTCAAGGAACTTACCAACCTGACAGAGCTAGCCAGGGTTTCGTTTTTATTTTACCATGCTAAACTTGACATAACCTCATACCGCAAGAAATTATTTTGGAATTTGTACAAATTGTAGAAAAATCTGCTCTAGAATTAGCGGGCGAATTACAGGGTGACTCTTAAACAAGTCATTTAATCATTGAAAATGTGAATTTGTTTTTACAGTGATTTTCTTTTTCCAAACTTTATCAGAGGCATAGTTTAGGTTATACCCTGCCAGGCACGTAGCTAGGGGGGGGGGCTTGGGGGCTCGATTTGACAAATTTTGAAACGTAACAAAATACGTCGAAAGCACAACCTTTTTTAAAAACTGTAAAAAAAAATATTTATTTTTTGTTGAAATCAAATACCAAATGGCCAAGTTTCTTAAGTTTTCATAAATAAAATATATTTTAAATCCAATTGCAAAAACTGCTTTCTAAAATTTTTTTAAAGTTTTTTGGTGGCTATAGAAACTATTTTTATGGGGTTTTTTTGTAAAAATCTTGAAAAAGTTATGTGTGCTAGGCATAATCAAAGAGGTTAGAAAATAAATAGAATGCAATTCTCTCTTTTACTGAGAACAAAATTTATAAAATGTGACTGCAAATAGGAAACAGAAATTTTTTTCGCAACTCTTAATTGATAAGCGGCTATTTTTTATTGTTACTACTAATAGTTTTCGTCAAATTTATTATAAGATAAACATAAAATTGATAAATTAACCTTTGGTTTTCCTTTAAAATTATAGGTTTCCTACTTGCAGGTACAAGCTGTTACTAGGGTGATAATTTTGCATAATTCGACATTTTACAATTTTTTTCCACCCTAATTTAAGCATTTTAATGTTGGCTTTTTATAATTTTTTTTTAAATTAAAATTATTAACTGCCCGTGTAAATAATATTAGATCTAATCAGATATGTTTAGATCTAATTAGATATGATTAAATCTAATTAGATCTTGTGCCAGATCAGATCATATATGGCATATGTGATACACTTTGTGGCCAGATCTGATTAGATCTAGTGCCAGATCTGTTCATATCTAAAGTGATCTGGGAAATTGGGTGATATTTTCGGCCAGATATAATCAGATCTGGCCAGATTTGGTACCAGATCTGATGCCAGATCTGGTACCAAATCTAAACAAAATATAAAACAAAATCAACTAATCTAAATATATATGATTGAATCTTATTAGATCCTGTACCAGATCTCATCAAATATTATCAGATATGGCATATGTGATAATACCTTATGGCAAGATCTGATCAGATCTAGTGCCAAATCTGTTCAAATCTAAAGTGATCTGGACAATTGCGCCAGATATTCCTAGATCTGATCAGATCTAATTAGATCTCAAATTTGTCCCCACTTTTTAAGTTCTAATTAGATCTGGTAAGATTTACTAAGATCTGGCCAGATATGCCTAGATCTGATAAGATCTAATTAGATCTCAAATTTGTCCCCAATTTTGAGATCTAATTAGATCTGGTAAGATCTACTGAGATCTGGCCAGATCTGATCTTTTTTACACGGGCTTTTCAAATTTGAAATTTGAAAATTGAACAAATATATTACAAAAAAAGTTTGAAAGAAAATTTTGTGTTTTCTTTTAAATATTGTGAAATAAATAAAAGCTTGTGGCAGAATAAAAGCTGTGCGCAATAATCTTTTTTGCATATTATAACAGGTTGCATAAAAAGGATAAAAGTAGAGGGTATTCTAGCTGCTTGGCCATTGTTAAGCATTTTTTAAAAAAAGTCAAAAGAGCAGTTATGAAAATCTATGGTTATGAAATCCGCAAAAGTTAAGTATCGGCGACTTTTATTTAATTTTCCTTATATTTTGTAATTGATCTAGCAAAACACATCTTTTTTAGCCGACTTTTGGATTTTTTAAGAATTACAATATACAGCTGCCGATAAAGATGTTTTGGGAAAACAGATATTGAAGCTCAAAGAATAGATGACCTGTGTTTTCGTTCGTATTGAAGGAACGCATATATGCAGCATTAACTATGATTTGTGGATTCGTGTTATACCCCGTTGAAAGTTCTGTTCGTAGGGACATGTAAATAAAAACATTCTACCACCAATAAAAAGGCTAGCCAGAGGCATACGTTGTTTTAAATTTTTGATTATTTGGAGGACTAAATTAGTGGTGGAACCTTTTCTTTGTCTTATTTGTCCCCATAAACAGCAGTTTCTTAACCCTTTAGAAAAGTTATGTATGTATAATTATGCATTTGTAGGGATTTTTATGTAATTAAAATTTTTTTCTAATTTTCCTTGCATTTTTGCTTTCATTTTTCCTTTTAATTAAATAAATATGCTAATGCAGTAATAAAAGTTACATAATTTTAATCAAACTTTCAAAATGACATCAATAGGAAAATTTTTTTGTAAATAATTTCTCCCGGTTGATTGATATTAAAAACATTAAACGTGTGTTTTTGCTTTACTTTCAAAAATATTATAATATGTGTTTAATTAACAATTAAATCTGTTCTTTTAAACCAATATATGGAAAATTGGTAAGATTAAATTGGATCTGATTATTTAAGATGAGCCAGGTCTGCCTAGATCTGATCAGATCTAATTAGATCTCAAATTTGTCCCCAATTTTGAGATCTAATTAGATCCGGTACAATCACATCTAATGAGATCTAGTCAGATCTGATCTTTTTTACATGGGTGTCCATGAAAAAGCGTACTTTAGGAGAAACAAGAAATTTATTCTGGAAGTGACTGTAAATTAAATACATACATAGTATTTGTCCCAAGAAGCTTCTTGCAGTATATTTAACAAAACTAGATTCTGCGGTTTTAGAAGATCCTGCAAAATGATCATCGCGGTCAGAATCAATGTTTCAAACGCGAAATGAAAATACACTGTTGCTAAAACAAAAACCTCAAAGTGTTTTTTGATGGCCTCTTGAAAAATGTGTCTATTTTAATAGTGCGTCACAAAGACGCACTATCAGTTGCTTTTTATTCATATTATTTGTTATTAGCAGTTTGGTGTTATAAATTATCGAAATCTATTCTATTTTCCTAGTTCTAACACAATGCACTCCTGAGTGTTAGTCTATCGTAAAAAAAATTAGAAATAGTGAGTAAAAATGTGAGGACACTCGGAAATTTTCACACAAAATAAAACATTTTGTACAAACAAACAATCGGAATAAAAATGGCTAGAATTTGGCATTACAGTTTGCAGTTCATTTCAATCAATTTTATTTTTGAACTAGTGTGTTCTTGTAGTTCACTGGATCATTTAAAAAATTTTTTCAGTTATTCATACACTGATATAAACGTCTTTAAAAATTTTTGTTAAAAAAACAGCTGAATCCAGCAAAATCTGTTAGACATTAGAAAGCTTAAGAAACCTTAAAAAGATACAAACAGCAAGAAAAAATCTGTTAAATTTACAAAATTTCAGCTAATTTTAGTAAATCGAAAATGACTATTGACCCTGCTAAAATCAGCAAAAAATTTCCTGGAAATAAGTTCACTAAACCATCACAAAGAATTAAAAATTTTTAGTTTTTTTTAGAAAGCAGTCTACTATTTTCTAGCAAATATTTCTGTTTATTGTAGCAGAGATGTTCATTATTTGTATTCAAATCAATTAAATTTAGACATAAATTAACTTTTGAATAAATAAATTACTGATTTTTTTCTACTAATATTCAGCAATTTTTTTTAGCCAATATTAGCAAGAACAATTTGCAATTCAATCAACTGAAATTTAACTCAAATATTACTAAAACAGTTGCATTTTTCCTGTACTTATCTTACTAATATTTAGCAAAAAGGATTTACTAATTTAAAAACCTTTCTGTGCAGGGCCCCTTTTAACTAATTTTGAGTACCTTTTTTTTTGCTATTTTTTCAGGATGTTTCTAACAGCATAAGATTATATTATGTCAGTGGGTTGTTTGATAATTCCGAATAAAATAAAAGAACCGAAAAGAACAGTTGAAATTTAACTTATTCGTGAACGCTAGAGAGTTCCTAACTCTAAAAATGTGCAACATTTTTGGGCTTTCGCGCCACACAAACATTTCAAGATATTTTCATAAAATAAAAAACCGAGCTAACTTTGGAAAATCCTCTAGAATTTTACTTTCATTTCGCGTTGGAAGCCTCGTGTTTGAAATTATTGTTGCGCTTTGAAATTAGTCTAAGATCATATTGGAATGGCTCACTCCATTGGAAATCAAAATAATAATGATGTAATTTACTTTTAATATTTAACCTTTCCGATAATCTATAAAATTGTAATAAAACCCTAGCAAAAAAAGTGATGCCGAAGCAGTAGAAAAAGCACTATAATTGATGATCTAGATGTACTTCTTTTTTAACATAAACACTAATGATTTTAACATTGGGTTGTCATAGGAGAGGAGTACTCCAACTTCATCTTTTTGAACGAGAGCAAAAAAAGCTCTTTTCACCAATTAAAAGTTTAAAAAAAATTATATGTTTTTTGTTTTACAAAAGTTTTTATTGCTGCCATCGGGCATCGAACTTGCGAGCTCACGATTGCTAGTCTAGCGCTCTACCTCTGAGATATTCTTTGATATGAAAGTTGAATGACATAAAAACACCACTTTGTTACTGCGAGCTATTGTTCGTTATTCTCTTCAATAAAAGTATTTATTAAGCAAGTGTAAAAGGTGCACTCCAATTCAAAATTGTTTTCAGTACTATTTTTACAGGTGCATAAAAAGCAAATTCTCACCATTTTTTTATATCGATACCATAGATTCAATACTCTATATCTGCAAAAATTCAATTGTTCAGGAGAGCAATAAAACTAATTCCCTTGCTTATAAGATTTTTTTGAATCAATCTGTCTTCTAGAATATTATTTAAAATGGCAACTTATTCCTATATATACTTATTTTGAAATTATTTGCGTTATTTACGTCGTTAATGCAGATATAGAGTTCTGAAATAAAATTTTTATATAATTTTATGATAATACTAGCAGATATGTAGTTTTGATAAATATAAAAAATGTGTATTATTAGGAACAAATGACCATGTAAATCTCCTACTACTTTTTGTGGAAAACAATATTATGTGCCTTCAAACATCAACGCACACAGAATTGTTAATCAGGGATGGAAAAGGCTCCCTCGATCGGTTTATTGAAATTATTAATCCAACAACTATTATATCCATATCTTATTCCAAAAATTATTGGTTAATTTGGAAAAAAAAATTTTCCACAAACGAAAAAGTTTCCAGAATGTTAATCGCTTGCAGAATGTTAATCGCTGATTAAGTTTCTTAATTCATTTTCTGCGGCACAAATCCTTTTATTCACATTATTTGGAATTTTTTCATTACGGTGTATTTTAATCCATAATCCAAGACTCATTTATAGCCGAAAGTTTGATGGTTAGTTTGCAAAAAAAAAAAAAAAAATGCGAAAAAAATTTTGCGAAATGGAAAGTTTTACACCGATATATTCGTTTGCAGAATGTCAATAGTTGATTAGCTCTTCTAAGTCATTGTCTGCCCTTCTTTGCATTCCGCCGTTATTTATCAATTTTTTAAGTGCGATTTTTAAAAATTTATAATCTAGGGACTATAATACCCATTTCACATAATAACTTTTGGTGGTTAATAACAAAAAAAAAAATCGCGAAAAAAAATTGCAAAAAGGAAATTTTTTGCATTAATATATTTCTATACAGAATGTAAATCGCTGACTAAGTTTTTAAATTAAATTTTTGTACAATAAAGCCTTTTTTTGCGTTCCGCTTTTATTTTGTAAATTTTTAAGTCCGGTTTTTTTAATGTATAATCTAGGGACTATAAGTACACATTTCATAAAACCAAGTTTGGTGGTTAGTTGGAAAAAAAAAGAAAAAATCGCGAAAAATAAAATTTGCAAAAAGCTAAATTTTCGCATCAATATATTTGTTTCCAAAATGTAAATCGCTGATTAATTTTTTTAATTTATTTTTTGTGCCATAAAGCCTTTTTCGCCCTTTTCGGGGCAAATATAATACCAATTTCCACACCAAAGTTTGGTTCTTAGTTTGCAAAAAAATCGCGAAAATATTTTGGAAAAAAGAAAATTTTTGCATCATTATATTCGTTTTTAAATTATTTTTTTCTACCATAAAGGCTTTTTTAGCATTCCGCTATTATTTTGCAACTTTTTAAGTGCGGTTTTTTAAATTTATTATCTAGGGATTATAATGCACATGTCATAAAATAAAGTTTGGTGGTTAGTTCCAAAAAAAAACTTTGCGAAAAAATATATTCTCAAAAAACTTTTATGTATAATTTATAGAATTCAAATAATTTAAATTTATATGCAGATATAGACTTCTGTATTTGAAAATAAATTTGTTTGTAGATATGGGAAAATGTAAAATGTTCAAAAAAGTGTCAAAGAATGGATATTTTGCTTACAAATTTATATCATAGATGGATATAGTAGCAACAATGATTTTGCCATCAAAAACTCATTTTGGCCAAAATTGCAGATATAGAATATAGGGTCTCGATATATACATATTTTTAAAAATTAAAAAAATATTGAATTTAAACAAATTAATTATAAATATTAAAAAGAAAAAAAATTAATAGAATAACAAAAAAATTAAAAAAAAAATAAATAAAAAAATATTGGTCCCGCCGGGAATCGCGGGTTCGATTGAATCACCTAAACCAAATGACACGAAAATAACTTTTTACGATCACTTTTAGAGCAATTACTCTTTAGAAGCAATACTTGGGTGATTTTTTGGATGTTGTTCAGAAGTAATTCTAAAAAAGCTGTAAAAATATACTAACGGATACTTTGGAAGCAATGAAAGAAGTGATTTTTTGAAGTTGTTCTAAAAAAGCAGTAAAAATACACTAATGGATACTTGTGAAGTAGTGAAAGAAGTAGTTTGTAAAGCATTACATCCAATTTTTTTATAAAACTTTCTGCCTCTGTCTACTATTAACTTCTCTTTTTACTATTAAAAAAAATTGTAAAAGGGACAGCTGGTGCAATGATAAACAAATAACACCATTGTGAAAATTCTAAATTTTAAAAGTAATACACAAAATAAAACTTCTATATGTGACCTTCTCCGAGAAAAGGGACCTAGTGTGTGAAAATGAAGTTTTGGGAAGAACGCATTTAAAGTTTCATAAAACGCATTATCACTTTGAACACACCTTCAGTTGGGAGATGCGATTTGGTATGGTTAGTTATGATTGGGTGAAATCTAACTCATTTCATCTTATTCTACACCCTTTTAGGTACCAGAATCCACTCTTAAATCCAAACCCGTTTTTGGACACACTAAGTAACATATATAAAAATTAACTGAACAAAGTCAAAAAACTTTTAAATGCAAAAATATGTGTTTCTGTGCGATTTTTGAGACTAAAACTATACGCATTTTAATTTTTTTTATTTTAAATAGTTTTGGGTTAGAAAAGTAATTTTGTGCGTTCCCGTACTTTTGGGTAATGTCATTTAGATAGAGGATTTTGTGCTTACTCTCATTTTATTGAACTTTACATAAAAGGTAAAGGAGCACACTTAACTTAAAATAACGAGTTTCTTTTAACTTTTATAAGCTTCTCCAGTAAGCAAAAAAAAAACGGGAAAAATTAAAGAAACAATTTTGGAAAAGCCACCCCCACCCCGAAGAAAATTCCTAGCTACGTGCCTGTACCCTACTGTAAGCATTTAATAAATTTTTGTTTCTTAATCAGTTCTAAATATTCTTTTTGCCAAATTAGCTTAAAAATCTGGAATTAGGCTATTTTAAAAGTTTTTGAATAACACAGTAAAATTTTTTAAAATTAAAATCACTTAGAAATCAAATTGCACTTGAAGGCTCTAATGCATAAATTTTTCTTAATTTTGCATTAAGGTACAATTGCTAAAGTATTCATTTTCCTTATTAAACGTTTAATAATATATATTATGCATAATCATTAAATAACAGTTTGTTAATTTCTCGTTTTATTCTGGCTACACCCTTATAAAATGTGTCTCCACTTTCAAATAAATTGTTAGTGATTCATAAAGTTAGTAAACGAGTGATTCGTTAATCATAGATAAATTATGTTGTTTTGAAGATTTTATTTATTTATTTAGATCAGCTACAGTATAATATACATCAGCTGGAAAACATTAAATATAATTAATACTATGAGAATTATATAAAAATAATGAGATAAAATCGGAAAAAACATTAAATATAATTAATAAGTACTACAAGGATTATATGAAAATAATGAGATAAAATCGGAAAAAACAAATTGAAGTAAAACTTTATAAATAAAACAAAAAAGAAATCATAAACGTTATAAAATAATCTTAAATTTATGAACAAACACAATACTTATGTAAACCAAAAATAGAAATAATTATTATTATGCATATACGAACAATACAGAAACACAAATAAGATTGAAATTTAAATATTGAAAAACAAAGCGGGAACAAAATGATTAAATAATAATAGAGATGAGCAACTATTCACAGTGGCACAGTTATTACAGGAACACATATGGATAAAAATAGGTACTGGAAAAAGCTGCCGGAAGAAATGTAATAGAAAAGCAGGAACAGATTGATGGCAGAAATAGAATTGACAAGGCAAAGAGACTGCCAGGGCTGGAACAGACTGGGAGGGCAGGAACGGGCTGGCAGAGCAGGAACAGACTATCACTGCTGGATCAGACTGACATGGCTGGATCATAGTGATAGGGCTTGAGCAGACTGGCAGGGCAGGTACAGAAATATCAGTTATTATAGGAACACATATGGATAGGAATAAGTACTGGAAAAAGCTGCAGAAAGAAATGTAACAGAAAAGCAGGAACAGACTGACGGAAGAAATATTGTAGAATTGATAAGACAAAGAGACTGGCAGGGCTGTAACAGACTGGTAGGGCAGGAACGGACAGGCAGAGCTGGAACAGACTAGCATGGCTGGATAAGACTGACATGGCTGGAATGTACTGACAGGGCTTGAACAGACTGGCAGGGCAGGAACAGACTGGTGAAACAGGAACAAATAAAGGTGATTCCGACACAACGCTACGGATACAACAGTTGGCAACCAAGTATACTCAAAAAATTACATCCCACGCAATAATAATCGTTTAATTTTATATATAGGATCGGACACGGAAAATAAAAAGTTAAGCTCATTAAATTGAGTACAAAGACAACGAAATGGATTGAATTCCTCATAATTATATCTACAGAACGTCGTGCTTATTGGAACATAGTTCCTCGTTACACGAACTGGAACATTAAAATTAATGTTTCCAAGCAAAAACCGCGAATCAATTTCCCCATTAATTAGTTTTACCATAAAAGTTACGCCCAGCATTAATCTTCTCTTCCAAAGTGTAGCAAGATCAATAAGTTGTAAACGATGTTCATATGGTGGCAATATTTCATTAACACTCCAACCTAAACCGCGTAAAGCAAATAACAGAAACTGCTTTGAACCGATTCAATACTGTCAATATAACAGCCGTAGTTTGGGGACCATACAACAGATGCGTATTCTAAAATAGGCCTAACAAGACTAATGTACAAATTCTTGGTGATATAAGGATCATCAAACTCTTTAGACCACCGTTTTATGAAGCCCAGTAACGATTTAGCCTTATTAACACACGAATTAACATGCGAATTAAAATTTAACTTGTGGTCTAGTAAAACTCCCAAGTCAGTAAATAATGCAACATTTTCCAACTTGTAAGAACCAATACAGTAATCAAATTGAATTGGTTTCGACCTATAAAAAGAAAGCTTCTTACACTTTCCCAAATTAAGAGACATCCCATTAACACAACACCATTCAGCAAGTTTCTCTAGGTCATTTTGCAATAAATTACAGTCTAAGATACTATTTAACGATAAAAACAACTTAACATCGTCAGCGTACATTAGAATTTCACAAACATCTATAACAGAAGGAAGATCGTTTAAATATAAAACAAAAAGAATAGGACCAAGATGACTACCCTGAGGGACGCCCGATGTTACAAAAATCATTTCCGAAATATGATCCTTGAAAATAACACGCTGTGTTCGACCCCTTAAGTAAGACGATATCCATTTCAAAAGTCTTTGAGGAAAACCTAAAGTATCAAGTTTGTACAATAACAGATAATGACTAACCGTATCAAAAGCCTTACTAAAATCAGTGTAGATAACATCGGGTTGGCGTCTATCTGAAAAGCCACTAAAGACATGACTGGTCAATTCCATTAAATTTGTCGTTGTAGACCTACCTTTAATAAAACCATGCTGATAAGGAGATATCAAATTTCCCACCATATGAATTAACCTATCAGTAACAATCTTCTCAAATAACTTTGGGATAACACTCAGTTTTGCAAGTCCTCTATAATTTTCAACAGTGCGCCGATTACCATTCTTATGGAGAGGAATAATAAAACTCTCCCTCCAACAAGTAGGAAAATAGCCAATACTAAGTGAATAATTAAAAATCCTCGTAAGTGGAATATACAGTTCGTATGCACATTTTATCAGTATAGAAGACGGTATTCCATCAGGCCCCGGGGAATGGGAATATTTAAGACTCTTTAAGCAATTCAAAACTTCATCCTCCAATATGGTAATGTCAGAAACAACATTAAAAATATCCAGGTTATACGGGTAGTTGGAATATGAAACAGAATCATTGGAATATATTTTATGGAAAAACTTAGCAAAAAAGTCAGATATGTCAGCTACATTTGACGACACTATGCCCCCGAACATCATGGTTGTGGGAAATCCACTAACCTTTCTCTTGGAGTTTACAAAGCGATAAAATCTTTTCGGATTAACTCGAAAACTTTTACTCATTTTAACTAAATATTCAGAATAACACTTTCTATTTAAAATATTGTATCTATTCCTAGCCAAAGAATAACTGAAATAACTTAAGGAAGTCCCCTTTTCCTTATGCTTCCTAAACAATCTACTTTTGACATTCCGTAACCGCCTTAACTCACTCGTAAACCAAACAGGACCAGCTAACTTGACCGTTCTATTTTTAAAAGGGACAGCACTTGAAAACCCAGAGAGCAAAGTGTCATAGAAACTGGAAATACAATAATCCAGATCACTATCCGAACTCGACCAAACCGCCCTACCGAGATAGTATCTCAGTAATTCGTAATTTGTTCTACCAAAATCGAAATGTTTTACACATCCAACTTCAAAACCGGGTTCCCCAGAACAATCAATAATATCAAGTTCTATGAGGAGTGTTGGATGATAACCATCCTGAGGACAAACGAAAGGGAATGATCTGGAGAGAGAAATATTAGGATAATTTGAAAGGACAAGATCCAAAACTCTGTTACTTATATTAGGAATATTGTTAAACTGAATAAGACATGATTCAAACAAAATATCGAAAAATTTATCCATATCATTAGAGGAAAACAACGGCATTAACCGACAAACATCTGGGCACATTGTCCAAGATACCCTAGGCAAGTTAAAATCGCCCAGGACAAGAATAATATCATTTGTCGCAAGTCGACAAACGATATCATTAATCAAAGAAGCATGCTTCAATTAAATACTCAAATTGGATCCCGGTGGAATATATGAACAAGTTACATAAATATATATCCCATTAAATGACAAGCGAACGCACATAAATTCAACATCGATATCGTTAGAAAATTCAACCTGATCTGAAGATATTAAGCAATGGACTGCAATTAACACGCCACCACCCTTTTTCCCCTTCCCGTTATTCATATTCATCCAATCATTTCCATACCTATCACATCTATAAATATTATAATCATTACAAGATAAAATCTCACCATTAAAAATGCCAGGATTTAACCAAGTCTCAGTGAAGGCAATAATATTAAAACAACAACCTACACTATTTTTATACACCTCAGTCAATTTCGTATTCAAACCTCTCATATTCTGATACAAAACGGACAACGACCTGCAAGCATTATTTAGTTTTTTGGAAGAGAAATAGCTCTTCTGTCCGATCTCGGTTTATCCCTATGAATAAATTCTCTAACAAGCACTCCATGCGGCCAGAAGGAAGAATCAATCAGAACTTCAAACAGATTCAAAGGAGCAATTATTCGAAACTAAGAACAGTTAAGTTGCGAAAAGTTAAATTTAATAACTTTGAAATCAGACACATTTATCACTAAAGAATTATTTTCCATTATATATTTCACCAAGTCCTCAACAGATGTATTCGGAACAAATCTCGATACAAAAACTGTTCTACGCGGCGGAACAACGCCCAAAACACACATTCCACGAGAAACGGAAGGACCATCACAACCAAGAGTACCAGGCATTTCATCCACCCTTGCCGAAGACGATACTGGCACAGATGCAGCAACCTGGCCCCCACCATTAGCTTCACTCCTAGGTGCAGTAGCACCACACATTTCACCAGAAACAGAAAGGCCGCTACAACCGAGAGGATCATCCACCCTTGCCGAAGGAGATTTCACCAAGGATGGAGTCACCTGGTCCACAACACGAGTTCCACTCTTAGGAGCAGTAGATTTGTTTCCATCTCCTGAATCAACATCACACTCCCCAACTTTCCCCCCCACCATAGTCACAGAAATCATTGGGGGACCTTCAATTAATCCACCAAATGGTTCCGAAATCCCGGTGGCAGGTGCAGGAGATAAAAAAAGCCGGGGAAGATTATCCAAATTCGGGGAAATATCGGCGGGACAAGTATCCAAATCCGATCGCCCCGACGACTTCTTCCGCTTCGGCGAAGTTTCCAACTCTTGAGAGAGCCCAAAATTATTAAAATGCTCCTCAAACTTTCGAAATTTCCCAGTAAGGTTCTGCAACTCCTTAGACATTTCAAAAAACCCACATTTAGCATCCTTAAACAGTTTATAAAAACTTACATCTAATGATCTACAATTAACTCAGGACCAACGTAGTCCCTTAGATGAATCAGTAATCTTATCAAAATCCCTACCATTGAATCCAGCACACTGATAGTGAGCATGGTTATCACATAGCCAACAAGTTAAAAAACGATGATCATTCCTAACTTTACAGTTTACAAATAAACAAGACATTTTCCCGTGGGTGTAATATAAATAATAAGCCAAAGGTATGCTCTAAAAAATCGAAAAATAAAAAATTTTACAAAGGGTAATATAGATAAATAATCAGCCCAAAGGTATGCTCTAAAAAAATCGAACAAATAAAAAATTTAATAAAGTGTAATAATATATGAAATACTAGCGGGCGCAGCCCTCTACGTTGTTAGCGTGCCTTAAAGTTTAGTTTAGCAGCAAGATTAGTTTAGCAGCCCCCCCCCCCCCGTCAAAATTTTTTAAATTCGCTTTTTATTTAAAGTACAGTTTTTATATAGTAAAAGCCTTCACCCAGTCACCACAAATAAATAATTCTGCATAACAATGGGTTTAAAATAAATAAATATTTGATCACTTTTTCTCATGAAAGTGGATTGTTAGTAATGAATCCATAATAAATTGCAATATACGTGTGTAAGTTAAGATAATTTGGTAAAGTGCGAACTTAGGTAGATAGACCCGTAAGTAGTTTTGTTCATTTGTGTTTTGAATGAAAATAAATAACGTAAAGCAGGGTTGTTAGCGTGCCTTAAAGTTTTTTTTTTAATTCCAGTTTATGTAAAGGTAGACCTGGCAATTCAAGTAAATTCACAAATTCAGTTGGAAAATTTACTGCGTCGGTTTCTTCCAACGGTGCTTCGTTACATGAAGTTTAAATATCGGAATATATAAGTTCCATTCCTTTTCTAAGGTTTTTTCTCTTTTAGAAAATTTGTTTAACTTTTTGGAGAGTATGTTTCAATGCTACATAAGTTTCATATTCCGTGGATAGTGTTTGAACAGGTAATTCCCTCTTCCAATCCATTTGCATTGTCTATAATTTCAATTCCACTCGTTCAACGTTTATATCCATTTCATTCCACTTGTGTAGTGTTTTAATTCCACTCGTTTCCTATTTAGTTTCTTAATTTTAGTGTTCCATATTCACTTGTTCTTTAAGTTTTAGGTTTCTAGCAGGTTTCTAGACGCAGACCTTAAGAGGGGGGGGGGGGCAATTTTCCCCTTTTGAACCACCATTTTTACCACGTTCCTGTCCAAAGTCCTAGGGATGCCTTGTCGATAAGTTAGCCCATACTCCAAGGAAAACATATTATATATTACAGGTTTCTAGCCGAAGGGTTCGGTTAGGCCATCAAGGGGGAGAATTATTCCGTTTTTACCCCTCCCGGTAGGAATTTCCAAAAATTCCGTCTTAGAGGACGTCTGCGTTGGAGGAGGAACCTACTACATACATAATTTTAGGTCTCTATATCCAGCAGTTTGGCCAGGCTATCAAGGGGGAAGTTTTTTCCCTTTTTACCCCTCCCGGTGTGAATTTCCAAAAATACCGTCTTAGGGGACGTCTACGTTGTAGAAGGAACCCAAATACCGAATTTAAGCTCCCTAGATCCAGCAGTTTGGCCAGGCCGTTAAGGGGGAGACTTTTCCTGTTTTTGACCCTACCTGTGAAAATTTCCAAAAATCTCATCTTAGCGGATGTCTACAATAGAGGAGGAACTTTAATACCAAATTTCAACTTCCTACCTCCAGCGGTTTGGGCAGGCCTTTAAGCGGCACTTTTCGCTTCATTAATCCCTATTTTTGCAATGTCCCTGTCCAAAAAGCACCTTCCCGGTAAGTGAGCCCATACTCCAAGTAACATATGTTTTACATTTCAGGTTTCTAGCCAACTTTTACTATTTGTGCCCCTCTCGGTAGGAATTTCCGAAAATCCATCGACAGGGAATTTCAGCTTCCTAGTTCCAGCAGTTTGAGCAGGCTGTCAAGGGGGACACTTTTCCTTTTTTTGTACCTCCCGGTTGGAATTAGGCTGGAAGAGGAACCTAGTACCTAATTTCAGCTTCCTAGTTCCAGCAGTTTGGACAGGTCGTTAAGGGGCAACTTTCCCTTTTTGAACCCCCATTTTATAACGACCCTGTCCAAAATTCAAAAAAGTATCTTTGTAATAAGTTAGCCCTTACTCCAGGGACCCACATTTTAAGCTTCAGGTTTCTAGCCGAAGGGTTTTTACAGGCCCCCAAGGTGAGGCTTTTTTTCTTTTTTCCCCTCCCTTTAGGAATTTACAAAAATTCCATCTTCGCGGCTATTTGCGATGGATGAGGAACATTCATACCAAATTTCAACTGCATTGCCTAAGCGGTTTGGGCAGGCCGTTAGTGGGGACATTTTTCCCTTTCAACCACCATTTTTACTATATTCCTGTTCCAAAATAGAAAAATTACGTTGCCAGTGAGTTAGTCCTACTCCAAGGAATACATATTTAAAATTTTAGGTTGGCCAAAAGGGATTGGGCAAGCCGTCAGGAGGAGACTTTTACCTTATTTCCCCACCCGATAGGAATTTCAAAAATTCCGTCTAAGCGGACGCCTACACAGAAGGAGGAACTCACATACCGAGTTTCCTTTTGGGATATCCTGTAGGGAATTCCAAAAATACAAACTTAGTCGATGTCTACTACAGTGGAGGAACCTTTACCAAATTTCAACTTCTTACCTCCAGTGGTTTGGGCAGGCACTTTTCCAATTTGTGAGACTGTTTATGGGGAGATTTTTCCCCTTTTTCCCCGTTCCGGTAGGAATTTCCAAAAATCTCTTGTTTTAGTGGAGATATCCGTGGGGGGAGGAAAAAAAGTAGTTTTTTTGAAATTATATATTATTTTAAATGGTACTTTTTGGAAAAACGAAATTTTTTGGAAAAAGATACTTTGTTTTTACAAAGTACTTTTTTTGTACTTTTTTTGGAAAAGGTATTTTTTTTTAAAAAGGTGTTTTTTTTGGAAAAATGTATGTTTTTTGGAAAAAGGTACTTTTTTGGAAAAGGTACTTCTTTTGGAAAAGGAAAATTTTTTTATAAAAAGATACTTTTTTTTGGAAAAAGGAATTTTTTTTTGGAAAAAGGTACTTTTTTCGAGAAAAGGTACATTTTTTTGAAAAAGGTACTTTTTTTGGAAAAAGGTACTTTTTTCGAGAAAAGGTACTTTTTTTGGAAAAAGGTACTTTTTTTTTTAAAAAGGTACTTTTTTTGGAAAAATGTACTATTTTTGGAATAAGGTACTTTTTTTGGAAAAAGGTACTTTTTTTTGGAAAAAGGTACTTTTTTGGAAAAAGGTACTTTTTTTTGCAAAAAGGTACTTTTTTTTGAAAAAGGTACTTTTTTGGGAAAAGGTACTTTTTTTGGGAAAAGGTACTTTTTTTTGGAAAAGGGTACTTTTTTTGGAAAAAGGTACTTTTTTTGGAAAAAGGTACTTTTTTTGGAAAAAGGTACTTTTTTTTTTAAAAAGGTACTTTTTTTGGAAAAATGTACTATTTTTGGAATAAGGTACTTTTTTTGGAAAAAGGTACTTTTTTTTGGAAAAAGGTACTTTTTTGGAAAAAGGTACTTTTTTTTGCAAAAAGGTACTTTTTTTTGAAAAAGGTACTTTTTTGGGAAAAGGTACTTTTTTTGGGAAAAGGTACTTTTTTGGAAAAAGGTACTTTTTTGTCCCCTTTTTGCCCGATAAGAATTTCCAAAAATGCCGTCTCAACGGACGTCTACACCGGTCGAGGAACCCTCATACCAAATTTCAACTTCATAGCTCCAGCAGTTTGAGCAGGCCGTCAAGGGGGAGACTTTTTCCCCTTTTTGCCCGTCCCTGTAAAATTTTCCAAAACTCCCGTCTTGGTGGATGTCTACGATAGTGGAGAAACCTTTATACCAAATTTCAACTTCCTACCTCCAGCGGTTTGGGCAGGCCGTCAAGGGGGGCCTTTTTCCCCTTTTTAACCCCCATTTTTACAACGTCTCTGTCCAATTTCTAGAAAGTACTTTCCAGAAAAGTTAGCCCTACTCTAAGGAACACATATCTTAAATTTCAGCTTTCTAGCCAAAGGGGTTTTGGCAGGCCGTCAAGGGGGACACTTTCCCCCTTTTTGCCCGTTCCGGTAGGAATTTCCAAAAATCCCGTCTTAGCGGACGTCTACCGCGAAAGAGGAACCTACATACCAAATTTCAACTTCCTAGCTTCAGCGGTTTGGGCTGGGCGATGTTGAGTCAGTCAGTCACGTTATTCTTTTATATATAGAGATAAATTGTACCAACAATAACAGCTGCAAAGTAAAAAATAAATAACACAATCAGCTAAGAAAAGTTTTACCAAATGTTTTCATCAAAATAGTTTAGTTTTAGTTTAGTTTCTTTATTCGCTCTTCCCATGCAACAAGACTTACGTCTTTTTAATTATAGCATGGGAATCAGTAGAAGATAGTTTACAAAGTGATTAAATAAATAGATAAACATATTAAATAATAAATTAAAATTAAATTAAAAATAAAAATGACAATAATTAAAATAATAAAAAACACATATTGAATTTATATAAAAAAAAAGAAACAAATACAATAAAAATTTGAATTATGGAAAAAGTTTAGCTAATTCCTTTTTGAAAAGTGTTGCGTTGCTAATGTCTGAATGCGATTTGGAAGAAAGTTCCAGAGATGTACAGCAAAATAGTAAAACTGCCATTTCGAGATTAGGCTACGATATCGGATTGGTATCAACTTTTTACCTCGTTCCGATCTTGCATAGGTTAGGTGGTCAAACAGGTATTTTGGTTCTTTCAAATATATTATTTTGTGCAGAAAAATTAGAACTCTGGTTTTCAAAATGTTTTCAAAAGAAAGTCCATAAAGTCGTTTCGAGTGCAGCAAAGTTGAATCACGTTTACGAAGCCCAAACACATACCTTAAGATATTGTTGTAGACCACGTTCATTCTTCTAGTGCTAGCAGAATCGCATTGAGCAAAAAGATCACATCCATACAACAGAACTGGCATTAGATATGTTTTAGCAAGTGTTATTCTTATATTCAACGGCGTACAATATTGAGTTGCCCACAGTGTTCGAAGCATGCCATACGTTTTACCTATTGCACTGTTTACATGATCATTCCAGCTCAGTGTATTGTTAAATGTTACACCCAGGTTCCTTGAAGAAGACACAATTTCAATTTTCTGATTATTTAGCATTATATTAAAATTTAAATTACGACGTAATGACTTCTTGGTTATGACGAGACATTTGGTTTTGTGGGGGTTCAAGCAGAGTCCATTTGCAGAGGCCCAGTTGTAAATATTATTTAAATCATCGTTGAGTTTTGTTACGTTTTCATTGATGGATTTTATAGAACTGCTCAGATAGAGTTGAACGTCGTCAGCATACATGTGTATTGCAAAATGAGCTATATGTAGAGGTAGGTCATTTGCATACATTCAGAATAGCAGCGGACCCAGTATTGAGCCTTGCGGTACGCCTCTGGCGACTAGTCGGGGTTCAGAATATATATCATCCATGAAAACAGATTGTATTCGACTATTTAGATAAGATTCAACGAGTTTAGTTGAGTAGTTTGAAAAACTAAACAGCTGTTTTAGTTTCAAGCAGAGAATATTGTGATCTACAGTGTCGAATGCCTTCGAATGATCAAGAAGAACTAGAAAACTAATATTATTCATATCAATCTCCCGACGAATTTCCTCCGTTACATTTACCAAGGCAGTAATGCAGCTGTGCTTTTTTCTGAAACCAGATTGTTTATCTGTCAATAGCTGGAACCCGTCTAGGTAGGCACTGATCTGGTCATGCATAACTCTTTCAAGAACTTTAGAGAGGAAGGGCAATATAGCAATAAACAGCTAAAACCATACATGGGACTAATTAATTAGGTGGACTAATTAATTGATGATTTCATTACAATTGCATTGATATCAATTGTAATGAAATTATTTTCATTACCATTTTTTTAATTAATGGTAATGATTCTCAAACTTAATTTCATTGATTAATGACAATGATTTTAAATTTCATTACCATTGGTAATGAATAAATTAAAAAAAATAATTGTCATTGACAGAAATACGTAAAAATTGAGTAAAACTCGCTGAAATCAAAGATGGAATATGCTAATTCAGGCTCATGCTCATTTGAAATTAAATATTACTTTCTATTCCATTGTTATTTGTATCCAGGTAAAGTTTAACGGAAGGGAATGGATCCTCCTTAAAAAATTATGTTTTATAACTTCCCCAGCCAAACCGTTTTCGTTTTCATTTGTCTGAATTTTTTTGTAAAGAAATGGTTTTTAATCAATTGTAATTAGTTTTTTTATACATTAGTGTAATTTCATTACCATTAGTAATGATTTTTCTAATGAAAAATATTTCATTACCATTAAATGGTAATGAAATTTTTTTCATTGTCATTAGTATGAACTAATGGTAATGAAATTTCAATGGTAATGAAAAATTCCCATGTATGGCTAAAACTGCACCAAACACTATAAACATCTACACACTTTATAAATTGCAATTTATGAACGTAAAATTTACTTTAAAAACCAATTAATTCGGGATAAAAACCAATTAAATAAATATTTAAAATAAAAATTCTGTAGAGCAAAGAATAATACACGACTAACAGAATAAGGGTTGCCAACTAGTCGATAAAAGTAATTTATAATAAATCAAAACATGATAAAAACATACTTTAAAGGCAGTTTATACTGAAAGTCTTCGAATAACGAATATGTTTTGATTACGTTAATATCACTACTTTGTTTAATTTATTTTATTTGTACACCAATTTGAGAAAATTTTATGAAAAAAGGTTTAGATGGTGCAAATGTTACAGGTTTTTTTAATTTGTTGGCTACAAAATGTTAGATTTCAACAGAGATTTTTATTTTCCAAACTTTATGAAACGCTTATTTTGGGCTTAACCCCACTTTAACAGATTGTTAAATTGTTCGTTATAAATACCGTTTTTGCCAAATTAGCTTAAAAACGTTTAATTAAACTGTTTAGAAACTTTATGCATTTGACTGGAAGTATATGCGTTAATGCGTTAAAATTTCAACCTCCAATGCTCTTTCTTCTGATTACGATAATATTTAAACTTTTATTTATTTTTATTTTATCGCTTTATTTAGGCGATATAGCAAAACAAAAGCTCAATGCGTATCTAGAAACCCAGTAGTCAAATAATTTCGCTTTTTGCTATAAATAACACTATCAGTAAAATAAAGATACGTACCGAAAATTGTTGATCAATTGTTGTTATTTCAGAAGTTATGGGATTTTCGCTTTTTGAAAATTACGAAATTTAGCATATTTGGCAATAAACATCAGAGCTTCGAAGAATTAATTCCTTAATTCCCTTTTTTTTGAACTGAATTTATCTTTTGGGAATGAATTCCCTGACGAAACATAAGGAATTGACTGAATTCCTTTTTTTTCATTCGATTTATCTTAAAGGAATTCATTCATTTTTTTTCTAATTCCTTAATAAAATTTAATGCATTCGTTAACCAAGGAATTCATTCAATTCTAGTTAATTAAACTTTTGGTCAAGGAACTCATTCCCTAAGGAAATCATTCCCTGGGAATTCACTCAATTTTAGTTAATTCAACTTTTAGTCAAGGAATTCATTCCCTTGTACATTTAATTCCCTGAAGGAATTAATTTTTCGTTTAATTGCCTAAGGAATTAAAATTTTCTTTTAATTCCCCAAAGTTGCGTTTATATCTGTTTTCAAATCCCAAGATTTTAATGGAAATCTCGAACCGAAATCTTGACCGTTTACATTTGCACTTTATGACAGTAGCGAGATTTCGATTTGACAGCTGCACTTTTTTTGTAAACAAAGTACCATAAAAAAATAACCTCAAATTAAAAATATTTCTAAAAACCATTTTATTCATTGGCGGAGTACAATTTACATTATTTGATGTAAAGATCTAACGCTAAATATGTTAGTAAATTTGTTTTTTTATAAGGACGACAAGCTAGAACCCAGATTTTACAATATTTTGCCGGAAGGAAGACATGCACTTCCCAATGCTTTCTTCATAGTTATGCTTCGGGGGAAGCAAAAATTAGAACCACGCAACACTTTTTATAATCATTAGTACATTTCCATTGGGTCTAAAGTCATATTTATTAAATTAATAATAATTTTTTTATTTCATTATTTTGTGTCATTTTTAGGTTATTTTTTTAGTCAGCTATTGACCATCGTTGCCATTTTTTCATGCAAAAACTCTACAAATTAAGCGAAACACAGTGTTGTATTCTGCAAAAGTCTCCAGATTTGTATGGGAAATCTCGGGATTTCACATGAGATTTTCACTGAAATCTCAATTTCAGTCGAAATCTCGGGATTTGGGTGCAGATGTAAATGCAACATAAGGAATTAAATTTTTCTTTTAATTTCCTAAGGAATTAACTTTTTCGTTTAATTCCCTGAATTTAAGTTTTTACTTAATGCCCATCTCTTAAAGCTATACCTATATATATACAGGCCATTTTGTAAAATGGCGATTTTTTTAAAATGGATCGTATCTCGAAAATTAAGCGAAATAGACGGTTAACCGACATATAATAACCGGTTTTCGATTTATTCGAATTTTTAAATTATTCGAAACCGGTCGGTTTTTGGAAATTAAAAAAATCGGTTAACCGGTTCGCGGTTACAGTTTTGGACACTCTAGTCCAGGGGTGGCAAGACTTTTTTGTTGCGTGCCAAAAACAGACACATTTTTTTGTAAAAATTTGTCGCGTGCCACCTTAAGTATATTTTCTTTTTAAGAACTTTTAAAATTGGAAACATTTCCGTTAACAACTTTTATCATTTTTTCCGCGCAATTGTTATCGAAACAAATTTTTCGCATTCCTAAATCTTGCAGGTAGTGTAATAAAAAATCCTCATTTAAATTCCACTTTTTCTATTTTTCTTTTATTTATAATTACACTGATAGAAATAAATAGTTATAAATAACAGAAAAATTAGTTGAAAATTTGTTAAAAAGGAACCTACAGTAGACCGACTCACCTTATATTGACAGAGAAGAAGCAAAAAAAGTGCCTGTGTCAAAATAAATCTTGGTTTGTTTTATGATGATTGCCAAAATATTTCGGGTCTTGGAATGAGATCTACCGAGCTGGACCGTTTTTAAAAAAGCTCTTTTTTTAGTTTTTGGCAGAATTTTGGTATTTATCTAAAGACAATATACTAGTGTTTCCAATTATTCGACATAGGCGGTTAACCGGTTAATGCATTATTCGAAAAATCACTAAAATGGATTAACCGGTTATTCGGGTCGGTTATTCGAGAAAATTGGCGGTTAATCGATTAATCGTTTAATGCTAAATTAATGTATTTCATTAACTTTTTATTAATTAAAACACAAAAAGCTGACTCTTTTCATTAAATAATATTAACGTCATATATGAATACGATGTATTTAATAAAAAAGTTTTCATATTCGAAGGTTGAAAAGTTTCGGGATCTGAAATTTTTTTAAAAAAAAGGTCTGTAAAAATGTTGCTAACCCGATTAAAAAAAATTATATGGTGACATATCTAATTTGATGAAATACAATAACTAATCAGATACAATTTAATCCGAAAAATGGTGAATACAATTGTATGTACGTGGATCAAATTTGATTTAATTATTTTAAATTATATACATTTTAATCCGAATTTTGACCAGACATTATTGTATTAAATAATATCTTAATAGTTAAAGTTTGATGCAATTAGGTCCAATTTGATCAAAATTTTCGAATTTCTGTTTTTATTAAATATTGCACTGAAAAACAAACACGTAAGGTTTCGTGTATCGTGTAAACTAGAGATGGGCGCGTGAGTGAATTTTGACTCACGCTCACGCACGCTCACGAAAGAAAAATAATAATCACGCACGAAACTTTTTTAATAATCACGCTCACTCACGCTCACGTGATTAATTTTAATCTGAACCACGCTCACAAAGTACTCACGCTCACGAAATACTCACGAAAAATATGAAATTTTGTATTTATCCATGGATGGTAACCGAAACGATGCGGCTATCGTTAAGGGTAACGCTAATTTAGATTATTTCGGTAACGTTATTTTAAGGGTAACGCTATTTCATTTATTTCCGTATCGGTATTTTAAGGATAATGGTTTTTTAGTTATTTCGGTAACGGTATTTTAAGGATAACAGTTTTTTTATTATTTCGGTAACGGTATTTTAAGGTTAGCGGTATATCGGTTATTTTGGTAATGTTATTTTAAGGATAACGGTAGTCAGTTTTTTCAAACAAACGAGATTAAAAACAGAACCAATTTACCAACTTAATGTACGAAAAATACTCAATAATCCAGTGCAATTGCCAAAAACAGAAAATTAAAAATATCGGTAACGGTATTTTAATTTATTTCGGTATCGGTATTTTAAGGGTAACAGTATTTCAGTTATTTCGGTAACGGTATTTTAAAGATAGCGATATTTCGGATATTTCGGTAACGAAATTTTAGGGGTAACGGTAGTCAGTTGAAAGGGTTTTGAATCGATAACGGTATTTTAGCGGTATTGCCTGCCAACCCTATTTTTATCTTAATTATTTAATGAAACTTTCTTTATTGAATATAAGTTTTATTTATTTAGGGCCATTAATAATAAAAAAATTAACCTAAAGTTTGAGCTAACTTAGAGTTACAGATATCAAATTCCATATAAATTTTAATTTTTTAACTTTCAGTTTGTGTTAACTTCAAGTTATTTGTTTATTGTTAATGGGGGTTAGAATTAAAAATAGCTTAACTATAAAAAATTCTGTTAAAAATGTAACTAATATGATTCTAATTTTTGCATTAAAAATACAAAAATTGTTTTTTTTTTGGACTTTCTATATTTTCATATATTTAGTTAGAATATTCTTCTACCTTAAGTCCAAATTCTAATATGATATTGTCATATTAGATTTTATTTGTTGTTTCAAAAAGGGGGTTGATCATTTTCTTGTGTAAATATAAATATTACCGACACTTTATAAAAACTTTAATTTTCTATTGTTGATTATACTTGAATGGATGTCACTACATTGCTAGATCTGTCAAAACAACAGAGTAGTATATTGGAAGATGACAGAGCAAATTGTGGTATTTTTGTTTTCTTTTTTCTTTGATATTTTAAATGGTTAGAAATGCTCCTAGAAGAGAAGAAGAAATTCTCATTGAGTTTGCACTTTAACACAAACATTTCTAGAAATACTAAAAACGTCGCCCCCTGACGATTGCCTTATTCAAGAATAAAATGTGGATAGGGACATGCTTTTAACAGGTTTTGGGATTTTAGCGCATTTAATTGCTTTAATTTAATTTTATATTTAAAATTTTTAAATAACTTAAAAAATTCACTGTAAATCTTTAAATGTTATTCCAAATTTTTGTGGAGGAACAAAATTTTTCAATATTTTGTACAAGAAGTCGATTTCTTCTTTACATAAGAATTCTGGCAGAAGTAGAAAACACCCGTTTGCTAGTACCTAGGGTTTTTCTTTTCCCGGACTTTTTCATTTCCCGGGACAGCGGGATTTTTTTCAGAATTTCCCGGGATCCCGGGAATTCCCGCTCGTTAGAAAATATGTATATAAATTCGACATATGTTGCACTTGAAAAACTCGATTACTGTTAAAACACCGTCCGACAAAGTTCATGTTTTGGTTGTACCCATGAGAAAATACACTTAATATATTCTGAAAGGATGCTAAGTATAAAATAGCCCTGTCTTCCACTTTTTCTGGATCAGTTCGTTTAACAATTTAAATCGTGAATTAATATTTAGGTAATATATTTATATGGAAAGCCGTCTTAATTTTAAAAAACTCTTAGAAATATATTAACTAAATATTAATTCGCGGTTTAAGCGGTTAAACCAATAGATATAGAAAAAGTGAAAGACACGGGTATTTTATCTTCATCCCCTTTTTCAGGATATATTGGAATTGTTAATGGGTGCAAACTTGTGTCAGACCAGTTTTATAGTAAAAAATAAGATCGATTTGTTGCTAAAATATTTCTTAAATATGAAATCCAAAAATTTATATTTCTACACTCAAAAAAAAAAGTCAGTAAAGTCAGCAAAAAATGTTGCTGTGTCAGCAAATTTTTAGTCAGGAGCGTGCTTGCAAAAAAGTTGGTAATTTCAGCAAAAGGTTTGCTGAAAATCAGCGAGCTGATTTTTACCAAAAAAATAGTAATCTTCAGCAAAAGTTTTGCTAACAATTAGTCGACTGCAAATGAAAAAAATCCTTGCTAAAATCACTAAACTTTTTGCTGAATATTAGTAGACTGAAAAAAACTCAAAAAAATTGTAGCGAAATTTTACTTTAGTTAATTTATTTGCTGAAAATTTAAATATAGAATATGTGTAGAGTTGTTTTTCTTTTTTTGTCATTTCCGTTTCCAGACAAGCTGCGACATCTACATCTTGTCTATCTGGTTGTCGTCCACGCTATGAATGCGGTTATCAGCACAATTTTTGTAGCAAAATAAATTAGTAAAACATTAGTTCAAAATTAGTTTAGTGCTAAAAAAAAATATAACTAAAATTTTTACTGAAAACGGAATTTCAGCAAAAAAATTGCTGAAAACTAGTACACTTGATATACAAGACGTTTTACTAATTTTTATACTAACTTATTTTTTTGAGTGTAGATATTTTGTATCTTTCTATGCAGATTTTTAAAAGTATCAGTCTAGAATTACTTTTATAAAAAAGTTTGAAAGTTAGCATTTTTCACACAAATTTTTAGGCAAATTCACCTAAATCGTTTTATAAAAATAGACACTACAACATTATTAAATACCCGGTGAAAAATGTTCATAGACGCTCAAACATGTTCATATATGGTTTATGTATGGACACATATGAACAAATATGGATTTTTTATGAACATATATGGATTTTATATGAACATATATGGAAGTATATGTGATTCCATATATGGAAAAAATTTCATATACAGACATATATGGAAGCATCTGTTATTTCATATATGGAAATGGCACTCATATATGGACAAATATAAAAGTATATGTTATTCAATTTGTGCAAAAGGGACTTAAATATACATGACTATGAACATATTTCGAAGAATACATTTTTCCATATATGTAAAAGGAACTCATATTTGGATAAATATGGAATTATATTTAATGCCATGAATAAAAAAGGAACATATGTAGCGCCTAATTTGAATGTCATACATAAATTTATATCTATCGTACAACCTTATAATAAAGGACAGCAACGTTCGAATGTATTCGCATATATTTAATAAATGTATATGTTCATATATGTCCATATATGAACATATACTTAGGTGTTACCTCATTTTTCAGATCCATACATATATTGTTGAACCATAAATGTTCATATATGGACATTTTTCACCGGGTAGTTTCTTAACTTTAATTGATTTTCTTGAATAGACATTTTTTATGCCACAGCTACTTAAAAATAAATTATTTAATTTTCGTATTTAGTGGCATTTTAAATTAACATATAAAAAATCCAAAATAATTTTAAAAAGCATCTGATGGATTATTTTGAAAACAAACAATATTTAAAAAATAAAATTTAAATAAAGGAATAGCAATTGAACTTAAAATGAAATTATTTTAAATAAAAGAAACTAAAAATACTTGTTAATGAAAATATGAAAATATTCTAGTTATCTAGTTTTTGGAGGTATTTGGAACTGAAATAATGATGTTTGGATGTTGAATAAGGCTGGTTTACACTATAAGATTTTATGTACGATATTACTTTAGTATACATGCAAAACATATAGGTTAGGTTGCAGAATCTTTCCGAAAATATTACAGTCTAAACCTGCCTATACAAATATTGCTTTATTTGAGCAGAGATCATTTTAAAGAAAAAAAATTTTTACGAAAAACATACAAGTATTTTTGTTGGTAAACTTGGTAATGGCTGATAAAATTTTTTCGATTTAACTAAACCAAATTCAACTGACATCTAAAAACAATTTGGCCTAATTCAGTATATTAAATTTTAAATCGTATTTTTTGAATTTTAAATATTTTTTGATTAAATTAATTTCAAAAAATCAATGCTTTAAATTTAAATAAAGCTTCCAAAATTGCAATAATACTAGCTAAAACTTCTGTAAAAGAATAAAAAATCCCGGGAAATCCCGCACAAAATTCCCGGGATTGCGGGATCCGAAAAAGGGCGGGATTCCCGGGAATTCCCGGGACGGGATTCCCGGGAAACCCTACTAGTAGTACCTGAACTTTACAAAGTTGTAAATTATTGCAATCTGGTTTAATATAATCACGCAAACTCACGCACAAAAATTTACACGGCTATTCATTTTAAAATGAGAAAAATACATTTATAAAACTAAATGTCATGAAATAATCGTTTAAAAATGTTTTAAATTTGTAAATAATTACACAATTTTAGTCTGCTTGTGGGTAGACAAATTTTTGTTTTAATTTTCATTTCCTTCAAGCCTATTAATAAATTTGGTGCTACGTTATTCCTAAACCAAAATAATTACTTCGAAGAATTGGCTAACTTTTATTAATATGACCCAATATTCAATTTTGAAAATAAAATAATCTGTTGTTTCGATGTAAATTTATAACATTTTAAATGAAAATTAATTTCAATTTGAATTTACTAAGATATTAAGAGTTCATTTAAAACAAGAATATACCATAGATTATATAAGGAAAATAAATGTTTCTTTTTCAAATCAATAGGCTTGTTTTGTTGCTACATTGTGGTACGAAATCCCATACAAAGTCTGACTGCGTATGTTAAGTATTAACTCTTTTAACATATTTTCAACGTCGATAATGTATGGGCCATCTGTCAGATAATATCACTCAGATTCTATTCAAAAATATTTTACTGGTTTCTCGTTTTAATGTTATTTTTTAAATCACTTGAACTTTATATCAAAATTTGTTTTTGGAAAAGAATATTTTCCAATTAGAAATGGATTGTAATTGATTTCGATAAAATCTTAAATTAAATTTATATTAAACATGAATCTGGGCTATTTTTGGTCTTACAATTTCAATTCATGGGCGAGATCTTATTAAATATGCCAACATATGTAAAATGATATATTTGGATATTGGGTCATATAAAATTTGTTCGAAAGACGAAATTTATGTCTTATTATATATTGTGCCATACAAAGCAATATATAACGAGACATAATTGTATTAAATAATATAAAATAATGTATAACCCGTTTTACTCGGGAAATCTACTAAAATTTCGTTGAAGATGGCAGAAAGAACTGCTGAAACTAACAAAATATTAGTAAGTTAAGAACAGCAAACCTAAAACTGTTACATATCGATTACTTAACGTAGATTTTTTATTTATAAAAAAATTTAAAAATCTGAAAAGCTTGGATACAAAATTTCTTTTGACTTTTAATCTCAGTATTGACTATAAAATTTAATATTGCATTTAACTTTTTCAGACCCAACTAGCTTGCAAAAATGTATTCATTTTATAACTTTAAGGTAAAATGGTACTAAAACTATTGTTGTTGTTGTTGTTCTAGTAACGGCTTTAAAATGAGAATTTGTAGTTAATAATTCTCATTTAAAGCCGGAGTGGCAATCTTTGCTCGGATAAATTCGAAGATTCGAATACATCCGAATCGTTCCGGCACATAGTCCTATTGCCGTGGGAACCGGGTTATACCGCCCATACTCGGTCGTCAGAGCCTCGTCAGCGTTAACAGGGGACACCATGTCCAAGGTGGACTGTGGGTGAGGTTGGCATTTGAAAATAATTTCCCTTGACCTATTAAAATTTCCTGGTGTCAATTCATATTTTATGAAATATAATTTAGCTAAAAATATAACTGAAATTTTTTATCTAAATAAACCTATTAGTATTGAAAATATTTGTAATTTTAAGAGAAAACATCACATCTCACAATCGTGTATGCTGGGTCTGAAAGGGTTAAAGAAATGAAGTTGAAAGTGAAGAAAAGAAGTTTTTTAAATTTTAATAAAAGTCTTCCTACAGCATCGATAAAAAAATTTGAGTTCTCTTTGAGATTAATTTCAGTTAATTGAGAATACCAATTTACTTTGTTTCTCAGTATCTTTTTCGTTACTAAAGGCCATTAACAGTAAAAAAATAACCTAAAGTTTGAGCGTACTTACTCTGACAGAATTTTATCGGACGAGCTGTAAACAAAATTTTCAATAAGCTAATGAAGTTTTTTTCAAAAAGTAAAAGCCAAATTTATTAAATTTTTTTTAAAACCTTCACAATTTTTATGAATCTCTTTCTAAAAAAACTTTTTTGGGTGTATGACATTTTTAATAAATAATATGAAATTTTTCATAAAATTTTATGAAAAATTGCATCAATTCAATTAAAAGTTTCAATAGACGAATTCCAGCGAAACTTAATTGAATCAGTGTATAAATTCATCAATAGCATGTAGACAATTCATTGAGTGTGCAGTTACAGAAGTCAAATTCTATATAAATTAAAAATTTTTGACTTTAGGTTATTTGTTTTAATTCGAATTTAAATTCATTGAAACGGGTTCGAGTTCAATGTTGCTCTAGTGCAACATGTTTTAGAATTGATGTGGTTTTGAACCGATGTGTATATACACTAGGGATGCCAATCGGGATTGATATTTGAAAATCCCGGGATTCGGGATTTTGTAGGAAATCCCGGGATCCCGATTTCGGGATCCCGGGATTTTCGGGACTACGGGATTTTTCGGGATCCCGGGATTTTAGGGGATTTCGGGATTTAAATTTTCCTTTATTTGTAAAAATGTTTATGTTATGTAACTAATTTTTTTTAGAATAAAGCGTTTTATAATTATTTAATAGTTGTTAATTAATAATGTGGTACATTTTATGAATATTGAAACATCTCAGTCAGAAATTGACAGTGGTACAAAAAATCAAGTACCTGCGTACCACTGGGTAACCGCGATGTTAAAAATAAATGACTGACAGAACACTCATTTGGGACGCTTTGCCAGCGTTTGCAAAAATCGTTTTCCCAGTATTTGTTTTACAAAACATCACTGCAGGGCCAAAAAAAGATACATATGAACTTTTTTAAAATTTTATTTTGGGAAATATAATTCCAAACCACCTATTTATTGCTTTTGGCAGCGTTTTGCCAAAGTTAAAAATTTTGTTTCTCCAGTACTTTTCCGGCGCTTTTTGAAGTGCCGGTCCTTTTGTCTATTGACGTTATCATATTTGAAATGGGAAAGCAATTTTTGTCAGTACTTGTACCACCTGTTAAAATACCTTGCCATCGCTTTCCCGTTTGTATTTTTCTGGCTGGGATAATATATGAAGGCCTGTCATTAAGTACACTTGCGCCAAGTATTTTGTAAGCAGATTTTAAAACAGATTCGTTGCGATAACCTTGCCCACTAAATTGTGTAATTACAGCAACAAAGTTATTTGGTTATCGTTATCAAATGTTTTCATGGAAGAATTCAAACTTACAGTCCCAGCCAAAATTAGGTTTCAGAAATCGAATTTCGCTTGGAAGAATAAATCGGTAAAATAACAAACAAACGTGACAAAGTCTTTGCATAGTTTACTCGAATAATCTACTTAATTTATAATTTTACTAATATATTGGCAACAATTTCTTGTCAATATGAGAAAATTCAAGAAAAAACGTAGGTAATCTAAAATTGTTCACTTTGTTTATTTGCGTTTATATTAATATTAAAAAATAAGAAAATCCCGGGATTTTTGAGAAATAATCCCGGGATTCGGGATTTTGCCAATCCCGAAAATCCCGGGATTTCGGGATTCGGGATTTCCCGTTTGGCTTCCCTAATATACACTTTCTTAGGAAAAATAAGAAAAGTTAAAGTTCTTACAGAATTAACATGTTAATTGTGTAACAGTTTTAAAACAAATGCAGACTTGTCTTAAAGGACATGGAGATATAATTTATATTAGTTTAAATTTTTAAAAGAATTGAAACAGTTATGCAAAATTGTCTATTTTACTTCATAAAGCATCCTCCAGCCAGTCGTGTATTTCGTGTGTTTTGTGAAGTTTCAAAAACACCTTCATTTTGGCCTTTTGCTATGTTCTTAAGGCTTTTTTACAAATATAAATTTTGATACATATTTTTTTTAAAGCATTTGCGCAAAATTTTATTAAAAATTGGGAGTCTGATGGTACAATGTCGACTTGTTTGCGGTTGCTCGAAAAAGGTATTTAAAGGCTTAAGGACCTATTTCACACGATTTTTAAAGAATTTGATGCTATTTTAGTTAGTATTTGTTTTTTCTAAGCTTTTCTGGTAATTTTGTAGCCCAGATTAAGAAAATTGTGAAGTTTTGGGAAAAAATTAAGGAAAAATTCCATATTAAAAATGTAACCGGTTAATCGACCAATTTTAACCGATTTTTCGGGTCGAATAATTATTTGAGTTTTAAATTATTTGTTTCGACATTAACCGAAATAGAGGCGATTAATCGAGGAAACGGTTAATCGATTAACCGAATTGGAAACACTACAATATACACAATATTGGTATCATTTGAAAGGTTTTTTGAGGCGCGTCCAGCGGTATATATAACATGTTCCAGCATTCCTAGAAATGTCATGTTTGCAAGGATATTCTACAAAAAAACAAGTTTTTGTCTCTTTTGTATGAAGAATTTTGTGATTTAAATGTCATTCTTGCATATCTTAATCTCTAGTCGATTTCAGTGAACACGTGTTTCAGGTTTTTTTGAAATTCGCGATTGTTCGCATTTTATCAGAAATTCAATATGGTGGGGAAAATATGTTTAAAATAGGGCAATATGGATATAGAAACTTTACTTTTGATAAGTAAATAACCGCTAAGTGGATATAGTTTAGAATTTTGCTAATTTAATACATTTTGCACGGTGCTCTGGACAAAATTTTGATAAAATTTGGAGTTACCCAAATTCAATAAAAAAAATTTATGAAATTTTTTGTAGGTTTATTATTAAATAAAATATTTCATCAAAGTACACGTGTCTGTAATTTTTTTAAGACAAATCTAAATATATGCTGACCCTAAATAAAATTTTATAATAATTTTTTTCGCGAAAAAAAGACATTCCGCCAAAAAAAGCGCGTGCTGTATGTTTTTCTGTTAAGTTGCATTTTTATCTTACAACAACTAGATACTGAATTCAAATGCAGTAACTCAAAAATTTTAACAAGATTTGGTCCACAGCATCACGCAAAATATATGAAATTTGCAAAATTTCGATTTATATCCACTTTGCGATGATTTAGTTACCAAAAGAAACGTTTTGGTATCCATTTTGCCCTATTTAGAACACATTTTTTCCTCCACATTGAATTTGTGATAAAACGCGAAAAATCGCGAATTTCAAAAAAATTTGAAACACGTGTTCACTTAAATCGACTACAGATTATGATATGTAAGTTTGACATTTCAATAACAAACATCTCCGTACAAAAGCGTCAAAAATTTGTTTTTATACCCTCCATCCCACTGTGCAGGAGGGTATATATCAATTTGTCATTCCGTTTGTAACTTATCGAAAAAAAAAAATCTGGGACATAAAAAAAATATATATTCTTGATCGTTATCAATACCGAAACCGATAAGCCGTGTCCGTCTGTCTGTCTGTTGAAATCACGATCACGCTCAAAATGGTTGTGCAAGGATTTTAATTTTTAGTCAAAATTTTTGTCCAATTTCTTAGTCAGTTTGGTATTGGAAATGGGCATATTTGGTCCAGACGTTTAAAAGTTATGAATGAAAATGTAAAAGCACCTCTAGAATTTTCCATATTAACATGAAAAAATATATTAACTGTGTGTTGTTGTTGTTACTGAATAAGAAAAAAATACATACATACACACCCAGACCTAGAAAGAGATAATTCTTTTTTGAATTTATATGCATAAAATTGGATTCTTTATATAAATTACTGAATAATTCATAATGTCAATGATTGGACATTGAATAAAGTGAGATAAGATTTGTTCCTATTTGTGTTGATTCAATTTTGATTCGAATGAATAATTTGGACGTATGTTGGCTTTTGAGGCACCTCACCGATTGATTCTAAATTTTTGGTACTGATATAACTCTCTTTTGGGCGCCCGAAGAAATTTTTTTTTCACCGAAACGCCTGTATGGGGAGTTACTTCGGTTTAAAGTTTTAAAATGAACTTAACTATATTTTCTTCATTTATGATAGGGTTGGAACCAGAGAAGACAGAAGAAAGCAAAATCCGATGTTTTTAAAGCAAAAAAATATTGTAAAAAAGCAAGAAAAAAGCAAAAATAAAAAATTTGGAAAAACAACAGTTATTAAAAAAAAACAAATTTAAGAGAAAAAATATTTTTTTTTGTGAGAAAAAAAAAGTATTTTTGGGCAAAAAGTCTTAAAAAAAGCAATTCAAAGCTCAAAAATCTTAAGAAAAAGCTATTTTAAAGCTAAAAAACGGAAAATCTGAAAAAAGCAAAAATAAACAAATATGAGTAAAACAAGCAATAAATAGCATAAAAAGCAAAAATAGCAATTTTGTCTTCTCTGGTTGGAACAATATGAACACCATTGGAAAGGTAATAAAAATATCTTTAGGATAGCATTTCTTTGTTGACCCATTATGATTCGGCGTAGGAATTTTAATTTTTTTGTTTTCTTAATGTTTTTATTTCATAAAAAACCTATATAAGAACAAAAATTGTGCTTATTAGTATGTTATCAAGACGAAAAGCTTTGATTTGATATATAGATCAAGTTTTTATCACTTCAAAAATACGAATTAAGGAATTATATTTTTAAAGGTCTGCACACATCTATATGAATAACATAAGCAGTGTTGCCACTTTATGGGTAGGGCATGGATGATAGCAAACTAAAAAATTGTTTAGTTTTTCACTTAAATTTCAATTCAAATGAATGAATTGAGAAAGAAACTAGCCAATAGATAGTGGGTCTATGAATACAACTTAGAAATTACTTCAAAGCATTGTTGGTAGCAGAAACGGTGCGATTATCGGTGAGGGTAAGTAACGCTATTGTAGATTATTTCGGTTACAGTATTTTAAGGATAATTGTATTTCGATTATTTCGATAACGGTATTTTAAGGTTAACTGTATTGCAATTATTTCGATAATGGTATTTTAAGATAACCGCACAGAAAAAAAAGTTCGTCAATAGAAGACATTTTTTCATAAACTGTATGAATCGAACATACAATTTTTTTCCCAAAACTTTTTAATTCAATGTATGAATTTGTTCCTACATATTATGAACAAATTCATGAGTCTTGTTATTTTTTTTAATTAATAAATTTTCCTTTTGTATGATGAATCAATCATCAAAACTGAATAAATTCACGGTTTGTAAATAAATATAGTATTTTAGCGCATTTTGATTTAGTAAATCCCTTAATATTTTTATAACTGTGTGTATTTAATTTCACAAAAATAAAAATTACATTTAATTAAAATTTATGACGTATTTCACTGACCGCTACGCACTAGGAATTCCATTGATTTTCGGAGAAAGCAAATTGTATGAAAATTTTTTTTGGAGGAACATACACGACAAATCTTTGACTCCCCTTCTCAGCGACCGATTATTGAGAAATAAAAATAACCACTCGAAGCACAGTACCTTAATTATAATGTCCTTTAAAATTAAATTGTCCTTGGCTGCAGAAATATGTGGTTAAAACAGACAGCATCCAATTTTATTTGATGACAAAATATGATGAAATCTGAATAGACGGAAGGTAAAGAATGTTGCTGTATATAAAATTAACCATCCCACAATTTTCCAAGTACATACCATTTCAAATTTCTTGCAAAAATGTCAATATAAAGCCTTCGAAATTATTTGGTAATTAAAAATAAAACAAAATATTTTGACAATACGGGAATTTTTTATTTCAAACTAACTTGTTGTTTTTAAATTTAAAAACAAATAAAAATACTCATAACTGGAAGGTATTTATTCATACATATATAGGTTTTTCATAAGGGGTGTGCTATCTGTTGTATCGTCCTAACAAAAAACAGAGTTGTTAAAATTTTTATTTGTGTTTAACAACGATTTTCTATTCAGTTTTCTATCTGTTAGCACACTCAAACATAGGACACTAAACATACGTAAAAATGTTGTATCGTGCTATTTTCAAATGTTGTATTTTTTCAATTTAATTTTTAACAACTGTGTTTTTTGTTAGGACGATACAACGATACAACAAATAGCACACCCCTTGTGAAAACCCTTATAATAAACTGAAAATAAGGAAAACAGTTCATACTATTTATGAACAAATTTGGTTCTGTGCGGTATTCAGTTATTTCGGTGCATTCCGCAAATTTTTTTTTCCGAAAAAACTAAGTAAAGTAAAATAAATTTATTAACTAAGTGTATGTAAAATTCACAATTACGACGTGGAATTACAAAAAGGTAAGACTAAAAAATAATGGTGTTGTAAGGATAATGATATTTTATTAATTTCGGTACTGGTATTTTAAATGTATCGATATTTGAATCTATAACAGTATTTTAGCGATAGAGCCTACCAACCCTGCCTCAATGTATGTAATTACTTTTGGCTTATGAATGACTTAACATCTAATTCATCCGTTGACTTGTAGAAGAGCATGAAATATTAATAAAAATAAAAATTTTAGACTACTCGCACACCGACTAAAATTGTCAAGTTTGCATAAAAATTCCAATATCTATTTTTTATTCATACGAGTTAATGAATTGATTCACAGCGACTGATCATCCACGAATTAAACCGATACATCAGGAAAGTGTATTAATCTATACATGCTTTGAAATTCTTTCGTTATACAAATAAGCTATTAACGTACACAAAAAAATCTTTACCAAGTAATTAAGAAAATTTCAACTAATAAAGTTTTATCGAATAATTTATTATATTGTATATGCCACAAAAACATTATTTTATTTGAAGTGCTTCCAATTGCTTGCCAAAAATTGTTTGTGTGTATTTAAAAAGCGCAAATAAAACTTGATTTTTGAAAGACTCTAAAATAAGATTATTTTTAAATCGTTCACATGTGATCATAACTGACTCTTATTTACAAGCTTTTTAAGTGTTTTGTTCTAAAGTTAATTTTTTCTCTAAATTCTATGAAGATTCATATGAGACTAGGGTTTGGGATTTCCCGGACTTTTTTATTTCCCGGGAAACGGGAATGAAAAAATTTGATTCCCGGGAATCCCGGGAAATATTTTTGAACAAAATTGTTAATGAAAACCACCTATATAAGTAATTTTTGTTAAAAAAAAACACTATTTCAGTACAAATGCAGTCTGTGTAGTGAGAATTCAAAGTAAAAAATATCAGAATGTTGAACATTTGATTTCACATAAATTACTCGCAGCACTGCCAAATGAATTGCATGATTCTAGCAGAAAGCACCTACTACTGGACTGTCGGAAACAAACCGTTTCATCACACTTGGCCCATTAGATATGGTGGCTACAATGTTATTTTCCAAAGACAAATAAAACTCTTCTAGTCTTATTTCTACAATTATTCTTATTTCATCAGCATTATAATAATAAACCAACCCCAGGTTATAAAATGAATTATTTCCTTTTATACATATGTTCAAATATGTCTTTTGTGATATTCTTGTCCATTCATCTAAGATTATAGTAAATCTCCTATTGTTAGAAATATTGCTCGATATTTCTTTTATCGTGATATCTTTTACATGATTGTAGTAATTTAATATAATGTTCTTTACATCGATTTCATTTTTTTGCAATGCCAGGTTTTTATTATAAAAAGTTTCTCGAATAAACGAAGATCTATGAAGTTATGGTGCGGATTGACTGCGGCTAATTTGGATACCATTTCAGGAAATGTTTGCCCTACCATAAAACCTTTAATGCCTATGCAGCTTACACTTTTTTCTTCGGGTACTTTGCTAATTTTAGCTGAAACGTTATTCTTGTTGTTGTTTTCTTCAAGAAAAGTTGCATGACCATCAATTTTTTTTGTTTTTTTTTTTGTGAACCAAATTTAGATGTCGGATAACCAAATTTAGATACCACCGTTAACCATTAGTCTGTTCTTTTCACATTTATTAATGAAAACGTTACTTATAAAATTATTGACCCTTAATATAAAGGAGTATTTTAAATTTAAAGTCGACTTTATTTTTAATCAAACGGTTTTGTTCATTTTGTGTATGAAAACCTTACAAAAATATTTATATTTTCAAATATTTTGATTGGTTGAAAATAAATTAACCAATCAGAATGCTCCAAAAATACACCAAGTCAAGGTATACTGTCACCCAATATTTTAACTAAAGTCGACTTTACTTAAATTATACATTTGAAAAATTTAGATAGTAAGGGCGATTATTTGTAAGAAACAAGTTTTTAGGTTTTACTACTTATTAAATTTTGAATAAGTTATGCGAAAAATCTTTATTAGTTGAAATTCTCCTAATTACTTGGCAAAGATTTTATTTGTGTGTCAAATAAATGTATTTCCTTTTAAAAGATTTTAACAATGACATTTTTGTTTTGGTATTTAAAATGTTTTTTATGACTAAAATTAAAAAATCCTATTCGAAATAAAAACAATTTAAAAAGTTTAATATTTTTAAAATTTCCCGTTTTCCCGGGAAAAATATATTATTTTCCCGGGAATTCCCGGCAAACTTTTCCCGGGATTTCCCGGGAATTCCCGAACCCCAAACCTATATGAGACCCAAAAGATCATCATAAATGCTGCATATTTAAGGAACTTTTCTTTGTAATAATATAACGCCCAGAAAGATGGGAAAATTGAAATGGCCAAATTACTTTTTTTAAGTTTACTGATGAGGTTATTACGGAGTTCAAATTGTAATAATATGTTAACTGAAGTCATTTATAATTTCATATTTTTTGGGTAATTTTGTCAACACTTTTGGAAATTCTGAATCTTGCTTGTGGCAGCGCTGAGATTAAACAAGATTAAACTTAACTATTTACTTGTAGTGGTGGAAAAAATCATACACATTTGTTGCACAGTGGATTGACCGAATACAAAATGGGTAATAATTCATACTTCTTTGTACTTAGTAGAATCCCCGAATAAAAACTCCAGGATGGAGGGTATCTAAAGACTCGGCACATCCGAATTTTATCTTTTTTACTTATACGAACCTAGCAAGCGGGCTTTAGCCCGCTTGTTTTTTATAGAATATCCTTGAAAATAGGACATGTCTGGATACGCTTGAACATGTTATATATACCGCTGGACGCGCCTCAAAAATATCTTTCATATGATACCCATATTGGGTATGTTGTCTACAGCTAAAATGAAAATTTCTTACAAAATATTTAGTTAGAATATTCTTCTACCTCAAGTCCAAATTCTAATATGATATTGTCATATTAGATTTTTATTTGTTGTTTCAAAAAGGGTTGATCATTTTCATGATAGACAATACAATTGTTTCGTAGACATCACTCTACTCTTCAGTTGTCCGCTAAGAAAATGATAACTTTCCTACTCAAAACGAGACATTACATAAGGTACAAAAAACCAACGGGATGAGAATTTTGTACTTTCGTATATGAACTGTCTGATTTGGTAAAACCAGTTATAAATCAACTCCTTTTTGAAAGCAACAATTACATAAAAGTACCCTTTGGGTACTATTTATATGTATGTCTGTTGTCAATACATTTTGTAAAAACAACTAATTTTAAACTCAAAACAAAATAAATATTTGAATGAGATTTTAGCCGTGGTGTGCTTATTTTCAACAATTATTTTAATTTTTGCATTAAAAAATACAAAAATTGTTTTTTAGGACTTTCTATATTTTCATATATTTAGTTAGAATATTCTTCTACCTCAAGTCCAAATTCTAATATGATATTGTCATATTAGATTTTTATTTGTTGTAACCAACAGTAACCTTTCAACGTCGAAATGATAACACCATTAAACGGTTATACGACTCTATTTTTCGACGTTGGCAAACCGTCATTAATACAAAAAATACTGTACCATAAACATGGAAAATTCATTATTTTGCTGAAACTATAAATACGAAAAATTAAAGGTTTTTCCAATACCTTTTTCTAAATATTCTAAATTTTATCTATATCTATATATCTAAATCTTCTAAATAGAAATGTGATGATATTTTTCTTCAAAGTAATAGTTTTAATGAAAATAGCATTTTTTTGGTTTTTGTTTACCATCAAAAGAAATAGGATTGTGTTGGAAACTTATTTAAGAATCAATTCAAATACCTACTGTGTATAGACTAGGGTTTTTCTTTTCCCGGGACAGCGGGATTTTTTTCAGAATTTCCCGGAATTTCCCGCTCGTTAGAAAATATAAGTATAAATTCGACTTATGTTGTACTTTAAAAACTCGAATTCTGTTAAAACACCGTCCGACCAAGTTCATCTTTTGGTTGTACACATGAGAAAATGTACTTAATATATTCTAAAAGGATGGCTTAATATAAAGTATCCATGTCTTCCACTTTTTCTAGATCAATTCGTTTATCAATTTAAATCGTGCATTAATATTTAGGTAATATATTTATATGGAAGGCCGTCTAAATTAAAATCTTAAACATATATATATTAACAATTACTATTAAATAAATAATCAAGCTTAAGGTCTGTTTTAGCAATAAATTGTATTCATTTCTTTTCTATATTTCGCCTTCAAACATTGGAGGACATCTTCAGGAAATTCTTAAAAATATAAAATATACAAAAATAAGTAATTTTTTTGTTAGTCACTGTAACACAAAAATCAAAAAAATTGGTATAAACAACCCAGTGTAAAAACGGTAATGGCATATCATTATTTTTTGGACTACCAGTAATGACACCCACTTACCTTCTGCATTATTTTCAAACATATAAAAATGAGTTACTGATAATGACTTATTTTTATCACTATTTCAAATAGAAAATAATTTTCTAGATTTTTTTTTTAATTTTTTGAAATCTATTTTTAGACTCAATATTTTTTAAACAATGGTAAGGATATATATAACCACATATCTTTTGATTTTTTGTATGTTGGCGAGTAAGCTTACTTCTGTGCAGCGGCTCAATTATGTTTCTATCTATTAAATATTACATGTCGATATAGCTCAGATGGTAGAGCTATTGACTGGCAATCTGTAGACTCAGGTTCGATTCCCGCACCAGCAAATTTTATTTTAAAAAAATACAGTAAAAAATATGTTTTTTTATATAATTTATTTTTTTGAAAATCTATTTTTAGACTCATTATTTTTGTCAAAAAATAGGAAAATTTGGAAAAGCAAATTTTATTTAAAAAAAAATACAATAAGAAATATTTTTTTTATATAATTTATTTTCTTGAAAATCTATTTTTAGACTCATTATTTTTGTAAGTCCTGGTAAGCACATAGGTAACGATATATTTTTTAATTTTTCGTATGCTGGTGAGTAACCATAACTCATTATTTTTCGCGACATCGCCATATAAAGGTAATAACAAAAGTAACTAGTTACCATTACCAAGTATGTAGTTACATAACCACATATCTGGTAATGATTTTCTACACTGGGAACCTATGTATAAAAACAACAAAAAAATACACTTACAAAGAGTTACAATATTCAAAACAATTAAACGACCAAATGGGTTAACGTTTTCTATTGCACTGAAGTCATAAACTTTGCTTTGTTTACAATATGTCTGTAGGTTTGTGCACAATTTTCGATGTCGCTCTTGTAGTTCATTCTTTGTTGTTGTGGTGTATTGATAATATGGAACATTTCCAATGTATATCTGCGGTTATGATTCTCTTCTCTCTGTAAAATTTTAACATTATCAAAATCTGGTAAGTGTCCTCTCTCAACACAGTGCGACGCAAGTGCGGTTTTCTGTTGCACAAAATTATTTCTACACTTTATGTCGGATTTGTGTCCCGAAATCCTTGTTTTTAATTTATTTTTCGTTGTTCCCACATATACTTGATCGCATTTGTGGTTTATGTCTCCTGTGCATTGAATTTTGAACATTGAATATTAAGTTTGATTTTTCCGAATTATCTACTTTGCTTTTCGTTTTTGAAAAAAGTTGCCTTAAGGTATTGCCAGATGTGGGCGCTAATTTGAATTTTTCTTTGTTGTATTTTCCAGAATTTTCAATTCTTTCGGATATCTTCGGTACGTAGGTCATGGATTTATATATTTTCGGGGTTTCTTCTCTCATTCTTTTCTTCGTGTTCTTGTATTTGTTGATCAAACTTCTGATAATATTATCGGGAAAACAATTATTTTTTAAAATTTGTTTTATTTTGGAAATATTTTCTTTATGAAATTGTCTATCACTTAAAGTCAAAACTCTTATGAAATTGTTAGCTGTATTCATTATTATTCTCTTAGGTTGGCATGAATAATAATTCACAAGTCGACCTGACTAGGTTGGCTTTTGATACCAATCTAGTTTTATCCTATTACCTCGCCGTATCACCATAGTGTCCAAATAGGGTAGTCTTCCATCTTTCTCTTGTTCTATTGTAAATTTTATGTTGCGGTGAAAACTGTTCAGCTGATTAAGAGTTTCATCGATTGCAGAAATATTTATAATACAAAAAAGGTCGTCTAAATATTTGGTAAGAAGTCTTGGTTTTATAATTAGCTTCTTAACACATTGTCGTAGAAGTTCTTCCATAATGATATCAGCTATTACGGGGGAAGCTGGCGATCCCGTTGGTAGCCCTCGACACTGTGTATAAATCTTATCTTTGTTTTTAAAATATCTATTGTCTTTTATACAAAACTTTAGTATTTTCATAAATAAAACTTTAGATATAGTTATATATTTCTCGATCTCCTCCCATCTATCTGTGATCATATCAATTGCGTATTCTACTGGAATACTTGGAAATAAATTTACTACGTCAAATGATATCAAAACTTCGTCGTCTCCTATTGCACTATTATTTAAATACATTGCAAATGCTCCATAATATCAATACACCACAACAACAAAGAATGAACTACAAGAGCGACATCGAAAATTGCGCCCAAACCTACAGACATATTATAAACAAAGCAAAGTTTATGACTTCAGTGCAATAGAAAACGTTAACTCATTTGGTCGTTTAATTGTTTTGAATATTGTAACTCTTTGTAAGTGTATATTTTTGTTGTTTTTATACATAGGTTGTTTATACCAATTGTTTTGATTTTTGTGTTACAGTGACTATCAAAAAAAAAATTACTTATTTTTGTATATTTTATATTTTTAAGAATTTCCTGAAGATGCCCTCCAATGTTTGAAGGCGAAATATAGAAAAGAAATAAATACAATTTATTGCTAAAACAGACCTTAAGCTTGATTATTTGTTTAATAGTATTTGTAACAAAAGGTCGAATAAAATTTATACAACATAAATTTACGGAAAGCGCGCCGTTAAATAAACATAATGGTTTATAATAACATTAGAAAAAAACATCCTAACATCAAAAGATATTTAAATGGACACAAATCAGTAAAATTACGACAACTTAACACAAAGTCGACAATTACTTTCCTGATTAAGTGCAGGAATACAGGTATAACACCAAATTTCATTAACAATACAACAAGGAATATCCATAGCATTTTCAAGACTAGAGAAATACTTCCTACAAGTATCTGTAATAGTTTAGACTCCATAGTACAAAGCTTCCATCTAAAAATATTGAATTTATTAATTAGACAGAAACATGAAATTGCAAAATGTAACAAGAAGAAGTAAAAATGAAAATAAATAGATACTTATCACCAGAAGAACAAGAAAAATTTTGACACAGAAAGAAATTTGAAACATTACGAGCAAAACAAAAAAAGGAGCTTGATATTGTAAAAAATAATAATTGGTTTGTGAATGAAACAAATGCCAACTTCGCTGAATACGTGCAGTGGCTTCTTTCTCTAGAACAAAAACATGCAATACCTACGAAAAAAGAACAATTCCCTTTATTTAAATACACTGCTGACGGAGAACACTGCATACTAACTTTAGAATGTAGGGAAGAACAAGAAATGGCAAGATCAAGGTTTACTGCTATGTTAGAAAACCACGTCAATAAGCAAACACTGAATGGAAGAGAACGTTTTGTGCTCACCACAGTAGAGCAATCCAGATGTTTTTTTAATGAAAAATAATAAAATTTTGATCTTAAGTGCTGACAAAGGTTATGTCACAGTGGCCATGGAGAAGCACTACTATGAATCTAGGATGAACACTATTCTGTGTGATATGATGACGTATAAGAGGCTAAAAAGGGATCCTACATCATCACTGCAGAGAAAAAATAACGATCTCATCGAAGAACTCCATAAGTGCAATACAGTGTTGCCACCAGTAAAACAAAAAATTACACAGCTGTAGGTCAAAAATTATCCAAAACCGTATGAAATTACACAAAAAATATATTTTTCATATTATTTCAAAATAAACTCTCCTGGGCAGAGTGGAGAAGAATACAAATATTTTGGGAAGAATTTCGCCATTTCTTACCGACAGATATGAAATTTCACACTGTAAGTTTTGGATGGCCGAAACTGCGGGAGCTATGCCATTCACTCCAAAGTTTTGCTATGTTTATATTACAAACCGATTTTTACATTATCATCTACAAAGTGCAAACGTTATTTGCATTTTAAAACTTAAATTTAGCATTTTTACTATAACCTGGTCCCCGTTTTTGCCTTCTGCAAATCCAGGCCAATTTCTCTGAAAATATTATAACAAATTATTCTATTAACTAAAGGGAATTTCAATGCAATATCGTTTTCAGGATTAAAATAGCGTACTTTTAAATTTGAATATTAAAAAAATGGTATTTTATCCACATTAAAAGTTTTTTTCAGAACAAAGTATTTATGTTTTTCAGAAAGGCTACTTCATTTAGATGCATTGCGTGCAAAAATATTACTTACTTGCTAATTATTCTTTCCCATACTCCTCAAAATTGAACCGTTTCTATTTAAATTAACCAATTTTTCTCTGAATGCAAAGCTGGAATTCAAAAAAAAGCTGGAGTAGATCCTCCAAGGAGTCCGTAATGTGATGGCATAGCCCTGTTCAACCCTAGCTTTAAATATCGGCAAGACAGAGAAAATTTTAAAAATTCCGTATGTGTAAAATTTTTCCTGTTTTCTTTAAGTTTTATGTTTATGGTAGCAAGGCAGACTTTAACATGAAATTTCTCTGCAGTATGTGTATTTTTTTTTTAAATATAAAATTTTTTTCAAAAATTTCATACGATTCTGTTGAAATCTGAAACATGTTGGATTTACAGAATTCTAAAATATTCTGATTCTGATCCACCTTGCGGCGTTGACAAAATTTTTGTCTGGTCAAAGCCCAGTATCATGATAAATACAGGAAAAAAAAATTTCAGACAATAGAAAGTCACAATCATAACAAACTTAAACTTTTCCACTCTTTCGCTAAATTTTTAAATGTTCTTGCAAACCAAGAGAATTTTTAAAAGAAGCTTGACAATTATTTTCGCAAAATATAAACAAAAGGCGGTGCTTTAAACAAAACAATAAAAAATACATAGCACCATTTTTGATTTCTTCTAAATTGGGTTTAGTGTTGAAAAAATTTACAAAAGTAATTCACCAGAAAATGCAGATTTGTGGTAAATGTTTCACTGACAAACTCGTTTCGTCTAAATATCGACTAAATTTGATTAATTTATTAAAAAGCTCCGGGACTTTTAAAATTTTACGGAATTTTCAATAAAAAGTGAAATTACACAAAAACTACACAAAAATGTCATTATTCAAAAATTATCCAACGAATGTGTAAACAGTCCCGTTTTTGAATAATTATTCAAAAAGTGGCAACACTGGTGCAATATTATTTCTGTGATAGAGAGGAAAAATCTCAAAACTGACGCGGCTATTGCTCCTAGAATTTATGGTTTACCAAAGGTTGTACAAAGATGGTTTACCGCTAAGACCTATATGTTCGTCGGTGAATTCACCATCTGTTGGATTATGTAAGTTTCTAACTAATATTTTGAAAAAACTAACTGACAAGTCAGAATTTAACATCAGGGATGCTGTGCAATTTAGGGATAAGTTAAATAATAGTGCAATAGGAGACGACGAAGTTTTGATATCATTTGACGTAGTGAATTTATAAGTATATGTGGGAACAACGAAAAATAAATTAAAAACAAGGATTTCGGGACACAAATCCGACATAAAGTGTAGAAATAATTTTGTGCAACAGAAAACCGCACTTGCGTCGCACTGTGTTGAGAGAGGACACTTACCAGATTTTGATAATGTTAAAATTTTACAGAGAGAAGAGAATCATAACCGCAGATATACATTGGAAATGCTCCATATTATCAATACACCACAACAACAAAGAATGAACTACAAGAGCGACATCGAAAATTGCGCATCAAAGTTTAAGACTTCAGTGCAATAGAAAATGTTAATTAATTTGGTCGTTTAATTGTTTTGAATATTGTAACTCTTTGTAACACTGTTGGTAAAAGTGGCACAAAAGTGCTATTTGTGGCACTATTGAATGTTCAATGCCACTTTGGCACTCTTCATAGAATTTTGGCACTTTTTAAGAAAATTTCTATATAATTTGATAAAAGGTCGATATCGCTGGTTTTTCATTAAAAGAGACATCTACTTAGAACGGGTAGCAAAATTAAAAAACAAACGCCACACCAAAAATTTCTACAATTTTCTGGACCACCTTCCAGTTCTTTGGGGACAATTTAATCATTATTTTGATCTTTAAAAATAAAAGCAATGGGGATAAAATTAGAAAAACTTTAATTGATTCTATTTTAGTAGGTTTGAGGTTAAGAAGAAGAATAAACCTTCCTCAAAAGTTATAAACACATTAGATCTGGTTTCTGCCTTTTTATGGACAGGCTTCATCAGTGATCTTCCATTAAATTGTATTATTGTTTATATCTTTATTGTCAGATTGTCTCTATATGAATAATTTCAGAAGTGATCAAACAGACATATACAAACATTCTACCTCAGATTCTATTGTATTGTCCGTCACTGGAGTTTTTCAAAAATTTGTTATGGTATTCTAGTTTTTTTATGACAAGCAAAAGTTTTAAAAATTTCACCATACAATTTCACCATACAAGCTTTTTCTGCCAAAAATAAAATAAAATTATGAAAAATTGTAATTTGTGAAAAATTACGATTTTTTCGATAATTTTATGAAATCTTAAATGAAATGAAAGCTTTAAAAAAATGTCCAGGAACCGCAGAACACGAGAGAACTAGTTCTAAACACTTGGAGTTTCCTTTAAATTTTAGTATCAAGTATTTTGAGCTTATTCCTAACAACTTTAGCCCCAAAAATCCCATGTTACTACGTAATCTTTTGGAGGAATTTTAGAACAGGTAAAAGGTTCGATGCATCTTAAAATAATATCTCAAAATATGAATGAGGTATTTCGTATTATATTTCTGTGAAGAAAAATTAGTAAATTCTTCAAAAGAAAATAAAACTTATATTTTAAATTGTTGACGAATGTAAATATATGTGCTTTTTATTACATGACAATTTGGTCAAGGTTTTGCTGTGACAATTTTTCTTAGAATACCAAAATTATAGTAATTTCCATTCACACCAGTTTTGTGACAATTTTGTTATTGTTATAAAGTTTATAATAAGGGTGTAAATATATAAATATTTGAAATAAAAGCTGAACATATTTTTTGAAACATTTGCATGTTGCTTTATTTTTTTTTTTTTTTTTTGGCACTTTTAAAGCTTTTTTGGCACTTTTTTTGACATCATTTAGGCACCAAACGAAAATTCTCAAATACCATCACTGCTTTGTAAGTGTATTTTTTTGTGGTTTTTATACATAGGTTGTTTATACCAATTGTTTTGACTTTGTGTTACAGTGACTATCAAAAAAAAAATACTTATTTTTGTATATTTTCTATTTTTGAGAATTTCCTGAAGATGCCCTCCAATGTTTGAAGGCGAAATATAGAAAAGAAATAAATACAATTTATTGCTAAAACAGACCTTAAGCTTGATTATTTATTTAATAGTATTTGTAACAAAAGGTCGAATAAAATTTATAAAACATATATATTAACTAAATATTAATTGGCGGTTTAAACGGTGAAACGAATTGATATAGAAAAAGTGAAGGACACGGGTATTTTATTTTCATCCTTTTTTTCAGGATATATTGGAATAGTTAATGGGTGCGAACTTGTGTAGGGCCAGTTTTATAAGCAGAACTCAGATCGATTTGTTGCTTAAATATTTCTTAAATATGAAATCCAAAAATTTCTATTTGTAGATATTTTGTTTCTTTCTACGCAGATTTTCAAAAGTATCCGTCTAGAATTATTTTTATAAAATAGTTTGAAAGTGAGTATTTTTCACACAAGTTTTTAGGCAAATTCGCCTAAATCGTTTTATAATAATAGACACTTAAACATTATTAAATAGTTTCATAACTTTAATTGGTTTTCTTGAACAGACATTTTTTATGCCACAGCTACTTAAAAAGAAATTATAGAATTTTCATATTTAGTGGCATTTTAAATTAACATATAAAAGAATCCAAAATAATTTTAAAAAGCATCTGATGAATTTTTTTGAAAACAAATAATATTTAAAAACGAGTAAAAAGGTTAAAGTCGGGCATGCCGACTATACAATACCCTACACCAGTCTGGTTAAAAGCCAACTAATGTTTGGATCCGAACTTCGAATGGGTTAAAATGGGACTTGTGTCAAAATTTTCTATAATGTGAGTCAGCTAACCAAATTTCATTAAAATATCTTAATATTTGCGACATGCAGTTTGTAACCAAGCCAATTTTGGGGGGACCCTTTTATGGGCACTAGGTCTAAACATGGACCGGTGTTAACGAAAATCCATAGGCTTCGTCTTTGGGCTGATATAGGTCGGTGTACCAAATTTCATCAAAATATCTTAATATTTGCGACCTGCAGCGTATAAACAATATAATTTTAGGGGACCTTATATGGGCACTAGGTCTAAACATGGACCGATGTTCACCAAAATCAATAGGCTTCGTCCTTGAGCCAACATAGGTCTGTGTACCAAATTTCATCAAAATATCTTAATACTAGCGAGCGCAGCCCGCTACGTTGTAAGCGTGCCTTAAAGTTTAGGGGGTGGGGCTGCGCCCCCCCCGACAATTTTTTTTAAATTCGCTTTTTATTTAAAGTACAGTTTTTATAATAAAAGCCTTCACCCAGCCACCACAAATAAATAATTCTGCACAACAATGGGTTTAAAATAAATAAATATTTGATCACTTTTTCTCATGAAAGTGGATTGTTAGTAATGAATCCATAATAAATTGCAATATACGTGTGTATGTTAAGATAATTTGGTAAAGAGCGAACTTAGGTAGATAGACCCGTAAGTAGTTTTGTTCATTTGTGTTTTGAATGAAAATAAATAACGTAAAGCAGGGTTGGAAAGCATTTTATAATATTAAAAATAGCGGGCAAAGCTAGCGTGTTGTTAGCGTGTCTTAAAGTTTTTTTTTTTTTTAATTCCAGTTTATGTAAAGGTAGACCTGGCAATTCAAGTAAATTCACAAATTCAGTTGGAAAATTTACTGCGTCGGTTTCTTCCACCGGTGCTTCGTTACATGAAGTTTAAATATCGGAATATATAAGTTCTATTCCTTTTCTAAGGTTTTTTCTCTTTTAGAAAATTTGTTTAACTTTTCGGAGAGTATGTTTCAATGCTACATAAGTTTCATATTCCGTGGATAGTGGTTGAACAGGTAATTCCCTCTTCCAATCCATTTGCATTGTCTATAATTTCAATTCCACTCGTTCAACGTTTATATCCATTTCATTCCACTCGTTTCCTATTTAGTTTCTTAATTTTAGTGTTTCATATACACTTGTTCTTTAAGTTTTAGGTTTCTAGCTAAAGACGCAAACATTGAGCGGGGTAGGCAATTTTCCCCTTTTGAACCACCATTTTTACCACGTTCCTGTCCAAAGTCCTAGAAATGCCTTGTCGATAAGTTAGCCCATACTCCAAGGAAAACATATTATATATTATAGGTTTCTAGCCGAAGGGTTCGGTTAGGTCATCAAGGGGGAGAATTATTCCGTTTTTACCCCTCCCGGTAGGAATTTCCAAAAATTCCGTCTTAGAGGACGTCTGCGTTGGAGGAGGAACCTACTACATACATAATTTTAGGTCTCTATATCCAGCACTTTGGCCAGGCCGTCAAGAGGGAAGTTTTTTCCCTTTTTACCCCTCCCGGTATGAATTTCCAAAAATATCATCTTAGGGGACGTCAACGTTGGAGAAGGAACCCAAATACCGAATTTAAGATCCCTTGTTCCAGCAGTTTGGCCAGGCCGTTAAGGGGGACACTTTTTCTTTTTTTGTCCCTCCCGGTTGGAATTAGGCTGGAAGAGGAACCTAGTACCTAATTTCAGCTTCCTAGTTCCAGCAGTTTGGACAGGTCGTTAAGCGGCAACTTTCCCTTTTTGAGCCCCCATTTTATAACGATCCTGTCCAAAATTCAAAAAAGTATCTTTCTAAAAAGTTAGCCCTTACTCCAGGGACCCACATTTTAAGCTTCAGGTTTCTAGCCGAAGGGGTTTTTACCGGCCCCCAAGGTGAGGCTTTTCTTCTTTTTGCCCCTCCCCTTAGGAATTTACAAAAATTCCATCTTCGCGGCTATCTGCGATGGATGAGGAACATTCATACCAAATTTCAACTGCATTGCCTAAGCGGTTTGGGCAGGCCGTTAGTGGGGACATTTTTCCCTTTCAACCACCATTTTTACTATGTTCCTGTTCCAAAATACGTTGCCGGTGAGTTAGTCCTACTCCAAGGAATACATATTTAAAATTTTAGGTTGGCCAAAAGGGATTGGGCAAGCCGTCAGGAGGAGACTTTTACCTTATTTCCCCACCCGATAGGAATTTCAAAAATTCCGTCTAAGCGGACGCCTACACAGAAGGAGGAACTCACATACCAAGTTTCCTTTTGGGATATCCTGTAGGGAATTCCAAAAATACAAACTTAGTCGATGTCTACTACAGTGGAGGAACCTTTATACCAAATTTCAACTTCTTACCTCCAGTGGTTTGGGCAGGCACTTTTCCAATTTGTGAAACTGTTTATGGGGAGACTTTTCCCCTTTTTGCCCGTTCCGGTAAGAATTTCCAAAAATCCCGTCTTAGCGCACGTCTATGCCGAATATCAACAAACCTTGTTTTAGTGGAGATATCCGTGGGGGGAGGAAAAAAAGTAGTTTTTTTGAAATTATATTTTATTTTAAATGGTACTTTTTGGAAAAACTAAATTTTTTGGAAAAAGATACTTTGTTTTTACAAAGTACTTTATTTGTACTTTTTTTGGAAAAGGTATTTTTTTTTAAAAGGTATTTTTTTTTAAAAAGGTGTTTTTTTTTGGAAAAATGTATGTTTTTTGGAAAAAGGTACTTTTTTTGGAAAAGGTACTTCTTTTGGAAAAGGAACATTTTTTTAGAAAAAGGTACTTTTTTTTGGGAAAAGGTACTTTTTTTTGGAAAAGGTACTTTTTTTGAAAAAGGTATTTTTTTGAAAAAATGTATGTTTTTTGGGAAAATGAACATTTTTTTAGAAAAAGATACTTTTTTTGGGAAAAGTACTTTTTTTTGAAAAAGGTACTTTTTTTGAAAAACGTATTTTTTTGGAAAAATGTATGTTTTTTGGGAAAAGGTACTTTTTTTTTGGGAAAGGTACATTTTTTTAGAAAAAGGTAAATTTTTTGGAAAACGGTACTTTTTTTTGGAAAAAGGTACTTTTTTTGGAAAAAGGTACTTTTTTTCCAAAAAAAGTACCTTTTCCCGAAAAAAGTACCTTTTTCCAAAAAAAGTACCTTTTTCCAAAAAAAGTACCTTTTTCCAAAAAAAAGTACCTTTTCCAAAAAAAATTCCTTTTTCCAAAAAAAATTCCTTTTTCCAAAAAAAGTACCTTTTTCCAAAAAAAATTCCTTTTTCCAAAAAAAGTACCTTTTTCCAAAAAAAGTACCTTTTTCCAAAAAAAGTACCTTTTTCCAAAAAATGTACCCTTTTTCCAAAAAAAGTACCCTTTTCCAAAAAAAAGTACCTTTTTCCAAAAAAAGTACCTTTTTCCAAAAAAAGTACCTTTTTTCAAAAAAAGTACCTTTTTTCAAAAAAGTACCTTTTTCGAAAAAAAGTACCTTTTCCCGAAAAAAGTACCTTTTTCCAAAAAAGTACCTTTTTCCAAAAAAAAATTCCTTTTTCCAAAAAAGTACCTTTTTCCAAAAAAAGTACCTTTTTCCAAAAAAAAGTACCTTTTTTAAAAAAAGTACCGTTTTCCAAAAAATTTACCTTTCCCAAAAAAAAAGTACCTTTTCCAAAAAAGTACCTTTTCCCAAAAAACATACATTTTTCCAAAAAAATACGTTTTTCAAAAAAAGTACCTTTTTCAAAAAAAAAGTACTTTTCCCAAAAAAAGTATCTTTTTCTAAAAAAATGTTCATTTTCCCAAAAAACATACATTTTTTCAAAAAAATACCTTTTTCAAAAAAAGTACCTTTTCCAAAAAAAAGTACCTTTTCCCAAAAAAAAGTACCTTTTTCTAAAAAAATGTTCCTTTTCCAAAAGAAGTACCTTTTCCAAAAAAAGTACCTTTTTCCAAAAAACATACATTTTTCCAAAAAAAACACCTTTTTAAAAAAAAATACCTTTTAAAAAAAAATACCTTTTCCAAAAAAAGTACAAATAAAGTACTTTGTAAAAACAAAGTATCTTTTTCCAAAAAATTTAGTTTTTCCAAAAAGTACCATTTAAAATAATATATAATTTCAAAAAAACTACTTTTTTTCCTCCCCCACGGATATCTCCACTAAAACAAGGTTTCTTGATATTCGGCATAGACGTGCGCTAAGACGGGATTTTTGGAAATTCTTACCGGAACGGGCAAAAAGGGGAAAAGTCTCCCCATAAACAGTCTCACAAATTGGAAAAGTGCCTGCCCAAACCACTGGAGGTAAGAAGTTGAAATTTGGTATAAAGGTTCCTCCACTGTAGTAGACATCGACTAAGTTTGTATTTTTGGAATTCCCTACAGGATATCCCAAAAGGAAACTCGGTATGTGAGTTCCTCCTTCTGTGTAGGCGTCCGCTTAGACGGAATTTTTGAAATTCCTATCGGGTGGGGAAATAAGGTAAAAGTCTCCTCCTGACGGCTTGCCCAATCCCTTTTGGCCAACCTAAAATTTTAAATATGTATTCCTTGGAGTAGGACTAACTCACCGGCAACGTATTTTGGAACAGGAACATAGTAAAAATGGTGGTTGAAAGGGAAAAATGTCCCCACTAACGGCCTGCCCAAACCGCTTAGGCAATGCAGTTGAAATTTGGTATGAAATCATCCATCGCAGATAGCCGCGAAGATGGAATTTTTGTAAATTCCTAAAGGGAGGGGCAAAAAGAAGAAAAGCCTCACCTTGGGGGCCGGTAAAAACCCCTTCGGCTAGAAACCTGAAGCTTAAAATGTGGGTCCCTGGAGTAAGGGCTAACTTTTTAGAAAGATACTTTTTTGAATTTTGGACAGGGTCGTTATAAAATGGGGGCTCAAAAAGGGAAAGTTGCCCCTTAACGACCTGTCCAAACTGCTGGAACTAGGAAGCTGAAATTAGGTACTAGGTTCCTCTTCCAGCCTAATTCCAACCGGGAGGGACTAAAAAAGAAAAAGTGTCCCCCTTGACAGCCTGCTCAAACTGCTGGAACTAGGAAGCTGAAATTCCCTGTCGATGGATTTTCGGAAATTCCTACCGAGAGGGGCACAAATAGTAAAAGTTGGCTAGAAACCTGAAATGTAAAACATATGTTACTTGGAGTATGGGCTCACTTACCGGGAAGGTGCTTTTTGGACAGGGACATTGCAAAAATGGGGATTAATGAAGCGAAAAGTGCCGCTTAAAGGCCTGCCCAAACCGCTGGAGGTAGGAAGTTGAAATTTGGTATTAAAGTTCCTCCTCTATTGTAGACATCCGCTAAGATCAGATTTTTGGAAATTTCTACAGGTAGGGTCAAAAACAGGAAAAGTCTCCCCCTTAACGGCCTGGCCAAACTGCTGGAACAAGGGATCTTAAATTCGGTATTTGGGTTCCTTCTCCAACGTTGACGTCCCCTAAGATGGTATTTTTGGAAATTCATACCGGGAGGGGTAAAAAGGGAAAAAACTTCCCCCTTGACGGCCTGGCCATACTGCTGGGTATAGAGACCTAAAATTATGTATGTAGTAGGTTCCTCCTCCAACGCAGACGTCCTCTAAGACGGAATTTTTGGAAATTCCTACCGGGAGGGGTAAAAACGGAATAATTCTCCCCCTTGATGACCTAACCGAACCCTTCGGCTAGAAACCTATAATATATAATATGTTTTCCTTGGAGTATGGGCTAACTTATCGACAAGGCATTTCTAGGACTTTGGACAGGAACGTGGTAAAAATGGTGGTTCAAAAGGGGAAAATTGCCCCCCCCCTTAACGTCTGCGTCTTTAGCTAGAAACCTAAAATTTAAAGAACAAGTGTATATGAAACACTAAAATTAAGAAACTAAATAGGAAACGAGTGGAATTGAAACACTACAAGTGGAATGAAATGGATATAAACGTTGAACGAGTGGAATTGAAATTATAGACAATGCAAATGGATTGGAAGAGGGAATTACCTGTTCAAACACTATCCACGGAATATGAAACTTATGTAGCATTGAAACATACTCTCCGAAAAGTTAAACAAATTTTCTAAAAGAGAAAAAACCTTAGAAAAGGAATAGAACTTATATATTCCGATATTTAAACTTCATGTAACGAAGCACCGGTGGAAGAAACCGACGCAGTAAATTTTCCAACTGAATTTTTTTTGGAAAAAGGAATTTTTTTTGGAAAAAGGTACTTTTTTTGGAAAAAGGTACTTTTTTTGGAAAAAGGTACTTTTTTCGGGAAAAGGTACTTTTTTGGAAAAAGGTACTTTTTTTGGAAAAAGGTACTTTTTTTGGAAAAAGGTACTTTTTTTGGAAAAAGGTACTTTTTTTGGAAAAAGGTACTTTTTTTGGAAAAGGTACTTTTTTTGGAAAAAGGTACTTTTTTTGGAAAAAGGTACTTTTTTTGGAAAAGGTACTTTTTTGGAAAAAGGTACTTTTTTCGGAAAACGTACTTTTTTTGGAAAAAGGTACTTTTTTGGAAAAAGGTACTTTTTTTGGAAAAAGGTACTTTTTTTTGGAAAAAGGTACTTTTTTTGGAAAAAGGTACTTTTTTGGGAAAAGGTACTTTTTTGGGAAAAGGTACTTTTTTGGAAAAAGGTACTTTTTTTGTCCCCTTTTTGCCCCTCCCGATAAGAATTTCCAAAAATGCCGTCTCAACGGACGTCTACACCGGTCGAGGAACCTACATACCAAATTTTAACTTCATAGCTCCAGCAGTTTGAGCAGGCCGTCAGCCGACTTTTTCCCCTTTTTGCCCGTCCCTGTAGAAATTTCCAAAACTCCCGTCTTGGTAGATGTCTACGATAGTGGAGGAACCTTTATACCAAATTTCAACTTCCTACCTCCAGCGGTTTGGGCAGGCCGTCAAGGGGGGCCTTTTTCCCCTTTTTAACCCCCATTTTTACAAAGTCCCTGTCCAAAATTCCAGAAAGTACTTTCCAGAAAAGTTAGCCCATACTCCAAGGAACACATATCTTAAATTTCAGCTTTCTAGCCAAAGGGGTTTTGGCAGGCCGCCAAGGGGGAGACTTTTCCCCTTTTTGCCCGTTCCGGTAGGAATTTCCAAAAATCCCGTCTTAGCGAACGTCTACGCCGAAAGAGGAACCTACATACCAAATTTGAACTTCCTAGCTTCAGCGGTTTGGGCTGGGCGATGTTGAGTCAGTCAGTCAGTCAGTCATTCAGTCAGTCACGTTATTCTTTTATATATAGATTTGCGACCTGCTGCGTATAAACAATATAATTTTGGGGGGACCCTTATATGGGCACTAGGTCTAAACATGGATCGCTGTTAACTAAAATCAATAGGCTTCGTCCTTGGGTTGATATAGGTCGGTGTACCAAATTTCATCAAAATATCTTAATATTTGCGACCTGCAGCGTATAAACAATATAATTTTGGGAGGACCCTTATATGGGCACTAGGTCTAAACATGGACCGATGTTAACCAAAATCAATAGGCTTCGTCCTTGGGCCGAAATAAGTCGGTGTACCAAGTTTCATCAAAATATCTTAATATTTGCGACCTGTAGAGTGCGCACAAGGATGCATGGACAGACAGACGGACACGCTGCAGATCGCAAATATTAAGATATTTTGAAGAAATATGGCACACCGACTTATGTCGGCCCAACAACGAAGCCTATTGATTTTGGTGAACATCGGTCCATGTTTAGACCTAGTGCCCATATAAGGGTCCTACCAAAATTATATTGTTTATACGCTGCAGGTCGCAAATATTAAGATATTTTGATGAAATTTGGTACACCGACCTATGGCAGCCTAAGGACGAAGCCTATTGATTTTGGTTAACACCAGTCCATGTTTAGACCTAGTGCCCATATAAGGGTCCCCCCCAAAATTGGCTTGGCTACAAACTGCAGGTCGTAAATATTAAGATATTTTGATGCAATTTGGTATACCGACCTATATCAGCCCAAGGACGAAGCCTATTGATTTTGGTTAACACCGGTCCATGTTTAGACCTAGTGCCCATATAAGGGTCCCCCAAAATTGGCTTGGTTACAAACTGCAGGTCGCAAATATTAAGATATTTTAATGAAATTTGGTTCGCTGACTCACATTATAGAAAATTTTGACACAAGTCCCATTTTAACCCATTCGAATTTCAGATCCAAACGTTAGTTGGTTTTTAACCAGACTGGTGTAGGGTATTGTATAGTCGGCATGCCCGACTTTAACCTTTTTACTCGTTTTGTTGTGTGTTTGACGGGATAAAATGTCGGGTCAAGCAGCTCAAATAGAAAAGCTCAATGGCGAAAATTATGCGGTGTGGGCTATCCAAATGAAAAGCCTGTTAATTACGCTGGATTTATGGGATGCCATTGTAAGTTCAACCTCAAATAATGATAACACGAAAAGAGATATGAAGGCGTTAGCAACCATAACGCTGTGTGCGAAGCCATCAGAATTAATCCATATTAAGGATTGCAAGACAGCTTCAGAAGCATGGGATGCATTGAGTAATTTATACAAAAGAGATGCACCAGCACGTAAGGTCAAATTATTCAAGAAATTTATTTGTTCTTTCAAAAATGTTTTGCCAAATGAAATGTATTGGCAGCTAACGGTGTGGTATGATTAGATGTTGTGTCATACCGGGGTACATTTGACCCACCCTTACGCCATTGACAGCATGGGTACTCTACTATTTTACTGTCCCTAAATATGACCATTTTTCCTACTTACCTGGTTTTCCCTAACATCCTCCTAATTAATAAGATTAGTGGCTCATTTTAATTTTATGTTTTTATTTTTAAAGAAACAATAAATTGAGTAACCGTTTTTATATACAACGGTTGAATTAATTAATTGTAATAATAATTTTATTATAAGTAGAATAATTGTAAGGTAAGTATTACGAAAAAAAATATGTATAAAGTAAGTTAAATGTAAGTATATAAGTAAGTAGTTATAAAATATAAGTATATATTTAATAATAATAATAAAGGTAGGTAGTTATAAAATTAAGTATATATCTAGTAATAATTATAATGGGTAAGTATATAGGTAAGTGTTAAGGTTAATTTAAGGTAAGTATAAAAATAAGTATAGAGGTAAGTATTAAAGATAAGTTTAATATAATTGGTAAGTAAAAAAAAAATTATGATAAATTTAATAATAATTATATTAATAATAATAATAATAATACCAATTATAATAATAATTCCAATAATAAGTATAATAATAATTATATTAATAATTATAATAATTATTATAATGATAGTTTTGATAACAACGACAATAATAAAAATCTTATTTTTCTTATCTGTTTTGGTGACGACGTTTTTGCTGCTATGCCGCTACCGTTGTGTCTTCGTGGTTGCTTCTGTTGTTGTTAATTTTATAGATGCTGTTGTTGTTAACTTATGTAGTTTAGGTTTTTTTTCTTTTGATAATTGTTCAATTTTTTTGTATTTTCTTTTGATATATTTTTTTCTAGTTTTCGTTGTACGGTTTATTTTCATATTCTTTCAGTTTTCTTTTCTTATAGTCAATTTTTTTATTTCTTCAAGGAGAAGACAATGTCAAAGTAATGACTTTTTTTCTTCTTCTTCAAGGAGAAGACAATGTCAAACTAATGATTGTTTTTTCCTTCTTCAAGGAGAAGACAATGTCAAAGTAACTGTTTTAATTAGTTTTAACAAAAACGGCACTTTAATTTCGGTTCTTTCTTTTCTTTAACCTTCAACACTAACTCCTTAATTTTTGCACTATTTAAAATGTTTATTATAAAAAAAATTCTATTAATCTTTCCCCAACTATACGACAATGATTTTTTTTCCATCACACTTTCCTTTTCACAATTCTGTGGAACCTACATTTGGATTTTATAGCTTTAATTTTTCATTATTAATCTCTTTTCAATCAAACACACCATATTCTTTTAGTTTAGATATTTTTCTTTTTTTCCAATAGTTGTGTACAATAAGTTTTCAATATTTTATAATCATCTTTATGGTTCATTTTTTTGAAAACTTTAATAAAGAACTTCCGTAGTTTCACTTTATACAAAAAAAAATATCCAACCATTCGCTTGGTGTCAATTTAACAACTTGTGCGCACGGCCACAACCGGCCACGATCGCTGTTGAAATCCAACTAACTTTTTTGCTTCTTGCATTCTTGTTTTTTTTTTGTCGTTTTCATTACCACACCCAAGATCAGTGCTGCCAGACCTTTTGGTGCAACAGAACGTCTATACATTCCCTTAAATCGTCAATACCGATAAAGATTTTTTTAAAACAATCGTCAAATCCATTTGCAAGATTGCAAGGAAATCGTCAGAATTGCAAGGAGGAAAACAAAATCCGTAACACACGTCAAGAACGACAAATGGTGAAAAAAGGTAATCTGAAGAATTTCAAAAATAATCAACAACCTAATTTCAATTCTAAAAATATGAATGGTGTTAAATGTTTTAAATGTGGCAAGAGAGGTCACGTTAGATCTCAGTGTAAATCTTCTTGTAATGTTATGGATAAATCCTGTGCAATGGGTGTTAATCAAAGGTTTAAAAGGCTTAATTCTTTAATTCACTTTATAAAAATTAATGAAATTTGGGTTAAATTTCATTCCGTAATAGCATTCTTATGGAATTAATTCGATAGCTTAATTCCCGATAGCTTTAAATTATATGAATTAATTCTATTTTTATTGAATTCTAATTGAATGAAACCAAATTAACCTGAATTCAGTTAAAAGGTGAATGAAAAATAATTTATTTCATTCACTTAGCCAAATGAAAAATTTTGATTTGCTGAAATATTAGCATAATACAAATGAAAAACATTTAAAATTCATCTAACATATTAACTAGTATTGTATGCTTTGTTATAGCTTGTGTTTTTGGTTTTGATTATGTGTTAGTTTCAAACTACACTGCACTAAGTGAATGATAATAAAATTTCTTCATTCAATTAGTAAAATAGCGAATGAACATGCAATTTGAATGATTCAAGTTGGGAATTCATTCAATACTTATTAAAGCTTTGGGAATGAAGCTTATGAATGAATTCTCTACGAATGGTTAAATGGAATGGTATATGAAAATTTTTAAATTCTGAATTAAATTTTTCGTGATTTAAGCTCAAATTGAATTAAGTTCTTCGAAGCTCTGGTATTAATGAACATTGTAGTATTAGTAATAATGTGTGGATTTTAGACAGTGGAGCCAGTTCTCATATGTGTCGTGAGTCAAAATTTTTCTCTACACTAAAAAAGAAATCACATAAGATTATTATCGCTGCTGGTGAATTCATAATGGCTGAAGGTGGAGTTAAAATCTGATTACAACATAAATGTTTCTCTTCATAATGTCTGGTACATACCTAAATTACATTTAAATTTTCTATCAGTTAGTAAAATTGTCGATGCTGGTTATATTGTGAAGTATGAACGAAAAACGTCAGACGTAAAAAATAAACAAAATAAAATTATTTTTACCACAAAAATGAAAAATGACATGTATTATGTAGATTCTAAATTCAATACCCAATTGAAAAATTTGAACACGGTTGAAGAATGCTCAAATACTAATATAAGAAAATGGCATGAACGTTACGGTCATTTAAATGTTAATGATATATACCAATTATCTAAAAATGAAATTGTACGTGAAAGAATTTTAAATGTTCTACTTGCGCAGTTTGTAAAATTCACGCCAAGAGTTACAATAGTTATTCAAAAGTATATAAAACAGATGTGTTGCAACTAGTGCACACTGATTTATGTGGCCCTATGAGAGTTACATTGGAAGGTGGTTCTAAATATTTTATTTCATTTATCGCAGATTATTCACGATACATTGTAATCTATTTCCTAAAAAAGAAGTCAGATGCATTTCAAGTTTTTAAAAAATACAAAGCTGAAATGGAAAACATCACTGGTCATAAAATGAAATGTATCAGGAATGATAATGGATCGCAGTTCGTAAATAATGATTTCTCAAGGTTCTTAGCGGAGAATGGCATAACTCACCAAACTACATGTCCATATTCACCACAGCAAAATGGGGTGGCTGAAAGAGCCAATCGAACCCTGGTTCGTCATATATCCGAAATCGTTCATCTACAAAAGTTTTACAAGGTAAAACTCCATATAAATTATGGGTTGGTAGAAAACCATTGGTCAAGCATTTCAAAACTTTTGGTTGCGAGGCTTTAGTTTTGAAAAAATGAAGAAACCTAGGCAAGTTCGAACCAAAAGGAACTAAAAGGATACTAGTTGGTTATGAAAATTATAGTAAAGGTTACAGATTATTTGATTTGAAAAAGAGAAAAATGTATAAATCGAGGGATGTTATATTTTTCGAAGAAACGTTTAATGTTATATCAAATAAAGATGATGAAACTTCAGACTTCTTTTACCCAAATTTTGAAAACCATAGTGATAATCAGGGCAAGGACTTTCATGCACTAAAAAATCGAAAATATGCGCTTAAAATATGCACTATAAAATAGAAAATATGCACTTAAATATGTATTTATAACGAAATATGCACTAAAAACCAAAAAATATGCAATTAAAAATAAATGTTTTTTTTAATTATATTTATTAAAAACTAACATAAATGTAAAAATTCACGTATCGGTTACAATAAGCTCGTTTACTTACTACAAGTTACTATATTTACTACAGCTGGAAAAATTCAATACAAAAAGTAAACAAAACTTTGCAATTGTAGTAAGAAATTCGAGTACACGAACACACTGAATATGTCTTCAAATACACATAATTAAATATATTTTTAGAAAATTCAGTGAAAATAGAAAGAAATACAGTCGATTGTAAATACTAAGGGTGTGTGGCATTTTACATGAAAAAAACTTTATTATAAAATAGAACTTAAATATGTGTACTAGAAAATCGTACTCACTTTCGTAACTAAGAAAAAAATGGCAAAAATTAATGCTCGGAGACAAATTTCCTTAAAATAATTTTTATAAAATTTTTTAACTTTCTGTTTGTGAGCAATAACACCCGAAAACGTTAATTTAAAATTACATCTATAAAAAATGTGTTAGTGGATGACAACATATTGGATACTATGTGTTTCCCTTTCTAGTGTAGTGTTGTATTACCAACAGAGCTTCCAAATAATTAATTCTTTATAAGTTTTTTTAGTTTTAAAGTATGAAATCTTAAATCGAATTTCATATTTAAAAATATTAAAAAAATATGCAATAATATACAAAAATATGCAATACAAATCATAAAATATGAATTAAAATATGCACTTAAAATCAAAATATGCATTTATAACAAAATATGCAACAACAAATCGATGCCATTTTTTTGCAAATTCTTTGATTCGGAAAAATATTTGGTCAACATCATTTTTGGGCCACTGACTACAAACATGCATTTGCATGAAAGTCCTTGCCCTGGTGATAATAATTCAGGTAATAGTGAAAATGCAGATTACGTTGAACAGAATAGTGATCATGTTGAACAGAATGCTCAATCTGAAGTTGGTGTTGAAGAACTGCCTTCATTTGAAGAAAGTGATTTTGAAGGGTTTAATGATGTCGAAGAAACACCTACAATTCAAGATGCCGAACGTGATTTATTAACCGTAGATTTGGAAGAAAATGAAACGTTTGTTGATGAACCAAATGCTGCAGGTAAACGTATTCGTGGTCGTCCTCATATACAACGAACTGGTAGAATTGGTAGACCAAGAAACGGAGTCTGGCCTACAGTTATAAAGGCTGCAATTGAATATCCTGAAACCGTAAAGGAGCATTAACCTCCAAAAATGCTGATCAATGGAAAAATGCTATGCAACGTGAGTATGATTCTTTAATAAGAAATCAAACTTGGGATTTGGTAGATAAACCAAAAAACAAAAACGTAATTAGTTGCAAGTGGGTTTTCGCTATAAAGCGGAAGGTAGATGGTTCCATTGAAAAATTCAAAGCAAGATTAGTTGCTCGCAGTTGTGCTCAAAAGTACAACGTTGATTTAAAGAAACCTCCTGTTGTACGTCATTTTACTATTAGATTAGTGCTTGCGTTGTCTGCTAATTATGGGTTGCTGGTTAATCACGTAGATATTGTTGCAGCTAATTTAAATGGCGGATTGCATGACGAGGTGTATATGAAACAACCTCCTATGTTTGAAAATGAAAAATATCCTGAAAAGGTTTGCAAGTTAAAACGTTCACTGTACGGTTTAAAGCAGGCTGGTCGGGAGTGGAACGAAAAAGTTACGAAAATTTTAATTCAAATGGGTTTCCAAAGATGCAAAACTGATAATTGTGTATACATTCAGTGGGAGAACAACAATGTTTTGTATGTTGATGATTTGCTGTTGGCCTGTTCGTCTAATCAAAAAATTAAGAAAATTATTAAAAATTAAAATCAACATGTAGAAGCGGTCGATCGTGGTGCAATCTCATTCTATTTAGGAATGGAGATTGAGCGGGAAGATGGAGGTGGTGCTATTTCTATTCATCAACAACATTATACAGAAGAATTGCCGAAACAACGCGGTTTGTCCGAATGTAAACCTGCTTCAACTCCTATGGCTTCTGGAACTCTATTGGAAAAATGTGATAATGAAAATTGTAAAGAACTTGTTCAGAATTGAACATGGGTTTTAGGAAATGACATTAATATTCCATGAGTATGGATTTTCCCATAATTAGGAAAATCCATATGCTATTATCTGTGTTTCCTTGTTCAGGGTTAAACATGGTTTTTGGGAAATAACATTAATATTTCATGAGTATGGATTTCCCCATACTTAGAAATTTCCATATGCTAATATGTGTAATGGCTTAGTTAGGAAAGAGGGAACACAGGTAAGAGAATCTTTTATGTTTATCACTAATTACACATGTGCATGAACAAGGTCATACAACCCTTGTCACAAATTATGTGTAAATTTTTATTTAGATGTAATCTAGTTTTAAGACTTTTACTGTTAGTATTTAAGAAGATAGTTTTGTAAATAAAAATCAGTATCCTACAAATACTCAAGCGAGTATCTTACAAATGCTCGTAGTGTTTTAATTTAAATTATTACATTTTGGTCCTTCGAATTTGTGTGGACTACATTTTGGTCCTTCGAACTTGTGTGGATTACATTTGGTCCTTCGAACCGGATTACTACATTTTGGTCCTTCGAATTTGTGTGGATTACATTTTGGTCCTTCAAAGAGGAGAAAAAAGAAAACCAGTGTGGAAATTAAAAAAGTTTAATTAAATTGATTTTAATTAAATTGATAATAAATTTAACGAAGCGTTAAATATTATTCCAAAAAAGCGTCAATCTCGGCTAAACAGGGATTGTGTTGTGAGTTTTAAAAATAGGAAAAATTAAATTGATAATAAATTTAACGAAGCGTTAAATATTACTCCAAGTAAAAATTAAAAAAGTTTAATTAAATTGATAATAAATTTAACGAAGCGTTAAATATTATTCCAATAAAAAATTAAGCAAAATTTAAAAAGCGTCAATCTCGGCTAAACAGGGATTGTGTTGTGAATTAATTCAACAAATGATAAATGAAGAAGAGCTGGGTAGACAGAAGGAAGTTGTTCACCAGCAAGGGCAGCCATCACAACAAGCCAGCATGCCCTCAACAACTCAGCAACTAGCATCATCGATGGTCGATGAAACCAAAAACAAGGACATTACCAATGTCCGAGAAGAAGCCGAAGAACTGCGGGAAGAGTTTATGGAAAAGGTAGAGTGGATGCGCATAAAGATATCAGAACTACCTACAATAGTATCTAACGCATCTAACGAGCTGCTGGATATAAAGACCCAGCAAATAAAGGAACGGTTTATAGATTTGAAAGACGTTTATAAAAAACTATGCGGGTTTAAGGGTTCAAAAGAAGTGCGAATCCTAAAGGAAGCAATCGAGGACGAATATTACATGGCTCTCGCCTTACTTGCAGAAAGAGTAAAAGATCCTTCAAGAGAGCAGGTCCAAGAGCCAATGAAAGAATCCAATGGCAGTTCGAACTTAGGTAAGATAGAAATACCTGAATTTCGTGGAGACATTAATGATTGGGCTCCATTTCACGACATGTTTAAGAGCCTTGTTCATGACTGCAAGTATCTCTCCAATGTGGAGAAAATGTATCGATTGGTAACAGCACTCAAAGGTGAAGCAAAAAAACTAGTTCAACACCTGAAGGTGACAGATGTGAATTATATTGCAGCTTTTGAGATTCTCAAACAAAGATACGAGAATCGGAGGCTGTTGTTTACGAAACAAGTCGACAAACTACTTGATCAACCAATGGTTAACAGTGAGTCAGCCTCAAGTGTAAAGCAGCTGCTGGATACAACAAACAGTTGCATTTATGCTTTAAAAGGAATGGATGTGAGAATAACGGATGCTGAACCGTTTATTGCTCGCATCGTTATCGGGAAACTAGACAGTGATGGTCTTCGATATTATGAACAAAATGTTAAGAAGGCAAAGGAAATTCAAAGTCTAGATGACGTTTTGGGGTTTCTGGAAACACAAGTTCAAGCCCTGGAAGCAGTTACGAAGCTCCAAGGAAAGAAGTTCCAGAAAAAACTGGGTGACAATTTTAAAGTTTCAAACACCCTTTATTCGGCACAACAAGCGTGCCTGTACTGCAACATGAATGGCCATTTAACGAGTGTATGCAGGAAGTTTCTAGCATTACCAATGGCTGAACGCAGAAAAGTCGTTTATAAAAATAAGTTGTGCTTTACATGCATTAATCACAAATATGATGGGAAGTGTTCAAATAGAACTAAATGCATCCTTTGTGGAAAGGGACACCATAGGCTGCTACACATAGATGAAGTAACAAGTGAGGAACCAAAGCCTGGTACATCAAAAACAATGATGACAAAGGAACCAACTGCAGCTACACCAACAACACTATTAGCGACGGCACAGGTAAAAGTTTGGGCAGGAAATGGAGAGCTAGTTACGCTAAGAGCCTTGATTGATCAAGGATCACAAATTACGGGACTTTCAGAAGAAGCGTCTCAAATATTAGCACTTCCAAAAATTAAGTGCAAAACCAACATACAAGGGAAAAATCATTCGTTATGGGAAATACCTCTTCCAGCAGCTAATGATTTCAAATACACTTTCATGCCCCCGGGAGATTCTCGCTTCGGAGAAAATGATATGAATGTGATATCAGCGTTTTCTTCTGGAGATATTCATCAACTTCAACCGGAGCTACTAGAAATAATAGAGCCGCCCTCGAAAGAAAGTACAATTTGTACGAAACGATTTGCCAACAATAGTAACAACAAAAACAAATTGCAGCTTGACAAATTTCAGCCCGATCAATCTGTTCAGCATCAGCATCAAACAACTCTTGATGTACAACAACATAAAATGCTTCACAGTAAAAAAGCATTAGAGGAAAAACTTAAAAGAGTAGCGGGAGTGACGATAAAACCAACACCGTTAAAATTACTAATTTCATTCGATGATCCATCAACGATTGAGGATATTGATGATGAGGACAGAGAATCGGCATCAGAAGATGGTTCTGGAATTGAGCAACGAGAATCACACACGGATGCCACGGCTACCGGGTATAAAAAGGGAAACCCAACGGCAACTGAGTTCGAAGAAGTGCTTTCTTTTGCAAATGGAAAGGAAGCTATATTTATTTCTGCAGCAGCGTTGCCGACTGTGCTAAATACACTATGTGCCGAATGGATAGATAAAAAATGCAAAGCCAAGCAGAAGTTCAATCGAAGGAAGATTTACGAAGTAGCTAAAAAGCCTCATAGAGATTGGCATGATTATATTCTTTTGCTGCTTCTGAAGAATTTCGGCTACTACAAAACCAGGAAGAAAAAGAAAGGTTCCTGTTGATGACAGTTTCCCTGCCGTATAACCCCTGGCAGCATGTTCAGAATTGAACATAAATATTTTATGACCATATTTGAGTCATAAAATATTTTCATTTGTGTGTGTTTTGGAAATTCCCATAGGGTGATTATCTTCACATTAGGAGACAATGGAACGATAAATAGAGGAAAATTTAACCACATACACACACAAATATTATAAGGTCGTATATAAGAATACGTACCTGCATATTTAGTTTATATTAATATTATTCTGTATTTATATTTTAAATACAAATGTTGCCGCGGTAATAAAAGTAGATTTCACGGCGCCAGCTCCGCTGGAGGCCCGGCAGAATGTTCAGAATTGAACATGGGTTTTAGGAAATGACATTAATATTCCATGAGTATGGATTTTCCCATAATTAGGAAAATCCATATGCTATTATCTGTGTTTCCTTGTTCAGGGTTAAACATGGTTTTTGGGAAATAACATTAATATTTCATGAGTATGGATTTCCCCATAATTAGAAATTTCCATATGCTAATATGTGTAATGGCTTAGTTAGGAAAGAGGGAACACAGGTAAGAGAATCTTTTATGTTTATCACTAATTACACATGTGCATGAACAAGGTCATACAACCCTTGTCACAAATTATGTGTAAATTTTTATTTAGATGTAATCTAGTTTTAAGACTTTTACTGTTAGTATTTAAGAAGATAGTTTTGTAAATAAAAATCAGTATCCTACAAATACTCAAGCGAGTATCTTACAAATGCTCGTAGTGTTTTAATTTAAATTATTACATTTTGGTCCTTCGAATTTGTGTGGACTACATTTTGGTCCTTCGAATTTGTGTGGATTACAGAACTATATGATGTAAAAAGCTATCAGTCGTTAATTGGTGGACTGATGTGTCTGTCCGTAATTTCAAGGCCAGATATTTCACATGTTGTTTCTCGTCTTTCTCAATTTTCATCACACCCTCTCAATGAACATTTTGTGGCTGCTAAACATCTGCTAAGAATTTGAAGAAGAATCCAAAAGGTACTTTAACGTATACGACGAGTTCCTTAGGCAAGAATGAAATCCGGATAGGGACATGCCTCCAACAGATTATTTTTCACAATTTGTAAAATACGTTTGGGTTTTTAGCATATTTAATTTCTTTAAAGTTGTTATGTTTTACAGACTCTGATTGGGGTCCAGACATTAATGATCGCAAATCTTATAGCGGTTATGTTTTGTTTTTTGGTGGTAGTCCTATTGCATGGGAATCTAAAAAACAAAATGTGGTTTCTCTTAGCTCAATGGAGGCGGAGTATATAGCTATGTGTCAAGGAATAAAAGAAATCATCTTTCAACGAAGTCTTTTGCAAGAAATGGGGTTTGTTACATGTACTGATGTTGCAACAACTCTACATTGTGACAATCAAGGTGCACAGATTTTGGTGAAGAATCCAACAGTTTATAAACGTAGCAAACATATTGATATTCGCTTTCACTATATTCGTGATAAATTCCTGGAGGGTGATATTGATATTGAATATGTGGCAACATCAGAAAATGCAGCTGATATTTTAATAAAATCTCTTACAAAAGAAAGACATGTTAATGGTTGTAAATTATTAAGTATTTGTTTTTAAAATGTTATAATATTTGATTATTATTTAATGTAAAGGTACTTGAATTGAGGCGGAGATTGTTGGAACCTTATTTAAGTATCAATTCAAATACCTACTGTGTATAGACACAATAATTGTAAAACATATCCAGTCAGAAATCGCCAGTGGTACAAAAAATCAAGCACTGGCATACCACTGGGTAACCATGGTATTAAAAATGACTGGCAGAACACTCATTTGGGACGCTTTGCCAGCGTTTGCGAAAAGCGTTTTACCAGTATTTTTTTTACAAAAATTTCGGTGGTTTATAAAAAAAACCACTGGCAAAGAATTGGCTTAGAGTGATATGCCAAGGTTTGCAACCAGTGGTTATCCAGTGCTACCTAGCCAATGCTACCAGGCGTACAAAAATCAATTCACTGGAAAACCAATGATTTTATAAAAATGCTGACGCTTCGTTAAAAAATGTTTGTAGTCGGAAGGTTCCGAGTTCAAATCCGGTTGCAAGCAAAAAAATTTTTTGGGATTTTTTTTAATTTAAAATTTTTTTTGTTTTATAAAATCAATTTTTTTGTTTGTGGGACAGCTTCTTTTAGACCAACTTTTTTTTGCCCCCCAAACACTGGCATACTAGTTACTAAAAATTGTTTGCCAGTACTAGCATTTTGGCACAGCCAGTAGTTGTCCAGCTATTATCACTCATTTATGTGTTTAGCCATTAAATATTATATGTCTCGTTAGCTCAGTGGGTAGAGCAATCGTCTGCCAATCTGACGGCCTGGGTTCAAATCACGGCAGGGTCAAAAAAATACATATGAACTTTTTTTTAATTTTATTTTGGAAAATATATTTCCAGACCACCTATTTATTGGTTTTGCCAGCGTTTTGCCACCGTTTAAAAATTTTGTTCCTCCAATGCTTTTCCGGCGCTTTTTGAACAGCCGGTCCTTTTGTCCTTTTGATGTTATCATTTTGGGAATGGGAAAGCACTTTTTGCCAATACTTGTACCACCTATTAAAGTGCTTTGCCACCGCTTTTCCGTTTGTATTTTTCTGACTGGGTAGTTTTCTTTTATATTTTTGTATTCAATGAAAAAATATTTTTGATAAGTCGTAAATAAACTTTAACTGCGTTAATTTCTCTACAAAAATTTAAATGAAAATAATGTTGAAGTAAACATTCATAGAATTTAAGTGTATTCTCACTAAACAGCATAATGAAACAATTGCAAGAACTCTTACACACAAATAATTGAATAGAATCTTAATCTTAAATAAAGTATATTTAAAAACAAACAGTTGTTAATTTAGTAATAACTCTTTTCTCGAAAATTAACGAACTTTAATTTTCTATTCGAAATGACAGAAAAATAGTGCGTTCATTAAACCTATCGTGCAAATTTGTACAAATACATCAAAAAATACCGTTATACCTAAAAAAATCGAATATATTAGTGGTGTTCATTTACCCGTACTTTTTTACACAAATGGTAATTTCACCATATTTACACCATAATTTTAATAAACAAACTTTGTCAAATTTCCTGTATTGCGTTTTATAAATTCTATCAATATAAATCACGGATAAATTATGTAAAAAATGGACCCTATCGAAAGATCTGTAAAATTAAAAAAAACTGATGCAATTTATGTAAAAAGAGTACTGGCAAAGCACTGTTTTAGGTAGTACTGGCAAAACACTGGTTTTACAAAAAAATCCGTGATCTGCCAGTACTAAATTTTTTGAAGCGTCGGCAATGTCTGGCTGGGTAGTTACGATAGATATGTACCCAATAAAAAAGTTTATATATATTTCGATATTATTTAAAATGATTTAATACAATTATATGTTCCAATGTCAAAGCATATATACTTATATATAGCTTTGTGTTGCTTCAAAAAATTTTATATGGAGGCATATATAGTAATATATTATTTCATATCGTCCTACATATAATTGTACTTAATATACCTAATTGCATATAACTATATGAACAATATAGAAATATATATGAGTTCATTTATAATTTAACATAAATTAACATATAATTATATATAACTACATGTGAGCCAATATTGAAAAAAAATTTTTTTTATAATTTTTGATAAAGTCACATGTTGCTCCATATAAAATTATAGACAACTATATGAGGTTACATTTCCTGAATATTTTTAAATTAAATTCAGATATCATTATATCTGGTCCATTAAAAAGACGTATATAATTATGCGTAGTGTCCTCAACAATATTTTCTATGTGATTTTATATATAATTATATAAGATCCGGAGTTAAGATTTCGGAATTAACACGACAAATTTTAAATTTTGTACACAATAATGACTCGAGGTCGTACATTTCCCCATCTATGTATTTTTATAAAAATATAGGGCCTTTCTGGCAAAATTATTTTTTTTTATTCACGTTAGTTTTGCTCCAATAAGTGGAACATGTATGGAAAAAGAAACTCCTCATTAGAAAAGATAAAAAATACTATCTATTGCGGTGGGTTCCCTCCGATTTTAATGAAATTTGGATTTGTGATAGAGAAAAATTAAAGAAACGTATTGTTTTTAGCAGCCCAATCCCACTTTAGGGGTTAAGAAGTGTAGTCAAATATAAATTTTTTCGATTTTAAAGTAGGGCATACAAGTTCAATATTATTGATCAATTTTTCAAAAATCAACCAATCAGAACATTTTATTTTTAAATACTGTTACGTTTTTGCATTTTAATAACGTTGGTTTATCTCCTTTAGATAAACCGGATTCTTTTCTATTGCAGACAAAATAACCAATCTAAATCCAGACACCAATTGTTACGTTTTACCTTCAAAAACGTAAGTTTATTTCTTTTTAAATAAACCTGGCTGGCAATTAAAATTAACTTAAAACACACACACACTTGTTGTTTACTATTTATTGTTTATTTCTTAACACTTAATTACTTTACAATTTCACAATGATTTACAAGAGCACAACTTAACTGTACAAACGCTAATGCACGACTGACTTCTTAACACAAGCTGCAGCCCTTTTATAGTGTAATGTCTGCGATTGTAGAATGATCTCGAATGTTCCAGAGACACCCAGATTGTGTGTGTGGAATGAACTAGAAGGTTCCAGAGACATCCAGATTTGCGTAGAATGAACTAGAAGGTTCCAGAGACATCCAGATTTGTGTAGACTGAACTAGAAGGTTCCAGAGACATCCAGATTGTTAGCCATGGTTGTAGAACATACTAGAAGTTTCCAGAAGCATCCAGAGTATTCGTAGCGGAGACACCAACCTCTTGGATTTTAGCCGAGACACAAACCACTTTATACTTAGCCAAGACACAAACCACTTCACAGTATAACACTTTATAGCACATTATAGCATAATGTTGTATACTCAAATGTAGCGTTGCCAGATTGACAGGTTTAGTGAATCCCGTTTCTCGGGATATTTTTATCCCAAAATACCAGAACCAGATCAATCAAATTTCGTAACACTGCCGCCCACTTAAGCATGTTCGTCCATATCTGGCTAGCCTCTCTAGGTGTACAACTTTCATTTTGGATCTTGTGCTGTTGTGCTTTTGTATTCTATAAACAACATCATTTAGCGTCTTGATTACTTTGTAGGGGCCGTCCCAATGAGTTTGTAGTTTAGGTGACAATCTTTTCTTTCGTTGAGGGTTAAAAAGTAGAACCAACTGGCCTTCGGTGAATCCTTCAGAATTTGCAGCTTGGTCGTATCTGGCCTTAATTTTATCGCTGGTCATTTTAATTCTGTTACGCACGAATTCATGAAGTTCTTCGAGGTCGTTCTGGGAGGGATTTCCACTGTCTTCCTCTGGTGGTGTGGGTTTAACGCCAAACTCTAAGTCTCCAGGCAGTCTTAACTCAGTTCCAAATACAATCTTTGCAGGTGCTCGAGAGGTGGAATCGTGCACGGCTGACCGGTATGCTAACAGAAATCTTGGTATGTGCACATCCAAATCCTTTTGATGCGTGCTGACCACTTTTCTCAAATGTTCCTCCAGGGTACGGTTAGATCGTTCAACCATGCCATCAGATTGCGGATGTAGTGGTGTTGTCCTTGTCTTTCTTATGCCATATAATTCACACATTTCCTTAAATATGGCCGACTCAAAATTCCTACCCTGATCGAAATGCAATTCTAATGGAACTCCGTAACGGCACACCCAGTTGTTCACAAATACGTCTGCTACAGTTCTAGCTTCTTGGTTGGGTATGACATACACTTCTGGCCATTTGCTGAAATAATCCATAGCCACTAGAACATATCTGTTTCCAGCCTCACTGACAGGAAAACGACCGGCTACATTCATTGCGATACGCTCAAATGGTGCACCTGAATTGTATTGCTGGAGTTGTCCGCGGCTTCTTCTTACTGGACCTTTGGCCGTAATGCATTGTGAGCAATTGGCTATCCAATCGGCTACATATTGCTGGCATCCAACCCAATAGAACCTTAGTTTTAGTTTTTCTAACGTTTTTGTTACACCAAGATGACCGCCACTGGGACCATTATGGAACTCTTTCATTACTTCGTTTATTTTGGAGGTTGGCACAACAATTAAATCAGTTGCCGCTTTTCTGTCTGCATCTTCCCATGTCCGGTATAAACAGTCATTTACTAGTTTAAGACTATCCCATAGGGTCCAATATGATTTAGTTATTGGGGTTTCTGAAAATATTTCGTGGCGAGCTGGCCTTCTGCCCTGTTCTTTAGCGGATATAACTTTCGATAATATAGGGTCATTTCTTTGTGCCGTTGACCAATCCACGCTGGAGTCTGTGTGCGTTAGTCGAACATCAATAACGCATTCTTTCCTCTCTGCCCTGCTACAATGTTTTCACTCCAGATTGCAGGGACGTCTTGAGAGAGCATCTGCATTATTATGCTTTCCACCTCTTCTGTACTCAATGCTGAAGTTGTAGCTTTGAAGGCGTTCAATCCAACGTGCAAGTTGCCCTTCAGGATTTATAAATTGTAGTAGCCACCTGAGTGCGGAATGGTCTGTTCTTAGTGTTGACCATAAAGATACTTGTGGTAGTGTTTTATGCACTCTAATAATGCTAGGAGCTCTCGTCGCGTTACACAGTAATTCCTCTCAGGCTTCGAAAGTATTCGGCTATAGTAGCCTATGACTTTTTCAGTCCCATTGACTAACTGAGAGAGCACACCTCCTATTCCGTAACCGCTCGCATCACTATCTAGCACAAATTTCTCTCCAGCAATTGGATATGCCAGGACTGGTACTGTACATAATAACTCTTTGAGTTCCTGGAATGCCTGCTCTTGTGATTCACCCCAATGGTAACGCCGGGACTTTTTGGTCAGCTCATGTAAACTTGCAGCCACTCTGGCAAAGTTTGGCACAAATCGTCTGTAGTATGTGCAAAGCCTTAGAAAGCTGCGCAGTTCATGAAGATTTTGTGGACGAGGCCAATCCTTTTCTGTTCGTATTTTATCTTCATCGGTCGATATGCCTTCTGCTGCAACGCGATGCCCCAGGTACTTAACCTCTTTCTGGAACAGTACACATTTCTTTGAATTTAGCTTTAGCCCAGCCGCTGATATACGATTAAGAACTTCTTCTAGGTTTTTGAGATGTTCGTCAAAAGTCTTTCCCGTGACTATGATGTCATTATTTTTTTTATTTTCGGATTTTTTTCTTTAAAGCTCTGCAAATTAAGGAATAAGTTCACAGACAACAACCTTTTCTCTGGAGAGTCTTCCAGTGAAGTCCTTTTAACACCCGTTCCATCAAGCGCTCGAATGCAGCCGGAACGTTGCAAAGTCCAAATGGCATCACATTAAACTGCCATAAACCATCACCCGCACTAAAGGCAGTTTTCTCTTTGTCTTTGTCTGAAATTTCTACCTGCCAATACCCGTTTTGCAAGTCTAATGTGGAGAAACATTTTGTTCCGGCTAGCGTGTCCAAAGTGTCGTCAATTCTCTGTAGCGGATAACTGTCCTTCTTGGTGACGTCATTAAGTTTTCTGTAGTCGACACAAAATCTGGTGCTGCCATCTTTCTTCTTTACCAAAACCACTGGCGAGCTCCATGGACTTGAGGATGGTTCTATTATACCGATTTGCTCCATTTCATTGATTAACTCCTTTACTTCAATTCGCTTTGCTAAGGGGATACTTCTAGGCTCTAGTTTAATTGGTCTCGCTTCGCCGGTATTTATTTCGTGCTTCACAATAGCCGTTCGACCATGACTTTTACTGTTTAAGGCGAAGCCGGAGGCATATTTCTTAAGTAGCTGTTTAGCTTTATTTCTATCAGGCGCCGCCAATCCTTCTACCCATTTCCCCACGTGTTCGGTTAGCAACCCATGTTCTTTCTCTGACAATGTAACGGGTTTCGGCTTTCTCTCACAATTTATTACCGCCTCTGCTGGAACGCATTGGCCAATGTCGATGTTTTGGTTGAACAATTTTTCGCTGCTGGATAGATTTATCACTCTTACAGGGACTATTCCGTCGTTGCACGCTTTGACGAGGGCTTTTGCTGTTATAATATCACTTTTTATTCCTTTAGGTTTTACTACCCACAACCGGTTGTCCACACAATTTCCCTCTATACGTGCCCACACTATAGTTTCCTACTGCGGTGGTAGTTTCTGGCGTCCAACAGTAGCTAGCTGTCTTACTTGAGCCTTACTTTCGTAACCAATATCAAGAGGTATTTCAATATTGCGCCAAATCATGATTTGTTGTCCCATATGCAGATTAATGTTATATCAGCAACAATAAAAACATGATTTTTTTTTTTTTTTTTATATTCATCCTTTATTTACAAATTTTATTTACATGATATTTACATTTGAGATCTTATCAACTAGATATTACAACAAATAATAATTTGGGATCATTTGATATTGTTTTGTTATTTCTTTGGTTTTGATTTCTTAAAGGTAAATTATTTCTTTGGTTTTGATATCTTAAAGGTAAAATAGGGGAAAAACCTTTATACGATATACGATATATAATTCAGATATTGGTAGAAAATTTACATGTTTATATGAGGTTTATTACACAAAATAATCCTCAATAAACATATTATTTTCAATCTGCTAATTTCCGGGTTGATTACGTTATTTCCCTACATTCTCTTATCAATGGATAAGTCGAATTTTCAATTTTGTCAAAATATTTAAGATTAAGTCGAGTGATGAAATCAGAAAGTGTTTCGTAGCCAGTTTCACGGTGTAAGAGAATAGTTGGGTATCTCCAGTGCTTGTTGTTAATCATTTTCAGACATTTATTTTGAATGATTTGGAGTTTCTTTAAATGGCATTTAGCAGCTCTGTACCAGATAGGGCACGCATACGTTAAAGTAGGCCTAATAACACTTTTAAAGAGAAGATTTTTGTTTTTAAAGCTTAAATGAGATCGTCTGTTTAAAAAGGGCCATAAAGCTTTGAAATATTTAACGGTTTTTTGACACGTTTCATCAATGTGTTTTCTAAAAAGGAGCTTTTTGTCTAAGGTAACTCCTAGATATTTCACATCGTTGCAAATATTTATGCTCTCATTCCCAAAGATTTATTCGCGTCTTGGTATTCTTTTGGGAGATTTATTATACGGGAAAACTATTGCTTGAGTCTTGTTGGGATTGATCTTGATTTTCCACTTATAGAAATATTTGTTGCAAGCTAAAAGACCCTTTTCCATTTTTTTCAAAAGAGCGCTTGTAAGTTTGCTTGATGAGATTAGCGCTGTATCATCAGCGTAATATGCTGTTTTAATATAGGAAGGAACTGAAAAATCTGAAGTGTAAATAGAGTATAGTAGTGGTGACAAAACCGAACCTTGGGGTAATCCGGCTGTTATTGTTTTTGAGGATGATATATCGTTATTAACTGAGACTATAAACGTTCTATTTTCAATGAAATTGGCGATGATTTTACAAAGATATTTAGGAATATTTGCAGCAATGAGTTTGTATAATAAGCCGTTATGCCAAACAGTGTCAAAGGCTTTTTCGATATCTAGTAAAATTATCCCTGTTGATCGTTTGTTCATTTTATTGCTGATTATTTTGTTTTTTATTCTGTTGATTTGATGAATAGTGCTGTGCTCTTTTTTGAATCCAAATTGTTCGTGCGAAATAATGGAGTTATCAGTAACATATTCATTAAGGCGAGTATGTACTAATTTTTCGTACAGTTTACCCAAATTGCTTAAGAGACTGATGGGACGGTAGCTACTTGGGGAGTTTTTAGGTTTGCCCGGTTTGTAAATAGCAATAACTTTGGCTGTTTTAAATTTTTATGGAAAATAATTAAGTTTAAAACAGCTGTTAAAAATTAATACCAGCAAATTTAAAGCTTTGGTGGAAAGTTTCTTTAAAAGCAGGTTGGGTACATTATCAAATCCAGGCGATTTTGAGGCCTTAAGAGATGAGATGGCGTAGCTTATTTCTTCAAACGTTGTTGGGATTATAGAGTCTGTATTTGGATTTACGTTTTTAAAATTGTTTACTTTTGCATTCACATATACGTCTATAGAGTGTTTATAGTTTGACGTAAGATTATTAGCTTGTACAAAAGTATTAGCAAGAATTTCCGCTTTTTCATTATCAGAGGTTATTTTAGTGATACCAATATTAAGATGCGAAATCTGGTTTTTACCCTTTCCTCGTAGACTTCTGCTAATTTTCCAAAATTTTTTATCACCTGGCCTAAGATTAGATAATAATTCGGACCATTTTTTATTACGTTCTAAATTTATGTTTTTATCAATTAATTTAGTTAAAAATTTAGAATATTGATCATAGAAATTAGCTTCGTCAACGTTTGTTGATCTTTGGCTTTTCCTTTTATATGATCTTCTTAATTTCATATATTTTATGACATTTTTCGGCAAAACATAATTGTTACATTTCGTCTCTTTAGGAGTAGATGCATCTCTTGCTTCTAATATAATTCTGACAAATCTATCAATTTCTCTTTCGATTGACGCCTTTGTATTGTAAATAGCATTGTTTGAAACAATTTTGTCATCAATGAAGTTTTTAAAAATGTTCCAATTCGAAGCTTTATAATCATAATAGCTGACGTCAACTAATGAGGCTTTTGATCGCTGGAGTGTACAGATGACGGGGCGATGATCTGATGGTATTTCGTAACCCATTGTGGTTAATTTCAAATTAAGTGTAATGTTGCTGATAGCAATATCAACAGTGGATGCATCACGATTTCTTTGATGTGGATATAGAGTTGGACTATTTGGATAATGAATAAAAAAGTTGCATGATTGTTGTAAATTGTTCAGATAATTACCCGAGGTATTATATGTAGGACAATTCCATGCGGGATGCTTGGCATTTAGATCTCCTAAGATTATATACTCCTTGGTAGATGGAGTAAGTTGTAAAATGTCATTAGAAAAACAAGTTGAGTAACGAGGGGAGTAGGCGGAAGATATTACGATAGGCCTATTATTTAGTGTTACTTCTACACAAATGTTTTCAATTGAATTAGTATTGCAGACATAGGGACTTTTATGTTTAACAGATTTACGAATTAACAGAGCGACGCCTCCTCCTCTTGCACCAGGTCTGTCCTTTCGATATAAATAATAATTATTAAAATAAGGTTTATGCTCTTCGTTGAAGAAAGTTTCGTTTAAAGAGGCTAGATGTATATTTTCTCTTTCGAGTAATAATTCGAATTGTTTTAATTTGGAAAAGTTGGAAATGCCATTAGCATTCCAATGAAGCATTTTGAATTCATTAGTATTAATGCAATCCATGAGCGTATTTGACCATAGACATTACAACTTTAATTTGTTGTATTCTTGATGTGCACCTCTGCAGATCATCCATAGCTGTGGTAAAAATATCAAAGAGTTCGTCAACACTAAAGAGATCATTATTAGATTTAAGCTGATTTGCGTACGAAACATTATTACTGTATCTAGTATTATTAATATTGTTGTTATTGTCGTTATTTAAAACAGATGGGAAGTCTCTAGTGTTAAACTGGAAAGTATTGTTTTGTTGTTTGATGTTTCTCTGCGAATTTTTTGCTGTTGCTCTGGCTCTAGTTTCCAGGTAAAGAGACCGTAGAGGACAACCAACATCGTTAGCAGAGTGATCAAATCTTTCTTTTCCATGTTTTTTGCAATTAAAACATGAAAACACGGCAGGTTTTTTGTCATTCATATTAAATGGGCATTCATTAGTGTGGTGATGATTAGCACAGATCATACATGCTGCACGCCGATTGCAATGCTCTCCTCCGTGGCCGTACATTAAACAATTCCAACATTGTGTTGGGTTTTCGTTGTTTTTTGGTTTATGTTTTTTCCATTTGATTATTATGTTAGAGATGGTTTTTACATTTTTTAATGAACTTGGGTTGAAAGTTTTACGTGTAAACTGTACTTTATTATTGCTGGAACTGAATTTAGTGTTTAATTCAATGACATTTGATGGGATTAGATTATAACTTTTCAATTCTTTGACGATGTCGTCAGTATTAATTCTAGGTAAACCGTACAAAAATGTTGTAAACGAACGATTTTCCTTTGGGTTAAAGGAGTGAAATTCAATTTTCTTATCTTTTAATATTTGTTTACAATAATCAAATTTTTCATTATTAGGTGGAAACACTTTTGTACCAATAGAAGTACGTTTATAAATGCATTCCTTGCCAAGTAGATTTTGAACTTCTACAAAAGGAGTATTGACTTCAACAACAATAGGTGGTGGTTTATGTTGCTTGGTTTCGGTAATATTTGATTCGGGGTCCGTATCCATGTCATTAAGTTGAGACAGCAAGCTGAATCTGTTGCGTGAGATTGACGGCACGTTGGGATCAACATTGACCGGCAAATATTGTTTCTTTTTTGTCCTTTGGGATCTTTTAAACTGAGGGGGTTTGGCCCCTCGGGCCGTCGTTTGCATCGTTTTGCTTAATGCTTTTGTTTAAATTGTCTAGCACGTGTGAGAGTTCAATTAAAATCTAACAAAACTAGGCAATTACAAAAACAAAAATATGTGTAACAAGAATTTATTTAAGTTTTATTCGTATGTCAAGCGCTTATATATTAGACACAACCGTTCACTAAGAGAATTAGTATAGAACTGATAAAAACATGATTTACGTGGATATTGGCTATGGTTAATTTCGTTTTAACTTTACCATACACGGTAGCAAGCTCCCCAGTAGCTGTGAGCAGCCTTATATTTTACACTGGTTCAATTACACCCTTCACTAAATCTGGCCTAATAATTGACTGCGACGCTCCTGTGTCTATCGTGAAGATGTGCTTTTTGCCGTTGACGTACCCACAAGTAGTAAGATTGCTGATTTTCTGCTGCATCACTGATATGGAAATTGTGGGGCCCTCGTTTGTGGGAGCTAGTTCACGCCCCGTAGTGCTAGCTCGTTTTAGTTTAACGGTGACTCCTGTGATGATTGTTGGTGGACTCTCTTATTGTTCCGTGGTGGCGAAGAAGATCTAGATCGTTTTCTTGGTGCTTTACAATTTCGCTGAAAATGGCCGGCTCTACCGCAGTTATAACATTTAGCTTGTGGCTTGTTTCGTTTCTCATCTAGTGCTTGCATAACTGCCTCTTTTAGGTCGTTGACTATATCTCTATCTTTCTCAGCGATAACCTCCAGATTTCGCACCTTATATATTTGCGGCTTAGAAATTATTTTAGCTGTCTCCTGTGCTAGTGCAAATGAAACAGTTTCTGCAAAAGTTTATTTCTGTGTAGCGAATACTGCATGTTTAACATCGGGATCATAAATGCCATTTACAAACGCCTCAATCTTGAACTGGTCCAAGAATGGATGGTTTTCACCGGGGTATGTCATCTGCACCAATCTTTCAATCTCCATCGCGAAATCTTGTAGCGTTTCATTGGCTTTCTGCACTCTGCCTCGCAATTCCATTCTGTAGATTTCCTTTTTATGTTCACCACCATACTTTCGTTGCAGTGCAGCCATAATGTCGACAAAATTATTTCTGCACCTCATTGGTATGCTTTCCAGGACTTCTGCTGCGGTTCCTTTTAAGGCCAAAATCAACTCAATGGCTTTTTCTTCATTTGTCCACACATTTTTGCTAGCCACAGTTTCAAACTGGAACTTAAAAACGTTAAAAGGTGTACTGCCATCGAAACATGGTGCCTTTATTCTACTAGAGACTTCTGGAACAAGACGAACTGGCCCACCTTGGCATTGAAGATCGTTAATTTTCGCCTCTATGTCAATTTCCAGATTATTCATCTTACTCTCTAAATCGACAAGCTTCTCATCAAATTTGTTGACTTGTACCTGAACGCGATCCATTCTTTGGTTTATGGCCTTTGTCATTTCTGTCAGTTTCTCATTTGTGGCTCTAGTTTCTCTAGAGTTTTCTTCCATTTTCTCCATTATTTTTCTAGAGTTTTCTTCCATCATTTTTCTAGAATTTTCTTCCATTTTTATCGAATTTTCCTCCATTTTTATCGAATTTTCTTCCAACATTTTTCTAGAATTTTCTTCCATTTTTCTAGAATTTTTTTAGAATTTTCTTCCACTTTCTTCATCATGGCTGTCAACGCTGCATTAATGTCCATACTGCTTGCCGCTGAACGGGTACATACCTCTATTTCTTCTTTTCCGTCAAATACGTAAGTATTGATGTCAATGCTAAGCCGCATGAATTCATCTATTAGCCTTTTTTGAAGTTCTGCCTTATCACCTGTTGTCGGCAGCTCCAATTTACTCAATTCCTGCTTGAGCTGTTCCACTTTAAGCTCTTCAAACTTCATTGCTTTTAGTTATGTTTATTTTGCAATATCCTGGTTACTTATATTTTGCAATCCCACTTCTGACACCAATTGTTACGTTTTTACCTTTTAAAAACGTTGGTTTATCTCCTATAGATAAACCGGATTCTTTTCTATTGCAGTCAAAATAACCAATCTAAATCCAGACACCAATTGTTACGTTTTACCTTCAAAAACGTACGTTTATTTCCTTTTAAATAAACCTGGCTGGCAATTAAAATTAACTAAAAACACACACTTGTTTACTATTTATTGTTTATTTCTTAACACTTTATTACTTTACAATTTCACAATGATTTATAAGAGCACAACTTAACTGTACAAACGCTAATGCACGACTGACTTCTTAACACAAGCTGCAGCCCTTTTATAGTGTAATGTCTGCGATTGTAGAATGATCTTGAATGTTCCAGAGACACCCAGATTGTGTGTGTGGAATGAACTAGAAGGTTCCAGAGACATCTAGATTTGTATAGAATGAACTAGAAGGTTCCAGAGACATCCAGATTTGTGTAGAATGAACTAGAAGGTTCCAGAGACATCCAGATTGTCAGCCATGGTTGTAGAACATACTAGAAGTTTCCAGAAGCATCGAGAGTATTCGTAGCGGATACCCCAACCACTTGGATTTTAGCCGAGACACAAACCACTTTATACTTAGCCAAGACAAAAACCACTTTATTCTTAGCCAAGACACAAACCACTTCACAGTATAACACTTTATAGCACATTATAGCATAATGTTGTATACTCAAATGTAGCGTTACCAGATTGACAGGTTTAGTGAATCCCGTTTCTCGGGATATTTTTATCCCAAAATACCAGAACCATATCAATCAAATTTCGTAACAATACTTTGTTCTGATTGGTTGATTTTAAAAACATTGATCAATAATATTGAACGTTTATGCCTTAAAAAAAAAAAACTTAGACAAATAGGGTATCAAATTAAAGGTTTTTTGAAGACGAACGTCCAAGCAAGTCCAATACTATCTGTTTTGAAAAAAAAAATGTTGGCGAATAGCACATTTGTATATGAAATTGTTGTTGTATTGAAGACAAATTTACATAAGATTATGGAATTCACAGTTCGTACTACTTTAAGTAGTAAATTCGCATTTATCGAAAATTTGACAACTTGGGAACAAATCGGTGTAGCTTCCTTGTAAGTACTGCAGAATTAAGTGCTTAACATGGGTTTCAATCCTGAGATTCTTCAAATTATGGTAGAATAATTTTGAAACCGTATTAAGAATCAGTGACTCCAAACCTCAATTTAAAATAAGTATCTATCTATGCATTATTTTTGTTAAAGAAATATGAAATTAAAGTATTTCTGTGCACAAAACGCCAAATTTTAAACTCATAAAAAAATTCCCATATTCCCACTAGCTTCAGCCGGTTAGCCGTGCTCAGTCGATAATGACCGGTGGCGGCGCGGCTGAGGGAAGTGATCGGCGGCTGATCGACTGACCGGCGAAAATTGGATGTCTTACATCCAATTATTCGATTCGAAACGGAAATGCTTTCGAACAGAATTTTCACATTGAAAATAAAGTACCAAAAACAGTTTTTAATGTATGAGATTGTCCAGCATACACTCCTTCAATGTTTTCCCCCATTAAAAACTGGGTTTTGGTACTTGATTTGCAATGTTCGAAAGTTAGGCAACTAAAAGCAACTTAATAATTTTGCAGTAACAAATAAATAGCTAGTTTGTATTTGCAATGGCTTCAGGCACTACCCTTCAAAAAGTCATTGATTTAGTAACCAAAGCCACAGAAGAGGATCGCAATAAAAATTATGCTGAGGCTTTACGTTTGTAAGAACTTTGTGGTAGGTATTTTTTACATGCCATTAAATATGAGGCTCGAGGAGAAAAAGATAAAGATTCAATAAGAGCCAAGTGCCTGCAGTATTTATATCGTGCTGAAAAACTTAAGGAATATTTGAAAAAGGGTAAAAAGCCAATCAAGGAATCTAAATCTAGTTCCAAAGACGACAAAGATAAAAAAGTGATAGTGACTCAGATGGTAAAGATCCGCAAAAGAAAAAATTACGAAGTAAACTTGAGGGGGCCATAGTTATTGAAAAACCAAAAGTAAAAAGGTCAGATGTTGCTAGTTTAGATACTTCCAAGGAAGGGAATTTTACTTTTTGATCCTCCTGGTACCGGTAAATCATATTTAGCCAAAGCTGTGGCCACCGAAGCCAACAATTCCACTTTATTCTCAGTTTCCAGTTCAGTTCTCATGTCTAAATAGTTTGGATGAATCTGAGAAATTAGTAAAGAATCTTTTTGAATTGGCTCGCCAACGTAAACCATCGGATATTTTCATTGACGAAATTGTTCAATGATACGGGTGGGATTTTATTATTGGGTGCTACGAATATAAGTACATTGGGTTTTGGATTCGGCTATTCGTCGTCGTTTTCAAAAGCGTATTTATATACCCTCCGAGAAGCACATGCTCGTTTGGTTATGTTTAAGATACATTTGGACAATACAACGCATGTATTGACGGAAGAAAATTTAAAGGAATTGGCTGGTAAAACAGAGGGTTACTCTGGTGCCGATATATCAATTGTTGTCCGAGATGCTCTTATGGAACCAGTACGTGAATTACAAACTGCTACACATTTTAAGAAAGTGACAGATCCATCGCCACTTTATAAAGATGTGATATGCGATGATTTATTAGTACCATGTTCTCCTGGTGATGATGGAACTACAGAAATGCACTGGGTGGATGTGCCAGGTGACAAACTATTCGAACAACCTGTTACAATACGTGATATGTTAAAATTATTGTTGCGTACAAAGCCTACAGTTAATGATGATGATTTAATTAAACTGCGTTAATTTACAGAGGATTTTGGGCAAGAAGGCTAATTTAAATAAACGTATAGAACAAATTAAACTTATAATAAAAAAATTAATAATATGCAAGCTCCAAACGAGTGGTTCAAAATTATAGCGCACTTATAGAGAATATTAAAAAGGCTACATATTGCGAAATATTTTAGTATTTTGATTTAAAATAATTACTAAGCTTGTTTTTTAAGATGTTAGCTACTTTTTACCAAAAATTTCACAAATTTGTTTTCAAATTTTGAGAAAATACCAATCTGTACTTAATTTCCAAATGGAAAAATACCCAGTATGCACAGTTTCGAGGCGGTTCATTTCTTCGAAAGTGTATCGAAGTTTTTTCGAGAAAATTAATAGAAATCGATATGAAATAGAGTCGTCATTTTAAGGTTTCTCGAACACATATTTTAATCGAAAATTTTAACGATTTCGACACATAATATCGTAATTTCTCAATTTATCGTATTTTTTATTAATCTATTTCAAGTTTAAATATTGAAATTTCTCGATATTTATTTTCACCCAAAAATTACGCGATTAATAATTTTTTTTTATACTTTTTAGTGTTAAAATCGTAGTTTACTTAATAAAATTAAAAAAAGATATACATACCCGGTCGAAAATGTTCATATACGCTCAAACATGTTCATATATGGTTTATGTATGGACACATATGAACAAATATGGATTTTTTATGAACATATATGGATTTTATGTGAACATATATGGAAGTATATGTGATTCCATATATGGAAAAAATTTCATATACAGACATATATGGAAGCATCTGTTATTTCATATATGGAAATGGCACTCATATATGGACAAATATGAAAGTATATGTTGTTCAATTTATGCAAAAGGGACTTGTATATGAACATATTTCGAAGAATACATTTTTCCATATATGTAAAAGGAACTCATATTTGGATAAATATGGAATTATATTTAATGCCATGAATAAAAAAAGGAACATATGTAGCGCCTAATTTGAATGTCATACATAAATTTATATCTATCGTACAACCTTATAATATAGGACAGCAACGTTTGCATGTATTCTATATTTAATAAATGTATATGTTCATATATGTCCATATATGAACATATACTTAGGTGTTACCTCATTTTTCGGATCCATACATATATGGTTGAACCATAAATGTTCATATATGGACATTTTTCACCAGGTAGTTATATAAAAAATAAAAAAAAAATTTGGGCTGTAATAGAGATTTGAACCACGACCCTCATAAAGTTATATTTCGTCTATGTCTGACCTTCCAGACATCTACACCACAACCGATTTAAAAATTGTATAAATTAAATTTGAATTTAAAATATTTTGACATATATATAAATTGACCAAGCGAAATTTAAACAAACAAATGTACCCAGCAAACAATTTGAATTTATAAAAACGAGGTTTTGTAGCTGCACGACAAGTAAAACTGAACAACTGTAAACAACTGTTACATCTAAATTCTTTTGTTTGTTTTATATTAAAGATTTCAATTTTAAATGATATGAATTCAGCCAGAGTTTAGGACAACGAAATTATCGAAATCTTTTATCCAATAGGGAAAAAAGCTGCATAGAGAGAGCTTTCTGGATAAAATTTCAATGAATTTCCTTCACGCAATAATTCATTAACATTATGCGGATAATTCATTAAAATCATGCAGATAACTCACTGAATGTGTGATTGCAGACCCCTACACTCAAAAAAATAAGTTAGTAGAAAAATTAGTAAAACGTCTTGTATATCAAGTGTACTAGTTTTCATCAATTTTTTTGCTGAAATTCCGTTTTCAGCTAAAATTTTAGTTATATTTTTTTAGCACTAAACTAATTATAAACTAATGTTTTACTAATTTATTTTGCTACAAAAATTGTGCTGATAACATGCATAGCGTGGACGACAACCAGATAGACAAGATGTAGATGTCGCAGCTTGTCTGGAAACGGAAATGACAAAAAAAGAAAAACAACTCTACACATATTCTATATTTAAATTTTCAGCAAATAAATTAACTAAAGTAAAATTTCGCTACAAGTTTTTTGAGTTTTTTTCAGTCTACTAATATTCAGCAAAAAGTGATTTTTGCAAGGATTTTTTCGTTTGCAATCGACTAAATGTTAGCAAAACTTTTGCTTAAGATTACTATTTGTTTGGTAAAAATTAGCTCGCTGATTTTCAGCAAACCTTTTGCTGAAATTACCAACTTTTTTGCAAGCACGCTCCTGACTAAAAATTTGCTGACACAGCAACATTTTTTGCTGACTTTACTGACTTTTTTTTTTGAGTGTACGTATACCTAAGGGGCCTAGAGACGATTCTTTGGATGGCCAGTTCCCTACTTGGGTCATCGATGATCTAACTACCCTACCGGTCCGTCAGTCCGGCAATCCTACGGAAAGACAAAACAGGGGAAAAAGGAGCCCTAAAATGTCAAATTTACCGGTTCCTCCATCCATTGCAACACCCTGCCAACAAATTGAACAAAGAAACCACACACATTTTAACAACAGAAAACTAAAATCGAAAAAACCCCAGCACCCGTGCAATAACATAGCCGTGTAGGAACTTGGGCAATTCCTGAAGCGCTTTCGTCCCCTGCCAAAGGGACTCATCAGCAGGATTAACCTAATAGTTCCGTGGAACCCCTGTGAGACGCATATATAATATGCTCCCGAACATAACACACCAAATCCTAAACCCGTCCCAAAAAACCATAAATCAAATTAATCCAAAAATCCTACCCCATCCCTCCCAGTACTACGCTCGAGAATCAATAGCCGCTGGTCACAACACCCGCGGACTATAACACACACTCGCGAAACCACACAATAAAATTCGAACAACACAAATATATCCCATCCATACCCCATATACAGATTCACCAAAAAAACATCAATTTCAAAAACTCACCCCATCGACTCCATGCAGCATCCACAAATGACACCTTCCGTTTCCATAAACACCATCACACACACTTCCACCAATTACACTCGCAAAAAGAATAATAAAAACACAATACCGAACCGAACACTTCAAATGAAATATAAAAATATAAAAATATATTTCCAAATTGTCAAAAAATAACAAACCCTATGTGATCAGGTCCCCAAACACAAATCACAATCAAGATACCAACCGTACCAGTAAGCAGTGGCAGTAACATCAAACTGCCAAATCCCGTAAAACCAGTCCAATAACCTCATAACCTCCGCCATATCCCAATGACAATCCCAATTCACCCAACGGATCCTACACCCAAAAAATTTCATCGGTCACATCCCCTTAACACAATACATCCCAAGCCAAGGAATACAGCCCATCTCAGGCAGTATAAGAAACAAAATTAAAAATCAAAATGTCAAAAATCAGCACTCCAAAAAATTCCTCACCGCAAGAAAACCAATGAAACCAATAAATTGATTTTAGTTTTAGTTTTCTGTTGTTAGAATGTGTGTGGTTTCGATTTTAGTTTTCTGTTGTTAGAATGTTTTTTTTTTTTTTTTTTTTTTTTTTTAACTTTATTTCTTTATTTATTGGATCTTTCTTATTTCAGAAATTAACAATAAGTATTAAAATCTTAAATCAACTAATAATTTCTGGGTCTATTGCCATTGCAATATAAAATCCATTTTTCGTTGCGTAAAATGTTCATCTTTCATGTGGTTCCGCGAGGGCCAATGTGTCGACCCTCTTGAGGCGAATATGTCCATTATAACATAGTAGATCCTGTGCAAGAGGGTTTGGATGAGTTGCCAGTTTTCGTACATATTTAGTGCAGAGGGTTTTTATTTCGTCGCGAACAAATGGAATATTAAGGTCCTTATGAATAATCACGTTATTAATATACCACGGGTCACCAGTAATTAGCCGCAATATTTTATTTTGTCGTCTTTGTAATTTTTCTATATTAGAAGCAGAAGCTGTTCCCCATAGTTGGATTCCATAGGTCCATATTGGCTTAATAATAGCTTTGTAGAGTAGAACCTTGTAGTTTAGGTTGAGAGCAGAATGGGGACAAAGGAGCCACTGAAGCTGTAAAGTTTTAAGTTTAAGTTGTGTAGATTTGGATTCAATATGTTGAGACCAGGTAAGGCGACGATCAAGGTGTATACCAAGATATTTTATGTGATTTTGCTCAGGGATACCGATGTTATTTATCTTCAGTTTGGGACAGTTTCCCTTTCTCAAGGTGAAAGTAACATGTGCGCACTTTGTTGGATTTACTTTTATTTTCCACTTGTGAAGCCATTTTTCGAGTTCCTTAATATGAGCCTGCAGACAACTAGAAGCAATTACTGGATTTTTATGTACGCTTATAAACGCTGTATCATCTGCAAAAGTTGACGTGTGTATCAGGTTATTAGTAGGCATGTCTCAAGTAAAGAGTATATACATGAGAGGACCAAGTATACTGCCTTGGGGAACTCCTGCTGTGATTTTTCTTGAGTCTGAGATGTGATATTTGTACTTTACTACAAATGAACGATCCATTAAATAATTTCGCAGTAACTTGTGGGTATTTAGGGGTAACAAGGAGCTTATTTTATATAATAACCCATCATGCCAGACTTTGTCGAAGGCTTGGGAAATATCTATGAAGAGTGCTGAGCAATAGAGTTTGTCCTCGAAAGCATTTCTGATAAGAGTAACTATTCGATGAACCTGTTCTATGGTGCCATGATCCTTTCGGAATCCAAACTGATGAACGGGAATGATGTGGTGGTCGTTTAGGTATGGGGTCAACGCATTTAAAAATACTTTCTCAAAGAGCTTTGATAAAGTTGAAAGTAAGCTTATCGGGCGATAAGATGATACTTGGCTAGCGTCCTTACCTGGCTTAGGTATCATAATTATTTCTGATATTTTCCATGATTTAGGGTAGAAACCAGTTCGCAAGATAGAATTAAAAATGAATAAAACTAGTTTAAGGGCAGATGGTTGTAGCTCACGAATCATTTTTCCTGAAATTTTATCCATGCCAGAGGCTTTATTTGTTTTTAATTTTTTAACTGCTGAAGTTAAGGACGAGAATCGAATTTTCATTGGGGAAACAACAAGGTATTCAATAGCTGGCAAAGTTATGTCTGAGCTAGAAATATTAGGCGTGAACACTCTTTCGAGGTGATCGGCAAAAACTTCTGCTTTCTCTTTATGGGACCTAGCCCAATTACCATCGCTATAACAAATAGCAGATTCGTATCTAGTTGGGTTTTTAAGTTTTTTGGTGACTTTCCAAAGACTATAATCCGTGGATTTAGTTGGATTTAGACCTTCTAAATATGCCTTTAGAGCTGACTGTTTATCCTCCAAAAGAGCACTGTGAAGGGTTCTTTGACAATGGTTTAGTTGACTTTTCAAGATAGGAGAGCGATGTAGTTGCCATTGTCTTCTAAGATTTCTCTTTTCCTTTATAAGATTTTGAATAGTTGTTGAATATTTATTATTTTTAGGGCCGTCGTAGCGTTTAAAGGGTTGTTAGAATGTGTGTGGTTTCTTTGTTCAATTTGTTAGCAGGGTGTTGCAATGTATGGAGGAACCGGTAAATTTGACATTTTAGGGCTCCTTTTTTCCCCTGTTTTGTCTTGCCGCAGGATTACCGGACTGACGGACAGCTAGGGTAGTTAGATCATCGATGACCCAAGTAGGGAACTGGCCATCCAAAGAATCGTCTCTAGGCCCCTTAGGTGTACGTAGGGGTCTGCAATCACACATTCAGTGAGTTATCTGCATGATTCTAATGAATTATCCGCATAATGTTAATGAATTATTGCGTGAAAGAAATTCATTGAAAATTTATCCAGAAAGCTCTCTCTATGCAGCTTTTTTCCCTATTGAATAAAAGAATTGTTGGTAAAAATGTTTGAATTGATTTGACAGCCACGGGGTTACCGGGTTGTAAAAATGTGAAGAAATCTCGATGTCAGTTGCTATCAATAGGGTCGACATATACGACTTAAATGTTCACCACACAAATAGTTATAAAAATTAAAAATATAAAATATAAAAATAAAATTTAAAAACAACCTCTTTTTATAATGCTCTTTACGGGCCTTTTTATATTAAATAGGACGGTTTTAAATTCTTTTAGATTATTTGAGGATACACATATATTTATGCAATTTTGCTCCAAAGTTTAATATCGATGGCTGAGTGAAAACAGACCCTAACTTAATTCTTAATTTCTATTGAAGGGAAGGTAATACAAATCTAAAAACCTTCGATATAGAATTTTCTGAATGAATTTTTTTATTAATACAAAAACAATAAAATAAAAAGTATAATCAAAGTTTTTCAGATTTTATTTTCCTCTAATGAAATATTAAGTCGAGTTAGGGCCTTTCTGTATTAAGCATTAAATTTATTTACGAAAAATTGGAAAAGAACAGCATATTCGTTCTTACACCTAGGGCATTTTTTTTAACTTTTACATTCATGTTTGTTGGTTAATATAAAGTTTACAAAGATATATTGAAAAAAATAAAAACAATTTGAATTATAAAAAATGTTTATGAAACTATGTGTATCATTACGGTTTGGCTCAAGGGGTAAGGCGATGAACTTCTAAACCAAAGGACGTTGGTTCGAATCTTGGCTGGTGTTGGAACAAAACAAAATAGCTTTGAATTTAAATTAAAGAAAATTAAATTAAAGAGAAATAAAAAACTAAACAAAGAGAAAGGTAAAAAAGAAAAGAAAAATTAAAAATTTGAAAAAGTTTTGTAAACTGATTTTTATTAATTTGATATCAGATCATCTTCACGGTTCATATACTACTATATTTGTTATTAAATTTCATGTAAAATATCGTGATGTATCTGGCGTAAAATATGGGATTTCACGGTTTCGATATACATAATGGGTCATATGAATAAAACTTATCAATTACTTCGAAGTAATTACTTTGGGCTTAGAAATGGATTTTAACTCCAAATTTACCAATTGGCTGGTAGAATAGCAGGGAATAAATAACCCAGGAAAATTTTCTGTTCCAAAGAATCGGTTGTACAATAGCTACTTTTCATTCACAACCCCTTCTACTGTCGATTCTAACACCGATTCTTTTTGTTTGAAATTGTCCCAAAAGCAACCCCTTCTATGGCTCCAAAGTGGAACCGGTTGCTCTAGAATCAGTTGTGGAACTAGTTATGGAACTGATTCTACGTCACCCACACCTTCCATATAGGTTCCCAGGAACTGGTTCCGGAATAAGTTCCATGGAATCGGTTGCAGTGGAACCAGTTGTAGAATGGGTGTGGTTGGCTACCGATTGTAAAAAATTTTCCTGGGAAATTTCTAGTCTACTCTCAAGCAGACTATATGAAACAATACCAAAAATTCTCATCATATACAATTACCCAGGAAAATTTTTTACAATCGGTAGCCAACCACACCCATTCTACAACTGGTTCCACTGCAACCGATTCCATGGAACTGGTTCCGGAACCAGTTCCTGGGATCCTATATGGAAGGTGTGGGTGACGTAGAATCAGTTCCAGAACTAGTTCCAGAACTGATTCTAGGGCAACCGGTTCCACTTTGGAGCCATAGAAGGGGTTGCTTTTGTGACAATTTCAAACAAAAAGAATCGGTGTTAGAATCGACAGTAGAAGGGGTTGTGAATGAAAAGTACCCAGGAAAATTTTTTACAATCGGTAGCCAACCACACCCATTCTACAACTGGTTCCACTGCAACCGATTCCATGGAACTGGTCCCGGAACCAGTTCCTGGGATCCTATATGGAAGGTGTGGGTGACGTAGAATCAGTTCCAGAACTAGTTCCAGAACTGATTCTAGAGCAACCGGTTCAACTTTGGAGCCATAGAAGGGGTTGCTTTTGGGACAATTTCAAACAAAAAGAATCGATGTTAGAATCGACAGTAGAAGGGGTTGTGAATGAAAAGCAGCTATTCTACAACCGATTCTTTGGAACAGAAAATTTTCTTGGGTAGCTATTGTACAACCAATTCTTTAGAACAGAAAATTTTCCTGGGTAAGGTATGGGACGAAAGTGCCTTAAGAAACAATTAAAAAATAATGCAAATAAATTTAAACAAGTAAATATTTTAGTGAAAAATTACTTGTTTTACATTATTTTTTTTGAAATAAAATCACTTATAAAAGTATTTTTTGCATAAAAGATAAGTGAAGTGTTTTTAAAATTGTTACAAGGATATACGACTGGGAGGTAAAGGCATTGTAGAATAGAGCGTCTAAACATAGGCCTTGAATATGAATTTCAGATGATGTTACAATTGTATTTGTGTTTTTTATAAAGTTTTAATAGCAGTGATTAATTTGAACCAAATTCCCAATATTTTTGTACTATTTTAGTTGACGATATTGAATTAAATTAGGCGATAGTATTCCGAAGCCATAACTTCTAAAGTATGAAATCCCATGTTTTAAGCCCGATACAACACGATATTTTTCTGAAATTTAAAAATAAATCTAAATCAGTTTAGTAAAAAGCATATTTTTCTATTTGAAAATTGCGAACAGTTTGGTATTTTCCCAAAATTGAAACTCAAATTTGTGAAATTTTCAGTAAAACTTAGCTAATGTCTCAAAAAACAAGCTTAGTCATTAATTTAAATCAAAATACTAAAATATTTCGCAATCTATAAAGCCTTTATTTAATATTCTCTGTAAGTACTAGGGATGCCAAACGGGAAATCCCGAATCCCGGGATTTTCGGGATTGGCAAAATCCCGAATCCCGGGATTATTTCTCAAAAATCCCGGGATTTTCTTATTTTTTAATATTAATATAAACGCAAATAAACAAAGTGAGCAATTTTAGATTGCCTACGTTTTTTCTTGAATTTTCTCATGTTGACAAGAAATTGATGCCAAGATATTGGTAAAATTATAAATTAAGTAGATTATTCGAGTAAACTATGCAAAGACTTTGCAGAAAAATTTAAAATTTTGGTAAACAATATTAAGTTTTTAAGTAATACATGCGAAAAATCAAGTTTGTTTGTTATTTTACCGATTTATTCTTCCAAGCGAAATTCGATTTCTGAAACTGGGACGGTAAGCTTTAGCTGGGAGTTTAAGTTTGAATTCTTCCATGCAAACATTTGATAACGATAACCAAATAACTTTGTTGCTGTAATTACTCGATTTAGTGGGCAAGGTTATCGCAACGAATCTGTTTTAAAATCTGCTTACAAAATACTGGGCGCAAGTGTACTTAATGACAGGCCTTCATATATTATCCCAGCCAGAAGGTATTTTAACAGGTGGTACAAGTACTGACAAAAATTGCTTTCCCATTTCCAATATGATAACGTCAATAGACAAAAGGACCGGCAGTTCAAAAAGCGCCGGAAAAGTACTGGAGAAGCAAAATTTTTAACTTTGGCAAAACGCTGCCAAAACCAATAAATAGGTGGTTTGGAATTATATTTTCCAAAATAAAATTTAAAAAAAGTTCATATCCTGGTGAAAAATGTCCATATGTGAACATTTATGGTTCAACCATATATGTATGGATCCGAAAAATAAGGTAACACCTAAGTATATGTTAATATATGGACATATATGAACATATACATTTATTAAATATATGCGAATACATGCGAACGTTGCTGTTCTTTATTATAAGGTTGTACTATAGATATAAATTTATGTATGACATTCAAATTAGGCGCTACATATGTTCCTTTTTTTTATTCATGGCATTAAATATAATTCCATATTTATCCAAATATGGTTCCTTTTACACATATTGAAAAATGTATTCTTCCAAATATGTTCATATACAAGTCCCGTTTGCATAAATTGAATAATATATACTTCCATATTTGTCCATATATGAGTGCTATTTCCATATATGAAATAACAGATGCCTCCATATATGTCTGTATATGAAATCTTTCTCCATATTTGGAATCACATATACTTCCATATATGTTTATATAAAATCCATATATATTCATAAAAAATCCATATATGTTCATATGTGTCTAAACATAAACCATATATGGACATGTTTGAGCGAATATGAGTATTTTTCACCGGGATGTTTCTTTTTTTTTGGCCTGCCGTGATGTTTTGTAAAACAAATACTGGCAAAACGATTTTTGCAAACGATGGCAAAGCGTCCCAAATGAGAGTTCTGCCAGTCATTTATTTTTAACATCGCGGTTACCCAGTGGTATGCAAGTACTTGATTTTTTGTACCAATATCAATTTCTGACTGATATGTTTCAATATTCATAAAATGTAACACATTATTAACAACTATTAAATAATTATAAAACGCTTTATTCTATAAAAAAATTAGTTACATAACATACAAATTTTTACAAAAAAGGAAAATTTAAATCCCGAAAAATCCCGGGATCCCGAAAAATCTCGTAGTCCCGAAAATCCCGGGATCCCGGGAATGGGATCTCGTGTCTATCAACGTTAAGTATTTAAAGCAAATCTACGTTAAGCAGATTGTAGTATAAAAAAGTTTTGAACTCAATATGTTTATAATTGTTCCGTTATAATCGAACGTACGTCAGCAAAAGTTTTTAGGAAGTAACGCGAACAAGTTACGTTAGATGTGAAAATGTATAAACGTTAAGTTTTCAACTTTGTTAATTATCCGCGTTAAAAGTTAACTCGCATACGAAAAGTAATGTGTGAGTTTTCGTCTTAAAGGCGTTTTTATGGACTTTGAGTTTTTTTATGAGTTAACGGATATAGTTAAGTCGAAAACATAGCTAAACTTAATTAGATGATCTTTGTTCAATTCAAGCAATATATGCAGCATTTCAACATCAGTATTTCAGTTTCAAATAACTCCAAAAACTCGCCATTAAAACTAAAAAATGTGTAATATTTTCGTATTGTATTTTCAATTATTTAATATAGGTATTTTGAGTTTTCTTGCTACTTCAAATAATTTAATTTCTATTCCTTTATTTAAATTGTATTTAATTTTTTTTTTTCAATAATATTTTGAGGTCTGTTTTTTAAAAAAGATTTAGGCGAATTTACCTAAAAATTTATGTAAAAATTCTCACTTTAATTTTTTTTAAATAATTCAAGAGAATACATCTGAAAATCTGCATAGAAACAAAATATCAAGAAATACAAATTTTTCGATTCGATATTTAAGAAATGTTAAAGCAAAAAATCGATTTTAGTTCTGACTATAAAAATGTTCCAACACAAGTTTGCACACATGAAAAATCCCAATATATCCTGAAAGAAGGCATGAAAATAATATACCCGTATATTTATTTTTTTTTATATTTTCAATTAGTTTAACCATTTAAATCGCGAATCAATATTTACTTAATACATTTCTAAGAGTTTTTTAAAATTAAGACGGCCGTCTAAACAAATATATTACCTAAATATTAATTCGCGATTTAAACTCTGAAACGAATTGATCTGGAAAAAGTGGAAGACATGGATATTTTAAAATATAGGCAGTATATTTATGGCCTCGAACAAAAATAAATAAAAAAAATTTCAGTACAGAATTAAAGGTTGAGAAACATATTTTTATTTCTATGGGCTTTAAAGAATGATAATAACACGGATTTTAATCGTGAGATTCTTAAAATTATGATAGAATAATTTTGAAACCGTATTAAGAACCACACTAACTTGCAAACCTCAATTAAAAATAAGTATGCATTATTTGTTTGTGTTTAAGAAATATGAAATTTAAGTATTTCTGTACACAAAACGTCTAATTTTAAACTTATAAAAAAATTCCCATATTCACACCGGCTTCAGCCGGTTAGCCGTTTGCAGCCGATAATGACCGGCGGCGGCGTGGCCTAGCGAAGTGATCGGCGGATGATCGACTGACCGGTGGAAATCGCCTGACTTACATCACTGGTCTAGTGGCAACTAAAAACAAGCTTGTATTCAGAAAAATGTTTTGTATTACAGTTTAATAAAACAAATGAACACCCGCGTAAAAAAGTTTTGATATACCCATATATTATTTTATGTAATTGCATATAGTAACTTATAGTTCCATTGGGCCACATATGCTTTTAAATTCAAGCAGATATACTTTTATATAGTCATATGTTAGATATTTTTTCCTCAAAGGTTTTAATATGGAGACATATGTGATTTTATATTATTACATACTGGCCTACATATAATTGCATGTGCTATATATAAGTACATAAAGTAATATATTAAAGATATAATTACATATACGTTTATATAATTTAGTATGACACTATACATAATAATATAAAACTATATGTGGAGCCCTATGCTCCTTGCAGTAGTAAAAGGAACAAATATATATATATATATATATGTGGAGCCATATAAGAAATATTTTATAATTTGTGTTAGATATGATTATATATTGACGAATAAGAACCCATATAAAACTTAATATTGTTCCATATCTACAATATTTCATGATTTATTTAATATATAACAATATGACGTTCTTTATAAATTCATCTATAACTATATATATTCCCATATAAGCAATTATTTCAAAGTGATTTTATATAAAAATATATAAGGTCCATATAAAACTGTATTATATTATATGTGGTTCTATGTTAAAAATGATTTTGAACTAGTTTTAGATTTAGTAATTACTAGGGATTGGCGCGTGAATTAGAAATGTTCGTGAGTCATGATTCGTGTGTGATTTTATTTTTTGCATCATATATTTTTAATAATTTTTACTATTTTGTAATATTTTACTATTTTTTTACTATTTTTCTTATATCTTGGTTGTATAACATAATCCTATTAACTTTAAAATTTCAGTCTTGTTAACTTTATTTTAAAATTACTAAAAATAAAGAAAATTTTGTTCATGTTTAATGCAGTCATGGTAAATCTGGATAAAAGTAATGGAAGATTTATCGAAATTATAGGATCTTCAGCAGACCTTTGGGTTAATCATTATATTTGGAAATTAATAACACATGCAATTACACAATTACATGTAATTGTAATTGAAAAAAATTTAATTACAATTACATATTATTTGTAATTGTAATTAAAAAAAAAAAAAACAATTACAGTAGACGCTCGCAAATTAGAGCTTTCAGTAATTCGAACGTCCAGAAATTAGAATCAATGTTTGCAATACATTAAACGCTCTGAAATTCGAATTTAAAATTCTAATTTCTGAGCGTATTTTTTTTGGTTATTTGAATACACAGGAAATCCCCAATTTATTTTTATTCTGTTTGAATAAAGTAAAACTAAAAAGGGAAATCACCAAGTTATATATATTTTTCCCTATTTGTTTTTTTTTTGTCGCATTTATGTACATTTTTGGCTAGTTTATTTGTGAAATTTGATACGCGTGTACATATTATTTGGCAGTCTCTATTAAATAGTGAAAGTGTATCATTTCAAATGTTAAATAAACGTAAAAAAAACACTTTATCATTGGAAACTAAAGTCAAAATATTAGAAAAGCTTGACAAAGGCGTTCAAGGGAACCGGTTAGCCCTAGATTTTAATGTGACAACATCTTCAATCAGCTACATCAAATCACATAGAACAGCAATATTAAATGCTGTTTTAAACACATATCAGGAGGCAAACAATAAATCTTTGCACAGCGCTGAATATCCAAAAATGGAAAGTCGTCTGTATGAGTGGTTTTTAAATCAACGAGAAAAAAAGTGTATATTAACTGGGCCAATATTAAAAGAGAAAGCTAAACAAATAATTAGAGAGGAATATCCCGATAAAGATGAAAATGCATTCCGGGCAAGTGATGGATGGTTTACCAAATTTAAGAAGCGACACGGTATCCGTTTTTTAAAAATTTGTGGCGAGATTCTTTCCAGTGATGTTGCTTCAGTCACTCCTTTTATTCATCGATATCGTGCAAAGATCGCTGAGATGGGTTTAATGGAGTCACAAATATATAATGTCGACGAAACCGGATTATTTTTTCGTTGCCTACCAGACAGAACCTATGTCTCTGCTTTTGAAAAAACGCCCCTGGACATAAAATTCAAAAAGACAAAATTTCAGTCCTACTTGGTGCAAACTCTGATGGATCACACAAATTAGTTCCATTGGTAAATGGAAAAGCAAAAAAACCCAGGTGTTTTAAAAATTTCAATAATCCTCTGCATTACAACTTTTCAAAAAATGCTTGGATGACTTCTCGGATTTTTCACGAATGGTTTCACGGAATATTTATTAAAAAGGTAAACAAAAATATTGATTTCAGGTCCAGTACATAATTTTAAAATTTTTTTCAATTCAAAGGTGATCCGCTTTTCTCAGGAAAATAATTTGCCTCCGAAAGCCATTTTGCTTATAGATAATTGCTCCGCTCATACACCCATTGAGAAACTTAAAAGTGACGATGGAAACATAGTTGCATTATTCTTTCCACCAAATGTGACAGCAGCTTTACAACCAATGGATCAAAAGCCTATTAAGTTAACAAAGCTCAATTACAGAAGTATGTTTCTTTCTCAGTTAATTGCTGAAGGTGGTGAACTGAAGAATCATTTGAAATCCCATTCGATCCGCAATGCTATATTATTACTGAAACAAGCTTGGGATGCGGTACCACAAAGTGTTATGAAGAAATCTTGGTCAAAGTTGTCCAATTGGGACTCTAACCAATACGACAGCGACGATGACGTGCCAATAGCACAATTGTTGCAAATAGATCAGGAGTGCAACGAAGTTATTCAGATAACTCAAGCTCTTTTAAAAGAAATAGCTCCCAACGATTGCATCAGTATAGAAGACATCGACAGATGGAATGAAGATATGTTTGATGACGGATCTGTTTATGTTCTCAGTAGCGATGGTGAGTCTTCAGATAGCAGCGAAGACGACGTTGTTACAGTATCATCAGTTGTCTCTAATACTACAGTCATTGAAAGCGTAAATAATTTAATAAAATGGTGCAATAACAGTGAATTGTTTTCAACTAAGCACATAAGTAATCTTTTGGCTCTCCGTAATGATATTTCGGATTTAAAGAAACCAAAAAAACAAACAAATATAACTGATTATATGTCAAACAAAGATTAGTTGTTAACTTGGCCATTGTTTAATTTTAATTGTTTAATTTTTTTTAAATACAGTTTTTTAGTTGTTAATTAAAAAAAATACATGTGATGTAATTGGACTGCATTGCTATATTTTGTTGCCATTCGTTTTTTTTTTATATTCATATTTTTAATTTAAAAAAATACATTTGATGTATTGGACTGAATTGTTGTTTTGTTTTCTTGTTTTTATCAAATAAAATTGAATTAAAAAATATTAAAAAGAGTTTTATTTAAGTTTTTGGAAGTAAATTTACTCCATTTTTTTCGAAAAAAAACGTCCAGAAATTAGAATAATTCAGAAATTAGAATTGCCTCAAAAACAAAGCGGTTCTAATTTGCTAGCGTCTACTGTACAAGTAATTTTTAATTGAAAATTTTTAATTATACATTACATATAATTGTAATTGAAAAAATGTCAATTACATTTATTCGGAAAAGAAATAATGACAAAAAGTACAAGTACAGCCCAACATGACGTATTCTTTTTATACTTATCCACGCCTATCCAATATATCAGTTTTTTCTACAAAATTTTAACAAAAAACACTTTAATTCTAAATGTAATTGAAATCACTTTCAATTATAATTACTTGTAATTAAAAATTTTCAATTAGAGTTACATGAAATGTAATTGAGTTTTTTTTAATTTCAATTGCATTTATTTGCAATTGTAATTGAAATCCACCAGGTCTGATCTCCAGATATTGCATATATTTTTTATTTAAAAAAATAATTTTTGTATATTGTTAGATGTGGTCATATATAATATGATCTAAAGTATAAGGTAAATTTTTAGATATAATTGTATCAAACTATGTGCACTTTTATAACATTTTATATAATTTTATACAAAAAGATATAATTTGATGTAATTGGATGAGGACAAAATTCGGATACAATTGTATCGAATTGCATAAAATTGTATCAAATTGTACCAAATTGTATACAATTGTATACAATTCGATACAATAAGATGTTCTTATTTTTCGGATATAATTATATCTAATTACATAAAAGATTATATATAATTAAATATAACTTCATATGGCTTCAATTAGCCGCTAATAAAACAGAAAGTTTTTTGTGAATAAGCATGTTAGTTTTTCACGAAATCCTTGCCAAATAGCACAAGAACTGCATGGGATTGTTTCTTCAATGCAAATTGTTTATTACTTTCGTCAGATCAGCAGCGGAATGCCATTAAAAACAAACTTTACTTTGGAAAATTACATCACCCTTGAAAGGTAGGATCAACCGGTAAGAGACATTTGTGGCACCTTTTAAAGAAGAAGAGAATTTCAAAGAAGTCAACAACTTTGGCAATTTTAATCCAATTGTTTTTTAAAAAATGGAACAAGGCAAATTGAACCAACATCAACAAGGTGTTTTTAAATGTAAAACCATTATTAAGTAGAGACTCGTTTGTCTCACTTAACCTTTTTTTTTTGTTGAGTTATCCATGTGGTACACAATGATAACATTGATTAAATGAATAGACCAGCCGTGTTTACTTTCAGAGGTTGAATAATAACTTTATTCGAAAAACTTCTGATATTTAAATAAAAAAGACAAATTAAAATAAACAATAAAATTAAAACGTAATCAATATTAAATAAAAATTTAGTTATGCCGGAAATCGTTCATTATTTTGCTGCACGGAATTCTTTTCCCACCGTTAGCCAAAACAGATATTGTATTTCATAACTGTCTGGCTGGTAATTCAAATAAGCAAATTATTTTCCCATTGTTAGCCAATGCAAAACAGAGATTGTATTCCATTACTGGTAATTCGAATAGGCACGTGTAAATTCCATTCATTTCGTTTAAGCCATGAATTATGCAGACGCAGTATTTCTCACGCTTTGCTTGACCAAATGTGGGAAATAAGTAATATAAATTTAGGTTTTAATTCTAATAAGATTTGTTTTTATTTTACTATCAAAATAAAAAAAAATCAGAAAGAATTAACATATTGCGGCGCACGGGAATCAGCAACATAGGTGGGTAGTGCAAATGAACGAGTTCGAACAATGTTCGTTTTATTAGCAGAATAATAATTAGTGTTAGAATTAGAACCAGTCCTGTGTAGCTGATTACTAAACTGTGTACCTGCTTTGCTGTTGTTGCTGGTAAATCTTGTAGTTGTGCCTTCACTTCTGCCTGCAATCGAGTTATGTTGTCAATAGTTGAAAGGTATGGCATGGGTTGTGTCAGCTTGTTCACATTCTGTAGTAGATGGGAGAATGATATCCCATTGCTTGTATATGAGGGATGCAAAATTGATGTGATAGTTTGATGACCGTAGATGGTGATCACGTCGTTTTTCATCGTACATCCTGCTGGGAGCGTAAGTAAGCCGGTTCCTTCCAACAATTGAAAACTACTTTCTCCTTTGTTAACGGTGCTTAGTTTGATTTGCGAGCAGCCACTTGTTCTTTTTGTAAAGTTGGTACCATACGTTATTGCTGGCTATTAACTCTATATTGCAAGGGTGGGCACGGATTTTTCAGCGAGGGCCATATTGTGGTTTTTCGTAAATTATAAAGGGCCGCACTATACATTAAAAAAAGTAAAACTACAAATCTTTATATTAAATGAAAGCGGACGAAACTAATGTTTTATTTTTCATGTAAGAATAAAATCTGTTCTCAAATCCATTCCAAAACTGGTTCAACAAGAACTCATTGCAAACTCAACTTTTTAAAATTCTGTTTTGATATTTTTTAATTAGATAAGTAGAATTTAACATTTTTGGAACACTTTTTTCATATTTTTTGCATTAACCTGCAGTTTCGCGGAATTGGCCAATGAAAATTTGAAACGAGTTATAAAAAACTGAATATTATTCCGAAAAAAACCATGTGTAAAGAATTATATCCTTGATTCGGGGTTTAATTTAATAATTTCGTTGCGAACAACAAAAAAAATCTCGCCCCTTTAAAGGAACACTATGCACTAAATTTAATTAAATTAAATTAAAACGCCAACTTTTTCGCGCAGTTCTAAATTTAAGACCAATGCGTTGCAGTATTATAGTCAGTACAAAGTACGAATTTTAATAATACTTAACTAGAGTTTGCTGTTCGGTTTTAATCGAAACCGAAACCGCGGTTTTACAAGCCTCAAACCGAAACCGAAAACTGACAAAAATAAGTCGGTTTTTAACAATGACTTTAACCAATTAAAATAATTAACTAGATTGCATTCCAGTATCAAATTAGAATCCGAAAAGACTCATAAAAGAGCACTAAGACCTTCTGAAATTTTAGCTATATATGGAAGTATTTCTTCACCGATGAAGCCTCTTTCCGAGCGCACTTTTACGACTCATAAAAGACCCTGAATTATGAGCATTATTGGAAGATTTAGAATTTTTGAGCTATTATGAGTCATTTAAGATTAATTTTTAAGTTATTTAGAAGTAATGGAAAATTGAAAATTTCAGCACTCTGAAAATTATCATATTTTAGAGTCTCTTACGAGTCATAATTTCTGAGCGCTCAGAAAAATGTTGGCTGCGATATTATTGAATCATGAATTTCGAAAAGGGCTCAGCTTCTATTTTACAAAATTTTGTATTTAATTTTAACGAATATTTTCTCCATTAAATAAAAGTTTAAAGAATTTTTTGTTTTTTTTTTTATTACGGACAACATAAGTTAAGTCAACAAAAAGTCAGGTAGTTTAACAGATATTTAGTTTCATATATTCAGATCGGATTTCCACTGCGTATTTTAAAAAAAACACTATTTCTTAGTCCGCGAAATTTATAAAATTTTAACTTTATATTGTTTTAAATAATTTGCTAAAATTTAAACCCTTGAAAAACCACCTTTAGAAACCGCTGATTTTATAATTTTAGAAAACCGAAACCGCGTTTTTAAAATTTTTCGGTTTTTAGCAAACTCCACACTTTACTTTGGTAAGAAATTTTCAAACAAAGTTTCTACTAAAGTAAAATCTGAATTTAAAATCGTGCTTTGTGTTGACTATAAAACTCGTCCACCCAACAAAAAAGTCTGAAAAGGCTACTGAAAATTTTAATGTTATTACTGGAAATTTAACTATTTTGAGCGGTGCGGTATATTCTGTAATTTTAGCAACGCAATTTACTGATTTGTAGTATAAAGAAATTACTAGAAAAAATTAGTAAATTTTAGTAAAATTGTTTCAAACTGTAATTTAGAAATTATTGCTGAAATTACAAAAAAAAATTGCTGAATAGAAGTATCACTCGAAGAAAAACCTCCATCATATTTATAAAAAGCTTCATAAATGTGATGAAAACAAAAATAAAACTTGAAAAATGTGACAAAAATTTTTTTTAAAATACAAAATTACATGTTATTAAATTTGTGACAAAGTAGTTGTCAATGTCGACAGTAGCGTAAAAGATGATGAATTTTTTATGTAAAGAATTAATTGCCAGTTTCATAGTCAGAAGTAAGATCGATTTTTGTCTTAAATTCTTTTTAAGTAAGAAATTTCTAACTAAAGTTGCCCAAAGAGTAATATCAATTGTTCCTTAAATATCTCTTAAGTAAGAAATTTTCAAATCGATCATAGCCCTGACAATAAAACTGGCCCTAATTTTTTATCTAAACATTTTCGAAATAAAAAATTTTAGAACATTCCGAAATAAGATATTAAAAAAAATGTTTGAAATAAAAAAAAATCTAAATTTAAATTTCAACAAGGGCCGCACAAACATCAGCAAAGGGCCGCATGCCCACTTGCCCACGTTGCTATATTGCAACTTGCGTCAGATTCGAGAACCTTTATAATATGTGTAATATTAAAAAGTCGTTGTAGTTTGTTTCTTTTCTATGATGAGACCAACGAGGATATAGGCTAAAGAGTTCCCATAAGAAAAAAGTGTACTCTTTGGTTCCCTTAAAATTTATATGGATTGGGTGCCTGTTAATTCCTTTGAAGAATAAGAGAAACAAAAGGAAAACCGAAAAAGTTAACAGGGCACTGTTTTTATTGTTTCTTATGATTATTGATTAACGCGGTAACAAAAACAACTTTAAGAGTGAAATAAATAATAAATAATCAATTTTAATTATTTTTTTATTGTTTTTAATGATTTTTTTGCTTGTAAACACGTTTTTATTAAATTTATTGTTATCGCGACGTCCTTCATTTTTTCTCGTTCGCTGTTAAATTTCTTCAAATTCTTTGTGTTTTTCTTCTCATTCATGTGTGAATTTTTTCAAAAATCTTAAAACACCTTAATGGATACCCCCTGATGAGACTACTTTATTTATTTATTAAAATACTTAAAGCTACTTAATACAATAAAAGTACATTGGTGGAATATGCTTACTACGCATATTCCCACACTACAAGTTTAGTGCAGTATGGACATATAAAGGAGTATCGTATTGCATGCTTATGGTATGCAATACAGAGTAGTCAAACATACTACACCTCCCTTTTACAGAAAAAGAATGATCAATTGGGTATGATCAATATTCATTGCCAGAGTAAAAAAATAATATGATGTCATATAATATGATATCTTATTTAATATAATTGGAGATATGTTATGATCCGAAAAATGGTGGATAAAATTATATCGGAATTATATAAATATATTGAATCATATAGAATCTTATCCGGATTTTGACCCGATATAATCATTCTAATTTGATGTAGAGAGACATAATTATACAACGCTAACAATTAACGCTAATTAATTATATAACGCTAACAAAAACTAATAAAAAGTACTAAAAAATAACACCCTTAAGAATTCAAAATTTAAATAAAAATTTAAGTATTTAGAAGAAATTATACATAATTGTAACCAAGCGTTTTAAGCCTTCTCATATAAAATAGTATTCTACCCGTAAACTGTCTAAACCTGGTATGTTTACGAGTTTAAACCTCTAATGATTTTTCTTCTGATTGCGATAATATTTAAAATATATATTTGGCATTGAAAATCTACTATGGAAGAAATATTAAAATTTTAATTTATCGCTTATCTAGGATATCGCCTAAATAAGCATAGTAAAGTTTGAAGACGAATCAAGAAATCCAGTAGTCAAAAAGTTTCGGTTTTTGCTACACTCAAAAAAATAAGTTAGTAGAAAAATTAGTAAAACGTCTTGTATATCAAGTGTACTAGTTTTCAGCAATTTTTTTGCTGAAATTCCGTTTTCAGCAAAAATTTTAGTTATATTTTTTTAGCACTAAACTATTCTTAAACTAATGTTTTACTAATTTATTTTGCTGCAACAATTGTGCTGATAACCGCATTCATAGCGTGGACGACAACCAGATAGACAAGATGTATGTAGATGTCGCAGCTTGTCTGGAAACGGAAACGACAAAAAAAATAAAAACAACTCTACATATATTCTATATTTAAATGTTCAGCAAATAAATTAACTAAAGTAAAATTTCAGCAAAAATTTTAGTGATTTAAACAAGGATTTTTTTTATTTGCAGTCGACTAAGTGTTAGCAAAACTTTTGCTGAAGATTACTATTTTTTTGGTAAAAATCAGCGAGCTGATTTTACCTGAAATTACCAACTTTTTTGCAAGCACGCTCCTGACTAAAAATTTGCTGACACAGCAACATTTTTTGCTGACTTTACTGACTTTTTTTTTTGAGTGTATAAATAATGTTATGATCCTAGTTCGGCGGGCAAACGTTGTCAATGGCACGACATTTTGTTGCTCGGCAGCTCGTCGGCTTCGGGTGTGAGATGACAATCGTTTGTTAGTCCAGAACCAAACAGAAATAAAGAAGAAGAAATAAGAATAGAAAGAAAAGTAACGTGCCATTAAATATGTAAAAGAAAACAAAGTTCGTCCGAGGTCTAGGCATCCCACCCCATCTGTGCTAGATCGCACAGCCATAAGCTACAGCCAAGGCCCATAAATCGCCATAGCTCCCTTGACACCTTATTCCGTCTAGTTAGTCTAAATAGTCATTTAAATCATGACCACCCCTACCTATACATACTTACTTTGTATCGCATCCCCTCGTTACCAACCTTTTTTTGAAAAACGAACTAGCAATTCATGTTTGATTCCACAAACTTAAACAGAAACTATTCATTTCATTTTTATTGAAGCAAAAAAAAACTACCCTTCAGACTAAATTCAGATCAAATATCATTATAACTATATTACTAACTTAAAACTATCATATATTACTAACTAGAAAGTATATATTATAAGTGAATCTCTAAATATATACCGGATTACACCCACAAGGAAATTTTAGAAAAAGAAAAAATTGATAATATCAATTATATTTTAATAGAATACATGCGATTAATCGCAACCACTAAATAATTCAAATATTCAGGGTTTTTTCTTTACTCAAATATTTGTTCAAAAATTTATTTTGTTTTAACCAAATCTTTAATTAGACAATTTAGGCTAATAATGTCTTTGTGTATGCAATCTATGTCCAATATCCAACTGCGTGTTCGTTTCCTTATGAAGAAATACAGGCAAATATAAAACCGTCCAGTACCAATATTCCCTGCACTAATATATACTAAAAATTTCAATTTTATCCAGTTCCCAATTATTCAATTCAGAAATTACCTGCTAAAAAAAAAAACAAACCAATGAAGAAAAAACAAACAAGAAAAAAAATATTCTTATATAAAAAAAACAATAAATTAAACGGATTCTAATGCAAAAACTCTGAAAAAAAAAGTTTATCCTACTCTCTTCCGAAAGTTAATGTTAGAGGATAAAGTCTTCAAAATTTCCCCTAATTTATTATCAAAGTAAAAGAAATTCGTATTCTCTTATCCTTCTTACCTTCCCCCATTTTCTCTCTTTTATTTTCTAAACCTGCTCTTAAACCTCAATACTCGCCATATGATCAATATGAAATATCCTATTATTCTCTTTTTATGATTTTTTTTCCAAAAAATCACCTCTGGTTTCTTGGATGTTGGCACCAGCATGAAGAACCCACAGGCTGAAACTAAACAAAAAAAGATAAATATTCTGGAGGGGGAAGAGACAAGGGCAGGTATTTTTGAGTATTGATTCCAACTGATTGAATATTGGCTCTATTTGGTTTTGATTTGCTATATGTATGCAGCCTAGACTGGTCTAAAAAAAAAAGTTGAAATTTTCACGCACCACAACCCTACAAATATGCCACTTTGGAAAAAAATGTGGTCTGATCAAAAAAATCACCAAAAAAGTTTTGTTTAGATGTAGCACATCGCAAATGAAGTTTCGAGGTTGTACTTGTTCTATTCTTTTTAATTAATTAAAAATAATGGAAAAAATGAGAAAAATAAAATATAATTATTATGATCGCAACATATCAAATCTAATATATTTTTAGGTGTACATTACGAATATGAAATCAAAATTGAAATCGGAGTCGCGGATTTCGCGAAATTTGAAAATTTCATACAAAAAATGTTCAACTTTGATCAGAATGTTTTCTTATATTTACACATATAAAAATTTCGTTTTTGCATTAATATATATCTGTGGAATGTTCTATTATGTGAGATAGGGCTTTTGGTAGCAATAAAATTATAGCAAGCTAAATAATAGCGAAATATTAAAAAAAGTCAAATTTTAAGTTAATTTGCAAGGATATCTGTTATCCTTTTTAAAATTAAAATCAGTGTTCTATATAATGAAGGCCCTTGGTAAGTAAATTGCAAAAGTATAACAAATTGGGTTTTTCGATAACACCGTTTACAGGTAATTAGGAAAATATCTCAAAAAAACTTGAGTTTTTTTGAATTGTCAAAAACCGCGAATAATTAATAAACTACAAATATTTTTTAAATTTCGATTCCTGATTCATAATCTTCGTTAAAATAAAGATCAGATTTGAGAAATTTACGCGTACAAGGCAAAAACAAGTTGAATTTTTAATTACATCTTTTCAGAAAATTTTGAAAATTTGACTAAAATGTATTTTTTTGTATAAATTTTAAAAAAACCGCGAATTACTTAAAACTTACTTAATTTTTTTAACTTTTGATTTCAGATTCCTTTTGTTCACATTAATTAAGACCAGATTTAAGAAAAATTGTTAAATAATAGCGTACAGGTTAAGAAATAATTCAATTTAAAGTCAACCCTACTTCTTGTATAAATTACTCTAGAGACAAATTACTAATTCTTAAAAGATAATTTTTTCTGCTACCTCTAAATAAAAGCGGATTTAGATGAAACTTGGCACAGAGAGTTTTTAGACATTAAGGAATAGGGGCAACATTGTGGAGATCGTGAATTCCAACTTTCATGTTTTTTTGGACCACTCTAATGCAGCCGTTTACTATAATCTCTCTATATATAAAAGAATAACGTGACTGACTGACTGAATGACTGACTGACTCAACATCGCCCAGCCCAAACCGCTGAAGCTAGGAAGTTGAAATTTGGTATGTAGGTTCCCCTTTCGGCGTAGACGTCCGCTAAGACGAGATTTTTGGAAATTCCTACCGGAACGGGAAAAAAGGGGAAAGTCTCCCCCTTGGCGGCCTGCCAAAACCCCTTTGGCTAGAAAGCTGAAATTTAAGATATGTGTTCCTCGGAGTATGGGCTAACTTTTCTGGAAAGTACTTTCTAAAATTTTGGACAGGGACGTTGTAAAAATGGGGGTTAAAAAGGGGAAAAAGGCCCCCCTTGACGGCCTGCCCAAACCGCTGGAGGTAGGAAGTTGAAATTTGGTATAAAGGTTCCTCCACTATCGTAGACATCCACCAAGACGGGAGTTTTGGAAATTTTTACAGGGACGGGCAAAAAGGTGAAAAAGTCTCCCCCTTGACGGCCCGCTCAAACTGCTGAAGCTATGAAGTTGAAATTTGGTATGTAGGTTCCTCGACCGGTGTAGACGTCCGTTGAGACGGCATTTTTGGAAATTCTTATCGGGAGGGGCAAAAAGGGGACAAAAAACTACCTTTTTCCAAAAAAGTACCTTTTCCCAAAAAAAGTACCTTTTTCCAAAAAAGTACCTTTTTCCAGAAAAAGTACCTTTTTCCAAAAAAATTACCTATTTCCAAAAAAAGTACCTTTTTCCAAAAAAGTACCTTTTTCCAAAAAAAAGTACATTTTTACAAAAAAGTACCTTTTTCCAAAAAAAGTACCTTTTTCCAAAAAAAAGTACAGTAGACGGTCGCAAATTAGACCCGTTTTGTTTTTGAGGCAATTCTAATTTCTGAATTATTCTAATTTCTGGACGTTTTTTTTCGAAAAAAAAATTGAGTAAATTTACTTCCAAAAACTTAAATAATGATAAAAATAAGAAAACAAAACACAACAATTCAGTTCAATACATCAAATGTATTTTTTTAAATTAAAAATATGAATATAAAAAAAAAAACGAATGGCAACAAAACATAGCAATGCAGTCCAATTACATCACATGTATTTTTTTTAATTAAAAACTAAAAAAACTGTATTTAAAAAAAATTGAACAATTAAAATTAAACAATGGCCAAGTTAACAACTAATCTTTGTTTGACATATAATCAGTTATATTTGTTTGTTTTTTTGGTTTCTTTAAATCCAAAATATCATTACGGAGAGCCAAAAGATTACTTATGTGCTTAGTTGAAAACAATTCACTGTTATTGCACCATTTTATTAAATTATTTACGCTTTCAATGGCTGTAGTATTAGAGACAACTGATGATACTGCAACAACGTCGTCTTCGCTGCTATCTGAAGACTCACCATCGCTACTGAGAACATAAACAGATCCGTCATCAAACATATTTTCATTCCATCTGTTTCTTCATAACACTTTGTGGTACCGCATCCCAAGCTTGTTTCAGTAATAATATAGCATTGCGGATCGAATGGGATTTCAAATGATTCTTCAGTTCACCACCTTCAGCAATTAACTGAGAAAGAAACATACTTCTGTAATTGAGCTTTGTTAACTTAATAGGGTTTTGATCCATTGGTTGTAAAGCTGCTGTCACATTTGGTGGAAAGAATATTGCAACTATGTTTCCATCGTCACTTTTAAGTTTCTCAATGGGTGTATGAGCGGAGCAATTATCTATAAGCAAAATGGCTTTCGGAGGCAAATTATTTTCCTGAGAAAAGCGGATCACCTGTGAATTGAAAAAAATTTTAAAATTATGTACTGAACCTGAAATCAATATTTTTGTTTACCTCTTTAATAAATATTCCGTGAAACCATTCGTGAAAAATCCGAGAAGTCATCCAAGCATTTTTTGAAAAGTTGTAATGCAGAGGATTATTGAAATTTTTAAAACACCTGGGTTTTTTTGCTTTTCCAATTACGAATGGAACTAATTTTTGTGATCCATCAGAGTTTGCACCAAGTAGGACTGAAATTCTGTCTTTTTGAATTTTATGTCCAGGGGCGTTTTTTCAAAAGCAGAGACATAGGTTCTGTCTGGTAGCCAACGAAAAAATAATCCGGTTTCGTCGACATTATATATTTGTGACTCCATTAAACCCATCTCAGCGATCTTTGCACGATATCGATGAATAAAAGGAGTGACTGAAGCAACATCACTGGAAAGAATCTCGCCACAAATTTTTAAAAAACGGATACCGTGTCGCTTCTTAAATTTGGTAAACCATCCATCACTTGCCCGGAATGCATTTTCATCTTTATCGGGATATTCCTCTCTAAATATTTGTTTAGCTTTCTCTTTTAATATTGGCCCAGTCAATGTACACTTTTTTTCTCGTTGATTTAAAAACCACTCATACAGACGACTCTCCATTTTTGGATATTCAGCGCTGTGCAAAGATTTATTGTTTGCCTCCTGATATGTGTTTGAAACAGCATTTAATATTGCTGTTCTATGTGATTTGATGTAGCTGATTGAAGATGTTGTCACATTAAAATCTAGGGCTAACCGGTTCCCTTGAACGCCTTTGTCAAGCTTTTCTAATATTTTGACTTTAGTTTCCAATGATAAAGTGTTTTTTTTTTACGTTTATTTAACATTTTAAATGACACAATTTCACTATTTAATAGATATAGATAATATAGAGACTGCCAAATAATATGTACACGCGTATCAAATTTCACAAATAAACTAGCCAAAAATGTACATAAATGCGACAAAAAAAAAAACAAATAGGGAAAAACATATATAATTTGGTGATTCCCCTTTTTAGTTTTACTTTATTCAAACAGAATAAAAATAAATTGGGGATTTCCTGTGTATTCAAATAACCAAAAAAAAAAAAAACGCTCAGAAATTAGAATTTTAAATTCGAATTTCAGAGCGTTTAATGTATTGCAAACATTGATTCTAATTTCTGGACGTTCGAATTACTGAAAGCTCTAATTTGCGAGCGTCTACTGTACCTTTTTCCAAAAAAAGTACCTTTTTCCAAAAAAAGTACCTTTTTCCAAAAAAGTACCTTTTTCCAAAAAAAAGTAACTTTTTCTAAAAAAATTTACCTTTTCCAAAAAAAAAGTACCTTTTCCAAAAAAGTAACTTTTCCCAAAAAACATACATTTTTCCAAAAAAATACCTTTTTCAAAAAAAGTACCTTTTCCAAAAAAAAGTACCTTTTCCCAAAAAAAGTACCTTTTTCTAAAAAAATGTTCCTTTTCCAAAAGAAGTACCTTTTCCAAAAAAAGTACCCCTTTTTCCAAAAAACATACATTTTTCCAAAAAAAATACATTTTTCCAAAAAAAATACCTTTTTAAAAAAAAATACCTTTTCTAAAAAAAGTACAAATAAAGTACTTTGTAAAAACAAAGTATCTTTTTCCAAAAAATTTCGTTATTCCAAAAAGTACCATTTAAAATAATATGTATAATTTCAAAAAAACTACTTTTTTTTCTCCCCCCACGGATATCTCCACTTAAACAAGGTTTCTTGATATTCGGCATAGACATGCGCTAAGACGGGATTTTTGGAAATTCCTACCGGAACGGGCAAAAAGGGGAAAAGTCTCCCAATAAACAGTCTCACAAATTGGAAAAGTGCCTGCCAAAACCCCTGGAGGTAAGAAGTTGAAATTTGGTATAAAGGTTCCTCCACTGTAGTAGACATCGACTAATTCCCTATAGGATATCCCAAAAGCAAATTCGGAATGTGAGTTCTTCCTTCTGTGTAGGCGTCCGCTTCGACGGAATTTTTGAAATTCCTATCGGGAGGGCAAATAAGGGGAAAAGTCTCCTCCGTAAAATTGTAAATATGTATTCCTTGGAGTAGGACTAACTCCCCGGTAACGTAATTTTTCTATTTTGGAACAGGAAAAATGTGGGTCCCTGGAGTAAGGACTAACTTATTAGAAAGATACTTTTTTGAATTTTGGACTTGGTCGTTATAAAATGGGGGCTCAAAAAGGGAAAGTGGCCCTTTACGACCTGTCCAAACTGCTGGAACTGGGAAGCTGAAATTCGGTACTTAGGTTCCTCTTCCAGCCTAATTCCAACCGGGAGGGACAAAAAAAGAAAAAGTGTCCCCCTTGACAGCCTGCTCAAACTGCTGGAACTAGGAAGCTGAAATTCCCTGTCGATGGATTTTCGGAAATTCCTACCCAGAGGGGCACAAATAGTAAAAGTTGGCTAGAAACCTGAAATGTAAAACATATGTTACTTGGAGTATGGGCTCACTTACCGGGAAGGTGCTTTTTAGACAGGGACATTGCAAAAATGGGGATTAATGAAGCGAAAAGTGCCGCTTAAAGGCCTGCCCAAACCGCTGGAGGTAGGAAGTTGAAATTTGGTATTAAAGTTCCTCCTCTATTGTAGACATCCGCTAAGATGAGATTTTTGGAAATTTTCACAGGTAGGGTCAAAAACAGGAAAAGTCTCCCCCTTAACGGCCTGGCCAAACTGCTGGATCTAGGGAGCTTAAATTCGGTATTTGGGTTCCTTCTACAACGTAGACGTCCCCTAAGACGGTATTTTTGGAAATTCACACCGGGAGGGGTAAAAAGGGAAAAAACTTCCCCCTTGATAGCCTGGCCAAACTGCTGGATATAGAGACCTAAAATTATGTATGTAGTAGGTTCCTCCTCCAACGCAGACGTCCTCTAAGACGGAATTTTTGGAAATTCCTACCGGGAGGGGTAAAAACGGAATAATTCTCCCCCTTGATGGCCTAACCGAACCCTTCGGCTAGAAACCTGTAATATATAATATGTTTTCCTTGGAGTATGGGCTAACTTATCGACAAGGCATCCCTAGGACTTTGGACAGGAACGTGGTAAAAATGGTGGTTCAAAAGGGGAAAATTGCCCCCCCCCCTCTTAAGGTCTGCGTCTAGAAACCTGCTAGAAACCTAAAACTTAAAGAACAAGTGAATATGGAACACTAAAATTAAGAAACTAAATAGGAAACGAGTGGAATTAAAACACTACACAAGTGGAATGAAATGGATATAAACGTTGAACGAGTGGAATTGAAATTATAGACAATGCAAATGGATTGGAAGAGGGAATTACCTGTTCAAACACTATCCACGGAATATGAAACTTATGTAGCATTGAAACATACTCTCCAAAAAGTTAAACAAATTTTCTAAAAGAGAAAAAACCTTAGAAAAGGAATGGAACTTATATATTCCGATATTTAAACTTCATGTAACGAAGCACCGTTGGAAGAAACCGACGCAGTAAATTTTCCAACTGAATTTGTGAATTTACTTGAATTGCCAGGTCTACCTTTACATAAACTGGAATTAAAAAAAAAACTTTAAGGCACGCTAACAACCCTGCTTTACGTTATTTATTTTCATTCAAAACACAAATGAACAAAACTACTTACGGGTCTATCTAGTTCGCACTTTACCAAATTATCTTAACATACACACGTATATTGCCATTTATTATGGATTCATTACTAACAATCCACTTTCATGAGAAAAAGTGATCAAATATTTATTTATTTTAAACCCATGGTTGTGCAGAATTATTTATTTGAGGTGACTGGGTAAAGGCTTTTATTATATAAAAAATGTACTTTAAATAAAAAGAGAATTTAAAAAAAATTGTCGGGAGGGGGGCGGGGGGCAGCCCCCCCTAAACTTTAAGGCGCGCTAACAAAGTAGCGGGCTGCGCCCGCTAGTATCAATTATATTTTAATAGAATACATGCGATTAATCGCAACCGCTAAATAATTCAAATATTCAGGGTTTTTTTCTTTACTCAAATATTTGTTCAAAAATTTATTTTATTTTAACCAAATCTTTAATTAGACAATTTAGGCTAATAATCTCTTTGTATATGCAATCTATGTCCAATATCCCACTGCGTGTTCGTTTCCTTATGAAGAAATACAGGCAAATATAAAACCGTCCAGTACCAATATTCCCTGCACTAATATATACTAAAAATTTCAATTTTATCCAGTTCCCAATTATTTAATTCAGAAATTACCTGCTAAAAAAAACAAACCAAGGCAGAAAAAACAAACAAGAAAAAAAATATTCTTATATAAAAAAAACAATAAATTTGATTTGATTCTATTGCAAAAATTCTGTAAAAAAAATGTATATCCTACTCTCTTCCGAAAGTTAATGTTAGAGGATAAAGTCTTCAAAATTTCCCCTAATTTATTATCAAAGTAAGAGAAAATCGTATTCTCTTATCCTTCTTACCTCCCCCCACCAGAGATACAAGCCAGCCGACTTTAGCCGGTCAGCCGCCGCCAGCCGACACCTTTGCCAAGCCGATTCAGCCGCCGACAATAATCGGCTAAGCCAATTTTCGGCTAAAGCCGATAGAAAAATGCAAAAATATTAATTTTTTTGAAAATTTATTCAAATATACATAATAATTTGAAAAGTAAAATTTTCTTGTTTTGAGATATCGTTGATTTTTAAAATGTTTTGCATCAAACTGGCGATAGCACAACTAGGCGGTTCTGTTGATACTACAATTCTAAAGGTTTCTGCATTATAAGGACTGCGTTTGTAAAAAATGTCCATCAAAAAATCCAAAAAACAAAAATTCAATTTTAAAAATAAAAACTATTTTATAACCGTGTTTTTTAAGATTAAGATTATTATAAAACTATTTTTATTATGTATTTTTATTTTACAACATTTTTTAAGGCATCAGAATTAAATATTTTTCGAGCTACTAAATACCACTTTCCGTGGAAATCTTTGACATCGTTGGCGATTTTTTTGTTACCTTAGTTTCTCTTTTAACGAATCCCAGAATTAACGAATTAACTCTTCAAAGCTCTGTTAGTGCATTTAAAATTACACTTCAGTTAAAAGAATTGTAAATCGGGATTCAAATCGGCCCTTAGCGGCCCTATGCTCCTTGCAGGAGTAAAAGGAACAAATATACATATATTCAAAACGATTAGACTAATTTTTAACAAATTTTTATTTAAAACACTCATTCAAACAAAGATTTTAGTTATCTTCATTTAACACATTAATAAAAATCCTCAGTACTTTAAATAATTTTAAGTGCAATTTTCAAAATATTAATTTAATAAAATACTTTTCTTTTTTTTAACTTATACACTCAAAATTGCATGTCTATTGGCTTAACAGAAAAATTTATTAGTTTAACAAAAATTATTCCTATTTTTGGCTTAAAATCAAATTTGCTGATTTTAAAATTTTTGTTAAATTAAAAAATTCGGAATTTAATCAAAGAATTTGTAAAATTTCTCGGACCTGGTCCATAACTTATAAGGGCATATATTGATACCCTAAGGGGGTATATCGTTTAGTTTTCGAGCTATGGACCATTTGGACCATTTGGACGTTTTTTAAAATTCCATTTTATAAAATGGAATTTTAAAAAATGTCCAAATGGTCCAAGACTTAAACAATATCTATTTTTGTACAGAGATGTCCTTCTCATGGGGGTGAGATGGGCTTTGAAGAATTAATTAGTTTTTTAATGAATACACTACCAATCCAATTCAATTGAATAAATGCCTTTTCTTAAGTAATTCACTGAACGTGTTCAACAAAAAAAAAAATGAAAGAATTAATTCAATTGCTATAGTTTTTTTTATTAATCAGATGAATTAATTCCTTACTGAATTAATTCGCCACTGAATTCGTTCAATTTCATATAAGTTCAGTGAATTAAAAAAAAATTTACATTTAATGAATTAAAAACCAAAAAATTACTTTCACTGAACTAAAAAATTACTTTCACTGAAATCAAAAGCTGTTTTCTGCCGTTCAGTACACAGTGGAGTGTTTTCAAAATAGATTGGCAATAATTGAGACATTTCTTATTGGTTACTATTCTTTATATAAAAAAAGAAAAAACGAGTAAAAAGTTAAAGTCGGGCATGCCGACTATACAATAACCTACACCAGTCCGGATAAAAGCCAACTAATGTTTGGATCCGAAATTCGAATGGATTAAAATGGGACTTGTGTCCCAAATCAGTGTTTCAACTAAAAATTTTTTTTAAAAAAAATAGTCAAATCGATTTTGACAGATTTTTCTACTGACTTATTATTTTGCACCTTTAAAAAAATTACAAAGTTGACTTCGATATTTTTGCAGTTGTTTTTTTTTGCGTGTATGTATCTGTTGAAATTCTTGGAAAATTTACCTTTTAGCCGACGTTAGCCGGTTAGCCGCCGCCAGCCGACACTATTTTTTTAAGCCAGCCGCCGCCGATGCGTTTGCGGCTCAACTCTAAAAATCAATCGCCGCCGACCATTTTAGCCATTAGCCGCCGCCAGCCGACAGAATGGACCGGCTTGTATCTCTGCCCCCCACTTACTCTCTTTCTCTCTTTTATTTTCTAAACCTGCTCTTAAATTCTCTTTTTATTACTTTTTTTCCAAAAATTCACTTACCCACAGGCTGAAACTAAACAAAAAAAGATAAGTATTCTGGAGGGGGAAGAGACAAGGGCAGGTATTTTTGAGTATTGATTCCAACTGATTGAATATTGGCTCTATTTGGTTTTGATTTGTTATATGTATGCAGCCGTTAACTATAATATTTCTTCATATAAAATTTTACACTGTATAAAATCAAAACGATTGCTATAAAGAAACATTACAAATAAAAGTAAAAAAACTAATAAAGGGTAAAAAACCGAAACCAATAAAATATATATAAAAAAAATAGCACTATAAGGAAAAAAATAAGAAAATATATAAAAAATAACATATGTAATAAAAAATAGTAGTGTGCGTATAGCAAAAAAACTAAAATTAATAAAACAAAAATTAAATAAATAATAATAATAATAAACAAAGGAAATATATTCAAAAAAGATAGTGATAAAAAAATAAAAAAACTAACTTTGAAACTAACTTTAAAAATATTTACAACTCGATTCTCTCAGTGGATTCCTTCTTATTTTGCACAAACTCTTAGGTCGATCGTTCACCTCAAATTTCTCTACGGCACTCAAAAATCACCAACAAAGAACGCAGGCTATGTGATCATTTAAATGAAGTTTCACCCAATATATATGCTGGTTTCAAGTTATTTAAACCTCAATTGACCCAATCAAAATACACGACGAATAAAAAAACGGTTGAGGCCCTAAAAAGAAAATCCACCGCCAGGACAGGACCTAACAGGCCTCAAACCACTGCGGTTCGAATGAACGTAAGTATATAGGTATATAAAAAAAACCAAAATACTTTTTCATACAGCAGAACTTTGCTAAAAGTAACTACTTTAAATTCAAAGAAATTATAAATAAGGAAAACACTGACTGTCACCACTCACTTTTTCTTCTTTTATATTACTTCCAATATAAGTTTATATTTATAAAAAAAACAATATTAATTATTTACTTAATGCTTAAGTAAAAATAAATCAAATAAAATCACCGCACCAAACAAAAAAAAAACGCAACTGCTCTTTTGGACTTTTTTCTAACGAACAACCCCAGTCTTTTGTACGAAACAACTCTCCTAACCATAACGTATCCAACTCAAACTCTTCATACAATTCTTAACCCATAACAGGCAAATTATTAGTCGAAGACCTCTAAGGCTCACAGGCTGACGTTACAATAAGACAATCAATAAAATAAAATCACGTACTGAAAATTACTCATCTAGTCTTGTTTTTTCAAAACGAAATTTGGCACAAAACGTCAATAAATTTTGACGAAACTAGTTTTGCTTACTACAATACTAGCTCTGAGTAAGTAATCTGTGTTTAATTTTAGCTAGTTTTTGAGGTAGAGAGATATTTGTAATATGTATGCTGACATTATCCTGTGAGTCCTGGAGCAAAATTTGTAACTGATCTTATCAGTAGAGACTCTAAGCTAGCTTCGGTATTGTCGATAATGTATGCCAGATCGTAATCTATTTTTGAGGATTTTTCAAATATTGTTTACGGGTTAAACAGTTAATTTGAAATTAACTCGCTTGAAAATAGTTCCTTATACAAAAAAAGTTTGAAGGCAAAAAAGTAGGTAATTATGTTTTCTATTGATATAATATAACTTGTTTAAAAAAATTTTATTTAGCAAAAAACTATTTAATATCTGTATACCGCTTTTTAACGGCCTTGAGCATTAGAGTGTTAATGTCAATTTCCATATATAAAAAATATGGCTTGTATATTTATACAACGTTTACAAGGAATTTACGAGTTATAATGAGTACGCCTTTTATATTTTGAAATCATACATAAATATATTTCAAAAAAAACATAGAATTTTTTTACATTGCGCTATACTTAAATATATCTAAAACAACTAAGAAAAAAATTTAACATTGATCTATATAAAACTTTATATGTTTACCGATAAAGCCATTTTTAAATATATATGACGCTGTATTAAAATTGTCATAGCATATGTAACTAAATATGGTACATATGAATACATATTGGGACATATATATTTATACTGATCTATATATGACATCATGTAAGAAATTTTTGAAAAACTCAAAGCTATACTTAATTATATCCACAAAGATATAGTGTCACACTTGACTATACATGTATAAATATATTAGTCCATATTAAATTATATAATTTTTTATATAACTATTTTTACTCGAATGGTATATTAATTTTTAAAATTTAAAATTTGTTTTTTTTTCTAATTTTATAAACATTATTCTTGTTAATTTTTTTCTTTATAAAATTTTAATTTTACGTGGGAGTTAGGGCGTACCTTTTCCTCCCCTTTTTTTAAAAAAAATAATTATTTATTTTTATTCTTATTATTTTTTTCACATATGTGTGAAGAAAAAAAAAAATGATCTACTCTATTTATCATAATGGGTGGAGAGAGAAAAAAAAAATTATCCTTTTTCATTCTCCTTTTTTCCTACTTAGTATAATGGGTGGCCATCCCATAATAAATTTAAATTTCAGCCATTCGTCCCATTCGGATTTGTCAGGACAGATTAAGAGATTCTGAGATACTCGTTAAGTGTTCTGTGAGATCTTTCAATTGTACCCATGGATTCATGGTGATATGCTGTAGATGTTGATTTCTCTATATTTAAGAGATCGCAAAGTTCCTGAAGAACTTGATTAACATATTCAGTACCCATGTCCGTTAGAATTTTTCCCATTGGACCATATAATAGTACAAAGTGTTCCATAATAGCTTTGGCTACACTTTTCGCATTTTTATTGGGTAACAAATCATAGTTACAGCGTATTCGTTTCCATTATTAGATCTCGGTAATGGACCAATTGTATCTATTAGAACAATATCGAATGGTTTCACTGGCCTTGGAGTAATTATCATTTCCTCTTAACGCTTCTCAGTGCTTTATTTCTTTTACATTGATCGCAGGACTTGACATATCTTTTGATGTCCTTAGTCATTTTGTCCCAGCGAAAATGTTTTCTTATTTTATTAGTCAACCGTGTTATACCTGAGTGTCCTCCAAAAAGTGGATCATCATGATATTTTCTCAGTATATTGCGCTTCTCTATTTCGTCTGTTATTTTCCTTAATTTTGGTGTGAGGGCTATTTTTACATTATTGAGGGAAGGGTTTCCTCTCTCTTTAAATTCGCGATTCTTATATACTTAAATAATTTGTCATCTAGTGACATTTGGAATAACTTTATCCCGTTATTACCAGCTATCTTTTCAAGCTGTGAGAAGAATTGATCTAAATCGATTTTCTCATTAGCAACAAGGTTAGTTATATTCATTTTGAGAATTATCTTTTTCCCTTTTTTAATATTTATTGCGGTATCTTTAGTGTATAATCTCACACTTTTCTTTAATTCGCTATTATTGAGCACCTCATAGACGTTTGGTTGAACTAAAATTTTATCTTTCATAGTTTCAGGGGTAATTTTCTCCCCTTTTGATTGAAGTCTCGTCGTTACCTTCCATATTTTAATAGTCTCAGTATTCATTATGTCTGCGAATTCTATGCGAGACAGCGCATCAGCTGCATAATTGTTTCCGCCCCTAATATACTCGACCGTAAAGTCGTATTCCTCAAGATCTAATCTCATTCTCGTCAGTTTTGATGACAGATTTTTCATAGAAAATAAATAGGTTAGAGGTCTATGATCACTTCGGACCAAAAATTTTCTACCATAAATATATGGTCTGAAATATTTAATTGCCCAATGAATGGAAGCTAGCTCCTGTTCAATCGTAGATTTATTCCTTTCGTGAATGTTCTTGATGCATAAGCCACAGGTAGTTGAATACCTTGATGTTCCTGGCTTAAAACAGCGCCGCAAGCATGTTTACTTGCATCTGTTGTTATACAAAATTCCCTTGTAAAATCAGGATATTGCAGTATTCTCGGACTTAATAATTAACTCTTGAGGTATTTGAAAGAGTTTTCACATTCCTCAGTCCAATCAAAAGAAACATTGTTCCTAGATAATCTACCCAGTGTAGAAACGGTAATGACATATCATTATTTTATGGACTACCAGTAATGACATCCACTTACCTTCTGCATTATTTTAAAACATATAATAATGAGTTACTGATAATTACTTATTTTTATCATTATTTCAAATAGAAAATAATTTTTTAATTTTTTTTTAAATTTTTTGAAATCTATTTTTAGACTCAATATTTTTCAAACACTGGTAAGGTATATGTAACCACAAATTTTTTGATTTTTTGTATGTTGGCGAGTAAGCTTACTTGTGTGCAGCAGGTCAATTGCGTTTTTATCTATTAAATATTACATGTCGATATAGCTCAGATGGTAGAGCTGTTGACTGGCAATCTGTAGACCCAGGTTCGATTCCCGCACCAGCAAATTTTATTTAAAAAAAAAATACAATAAAAAATATTTTTTTTTATATAATTTATTTTTTAGAAAATCTATTTTTAGACTCATTATTTTTGTCAGTACTGGTAAGCACATAGGTAACGATATATTTTTTGATTTTTCGTATGCTGGTGTGTAACGACAACTCATTATTTTTCGCGACATCGCCATATAAAGGTAATAAGAAATGTAATAACAAAAGTAACTAGTTACCATTACCAAGTATGTAGTTACGTAACCACATATCTGGTAATGATTTTCTACACTGGGTAGTCAAATATCTCGATGACTCAGCAAAATTAGGTATAAACCTTCTATAATAATTGCAAAATGCAACAAACCGTTTTAGGTGTTGGAGAATTTTCAATTATCGAAAATTTGCTGTCATCAGGCAGAATGCCTTTGTCCGTGCATTTGTGTCCTAAGAATGTCACTTCACGACAGAAAAATGAACACTTATCTGGATGCAATTTGAGATTATATTTTCGACACATGCCAAATACATCTCTTAAGTTCTGCAACATATGCTCTTCTGAGCAACCGATTACTACTAGATCCTCCATATACAAAAATGCTTGGGCTGGCGACAGCCCGGAAAACGCCAAAGACATCATTCTTTGGAATGAATTCGGTGCAATTTTTATACCATATGGAAGTCTTTTAAATCTAAAGGAACCTTTTTCCGTTGAAAAAGATGTAATATCTCTGGAATTTTCTTCCAGTTCTATCTGATGATAACTAGATACTAAATCGAAACAGGAGAAAAATTTAGCTCTACCTAATTGATCTAAAATATCATCTATGCGAGGAAGAGGGAATTTATCAGCTATAAGCTTCTTATTTATAATCAACGACAAATCTCCATCTTTTAAGGTCAGTCCCTGCTAACGATTTTATCGGTACTAATAAAATTGGACTGTTATATTCGGAAACTGATGGTTCGACTATGTCACCATTAATTAATTTATCCCCTTGTTTGTTAACCTCTTCTTTATGGGAGTGTGGTATGCGACAGTTCTTCATATATACCAGCTCATTATCTTTCAATCTGAGTTTTTGTTTATAAAAATTATTAACAGTTATCTTCTCAGATTCTATGGCAAATATGTCAACAAATTCAGAGCATATATTCCTTAATCTGTCCTCGACAAATTTAGGAAAATTTCTGGATAATCTTTCCAGTTTTTCTCGATCTTTTTGAGAATCTCGGCTCTGTTGGACAATGTCGTAGTCGTTTAGACTTTCCGTTCGTATTTGAGGATTTGAAATAATAATATTCTCGTTTGTTGTGTTAACAATTCTAACGAGTGGCATTGATTTCAAAGTTATTGTACTCGCAATATAAACACCATTCTGTAACATTTGGTTTGGAATCAATACTTCATCTTCACTACTCTGAACATTGATAAGTCTTATCACTTCAGATCTTGCAGGAAGAGATATGGAGTTGATTTGCGGTGCATTTCGCATCTCCAAAGCGATATCATATGGACATTCTTTAGATCTTAAAATAATCAAGTCCTTGTCGCTCTGATAATCGAGTACACAATTATATTTCCGTATGAAATCCATACCTATTATTCCGTCAGATGGAATTGGGAAGTCATCTTGAACAACATGAAATTCATGTGCTATAAGGAGATCTTTGGCTTTCAAATCCGTTTCGACTTTCCCAAGTGTAGTTATCAAACCTTGTCCTACACCACTAATAGTTGTCGTTATATTCGCATCAATTTGTTCGTTAAGAACTTTACCGATTTTAATTATAAAAATATCGACTCCCGTGTCTACTAAAAATGTGGATCTCTCTCCGTTTAATGTAGTCCCAATGGAGAGGTAGCTATAAAGAGATAGATTGAAGTTGTAAATTTTATTTTTCATTTGCTTTATATTAGGGGTGCATATTAGTTTTCCGAAACATTGTCGGTTACGATTTGATTATTATCATATGAAATATTGTCATATGAAATTCTATCGTTTCTTTTACGATTATCAAAAATTTCTCGGTCGTGGTATTTATCTTTACTCCTTCGACCGGAATTGTAGTCATTGTAAAAATTCTCCTTGCCTACGATACAGTAACGTTTGCGTTTACGATTATTTCCGCATTTATTATCAATATTATTGGCATTACCGAATAATATATTTGGTTGTCTATATGATTCGGTACAATTACTGATGAACTTGGCAAGTAGTTCATTCAAGTTTGAAAAACTGCCTGCCTCTATTATAAATTTCACCCTTTCGTTTGCAATTTTTGGCAATTGCCCTTACCTCTGCTTGGGTTGAGTATTTAGTTGCCAATACTAATGGCACTCCGTCTGAAATATAGGCATTTTCCAAAGATTTTGTCAAGGATTCAATTTTAGTAGCATATGAATTCGCACTGCTACTGCCTTGACGGATATTAAAAAGTTTAGCCGAGGCAAGCTCGACTGATTCGTATTTCACGGAATATTTTAATTTCAAAGCAATTTCTCGGAGAGTTGTTTCCGAAGTAATTAAGTTCCTTACGAAACCTTTTAATTTGGTTTTCGCAAGCTTCACTGCCAGGGTCTCGTGTGATTCCCTAATATAGAGTTTGCTAAAAACTGAAAAATTCCTGTTTTCTAAAATTATAAAAACCGCGGTTTCGGTTATTTTTCGGTTTTCTTGTGATATTAATACAATTGTTTTAAAATAATTAAATATACAAAAGAATTAAATATTTTAATACGTTCAAGATATTTATTGAAATTCGGTTGAATTTCTCACTCGAATAAAGAAAAATTACTCCGTTTCTAGACCTTTACGAGAGAAGAAAAAAAACACGGAAAACCGTTATAAATATAATTTTTTTATTCTTTTGTCGGCAACTAAAGCTGTATTTTCAAGAGTTTAAATTTTAGCAAATTGTTTAGAACAATATAAAGTTAAAATTTCACAAATTTCGTGAACTACGAAATAGTATTTTTTTTAAATACGCTGTGAAAATCTGAACTGAATAAATGAAACTCAATATCTCTTAAACCGCCTCTTTTTGGTGACTTGACTTAACTTATGTTATCCGTAATAACAAAAAATAAAATATTCTTTAAACTAATATTTAATGGAGTAAATGTTCATTACAATTAAATACAAAATTTTGTAAAATAGGAGCTGATCCCTTTTCGATATTCAAGATTCAACCAACATTTTCCTGAGCGCTCAGAAATTAGAGACTGTAAAATATGATCATTTTCAGAGTGCTGCAATTTTCGAGTCATAAATGAAACATAATAGACTCGTATTTATGAGTGTATTCGATATTTTTTTTTAGTTTTTACATTACTCAAAAATAACTCAAAAATTAATCTTAAATAATAGCTCAGAAAATTCTAAATTTTCCAACAATTCTCATAATTCAGGGTCTTTTATGAGTCGTAAAAGTGCTCTCGGAAAGAGGCTACATCGGTGAAGAAATACTCCCTCATATAGGTATAATTTCAGAAGGTATTAGGGCTCTTTTATGAGTCTTTTCGGATTCCAATTGCACACTAGGATGCAATCTAGTTAATTATTCTAATTGGTTAATGTCGTTGTTAAAAACCGGCTTATTTTTGTCGGTTTTGAGGCTTTAAAAACCGCGGTTTCGGTTTCGAATAAAACTAAACAGCAAACTTTACCCTAATAGAGTCAACAAGCTCAAGGGCATCTAGAAAACTCTGTAGGTTTTCTGCCCTGCCATAAAGTCTGGAAGGAGCTTTGAGGCTGAATTTAAAAATTCTACCCCTGGTTGTGGCATTTGAAATCGTATTTAATAAGGAAAAAAAATCTTCAAATTTTCGACTATCCTACCTTATGTAGGCCAATGTTAAAAAGAATGGAAAAAAATGTGTATATGTGTCATTACATCCGCTATCCGTTTCCTTTTGGCAATATATCTCGGTTGTAATGGCAGATATCGGTCATCTGGTTGTTTGGTGACCGTATAAATTTTATCACACTGCGGGAGTGTCATGTATGAATCACCACATTTGAAAAAATTATGAAAACAAATAATTGTTAGTAAAATTTTTTTTAATTTCCACACATGTATTTTTTCAATTTTATATTAATTTTTGTTTATTTATATTAAAGCATTTTTTCAAATTTCAGTTTTCCTTTTCTTTTCTTTTTTTTCTTAAAAAAAAAATTATATAAAAAAATGTTCAATTTTGCAAAAAGATTATTTTCTTTTTTTTTCAAATTCTAATTTTATGTTTTTTTTTTAGTTTTATAAAAAATAGTTTTTATAAATTTTATATTTATTTTATAAAAAACAATTAAACAATGTTATTAATTTTATATTATTTCAAATATTTTTTAATGAAAGGAGTCAATTTTAGGGCACCTACCTTTTATGTACTGGTAAGGTATTTCTTAATATTAGTCCCGATGAGCGTTGAAAGCCATTATTTTAGACGTTGGTATGATTGCTTCTAAAGAATTATTTATTAGCTGTGGAACAGGCGTGAGATAAAATAGATCATATTCATTTTGATGTGTTAGTGGGATGAGCAAGGTGCAGATAATGTGCTGGTTTGAAATTGCTCCCTGAGCTGTCGTTACACCATACAAATGAATGATATCTGCGACTGGTAGACTTAGCTCTGCTGGAAGGTTTGCCTTTATGTTATCAACTTCAGCAGAAAATTGTTGTGGCGTCACCAGAATAGGGCTTATTCGAACATGAATCAATACCATGAAATACCTTACCAGTACATAAAAGGTAGGTGGCCTAAAATTGACTCCTTTCATTAAAAAATATTTGAAATAGTATAAAATTAATAACATTGTGTCAGCTATTAAGTTGATTATGGATGTGTGCATTTTTTCAAATTATCAGCAATGATAAGTAATTGGACACTCAGAGACAAGATGATCTGTGATTGATGGTTATTGTCATTGTTTGTGAGGTTAATTCTGAAGTTGATTTTTTTGAAGTTGGTTTGCGTACGATTTTCAGACTACTTCCTAAGTAGAGTCGAGGAACGATGTCTGATTCCGCAGAAGACTATGTAAGTGGGCTTCGTTGGTTTTTATACTGTTAATAGTATTGGTCATTTCTTATGCATATTTGGAGTCAAGAACGCCAAATAAGGAATTCGCTACATTTCCGACGATGTCTATTGATTCTCGTTTTTTTCTTCTTGCGAGTTTTTCTATACCGGCCTCCATTTTGTCCTTGAGATTTTGGAAATGAGTTAGTAGTCCGTCGCATTGATTGTTGAGGGATGGGTTACTGCAGGACTTTTTCAGGGCAGATGTTCCAGTAATTACCAGCTGTAATTCTTTATAGAAAGGAGTCAGTTCATAATAAATGAGGGGTTTCCATTCTGCGAGGATTGGTTTCACTTGACCAATATTTTCGAAATGTAAGCCAGGGTTGCTAGTGATCTGCGTGTAAGAAACTTCTTGGCATACGACTAATGGAAAAAATAATACTAGGAGCACCAGTAGACTTGTTGTGGTTAAAGTACAACGTTTTGGGGGTGGTGCCCCTTTATTGTCGCCGTTGGGTGAAGTGCTTCTCTTAAGTATTGACTTGTTATCTGTTACTTCATTGTCAGCGGTCGTTATTGGTGGCTCTAGAGGAAGAGGAGCGAGTAAGTGGATTGCTCGCTTGATTATACCATTAGAAGTTTTGACAGCCGCTGCTCTAACGACACCATCTAGAGGGGTATATTTCTATTACCTTTCCGAGCCGCCATGTCATGGTCCCTAATTGCAGATTTTGAGCCTTGGTTTGCCACTTGTTACGTTGCTGAAGTTCATTGAGATATTCTTGTGACCATCGTTTCCAAAATTGATGTTTTATTCGCGATACTAGTTCCCATCGTTTTGCAAGTGTCGTTGAAGTTGATTGTGCAGTTGCATCAACTTGTGCCATGAGATGCTCACTAATTAAGAAATGACTAGGCGTTAGAGCAGCCTCGTCATTAGGATTATTCGGCAATGGTGAAATTGGTATTGAATTGAGGATTGCTTCGACCTCGATTATTACGGTTTCCATTTCTTCATAAGTCAGAGATGCATTTGCTATTTCTTTAACCTATAACCGTTTGGCGGACTTGACTGCAGCTTCCCATAGTCCACCAAAATGCGGGGCTCGCGGAGGAATAAAATGGAAACTAGATTTTTTCTTGAGCATCTGTAGCGAATAACGTGGATGACAACTCTGCCAGTTGATTCCGAGCTCCCACGAAGTTAGTTGCGTTGTCGCAATAAAGATGCTGACAGTGACTCCTACGACTTAAAAATCTCTTAAATGAAGGCGTCGGTGGTAAGGTCCGTTACTAGTTCCAGGTGAACTGCTTTTGTAGAAAAGCAACAGAAAACGGCAATGTACGCCTTCTGGGGCCGTTCTCCTCTCATTTTGAAGTGAACCCATATGATCCACAGTAGTCAACTCCAGTATTTATAAAGGGTCTTGCTGGCGTTGATCTTTTTTCTGGTAAATTTCCCATGATTTGCTGAAGAAATTTTGGTTTCGATCTTGCACATTGGACACATTTATGAACAGTTTCCCGCGCCAAATGCTTGCCTTTGATGGGCCAAAAGCGTCGTCTCACGATTGCAAGGAGTGTGCTAGGACCGCAGTGTTTATTTTCCTTGTGTGTCGACTCAAAAATTGGTCTGCTGATTGTGTCGATATAGGGCAGTAGCATTGGATGTTTGGCATTAAAAGACAACATGGGTGCTTCTAATCTGCCCCCAACTCTTAGAATATTATGTTCATCCAAAAATGGTGCTAAGCTTTTAATCTGACTCGATCCTTTGAGTTCCTTTCGTCTTTGCAATTGCTGAATCTCTTCTTTGAAAGTATGCTGTTGAGTAATTCGAACAATGATGGCAAGCGCGTCGTGAAGTTCAAAAGGTGTAAGAGTTCGCTGGGTTTGTCGGTCTGCCGGACTAGTTTTGGCGTTTTTTATAAATCTTAGGATGTATCCCATTGTTCGTTGAAGCGTTTTTAATGAATTTCTATGGTTTATGCTGTGCAGAAAGGTTTCACTATTGACAGCAATCAGTGAGTTATAAGGGTTTTGCTTCTGTTCAGTGATCGGCACGTCAGAATTTAGACACAAATTAGGAGGCCAAAGGTTTTCGTCTCCATGAAGAAAGAACGGCCCATACATCCAGTGGGGTGTATGCTGTAACTGTTGTGGATCCAATCCTCTAGATATGATGTCTGCTAGATTGTCCTTGGAACTCACATGTCGCCATCAGGTACCGTGCTTTCTTGAATTGATGCTATTCGATTTGCTACGAATGTATGAAATGAAGGTGATCTTGAATTTATCCATGTTAAGACTATTTTCGAATCGGCCCAGTAGAATGTTGGCGTCGTACACATGTCCAGGCCGAGCTTCACCTTTGCAGCCAAATTAGCACCCAACTGAGCAGCACATAGTTCTAATCTTGGGAGCGTTTGCTGTTTGAGTGGAGCGATACGAGATTTCGCACATAGCAAGTATACGATTACTGTTTTGTTTGGTAGACAAGCTCTGACATATTGCGGCTCCATACGCCTTTTCGGAGGCATCTGTAAAGACATGAAGTTGTGTAGTGCTGGGAATCGCTCCTTTATAGATATGCCGATGCACTTGAAAGTTTTCGAGTTCACGTAGATTACTTCGAAAATTTCGCCCAGCGTGAATCAAATTCTGACGGCACCACTTCGGCCCATGAAAGATTCAAGGTCCATAATTCCTGGACAAACATTTTTGCTCTGACGACTACTGGGGACAGTAGCCCGAGTGGGTCAAAAATGCGCGCTAAATCCGACGTGACTGTCCTTTTAGTTACCGCCTTGATTGGTTGCATGTTGACCTTGATTCTAAGTAGGTCATCTTTGGGTAGCCATACTAATCCTAGTCTAGACTGACTTCTTGATTATCAGTGGCAATATTGTGGAGTAGTTGGGTATGATTGGCGCACCACTTTCGTAAATTAAACCCGTACTTAGCCATGGCATATTGTAGTTGGCGTTGAGTTTCTAAAGCTGTGTTCAAACTATCCACCTAATCCATCATCGAAATAAAAATTCTTTTCCAGAAAGCTGGCTGCTAAAGGAAATTGGATCTTATTGTCATGGCTTATTTTCTTCAAACATTTGATTGCCAGATATGGCGCTGGCCTAGTGCCATATGTGACTGTGTTCATAAGGAGATAATGGTTGCTGTCTGCTTTCGATCTCCTCGAGTTTCCAACATCGTTCAAAAGCCATATTCATTTTATCCTCTTAAGTTAGAACACCGCATATTGCTGTTGATAGCTGTTCGCCAGATACCTTTCTTGATACTATCCAGCCAAAGGTTGTATTTTGTAACATTGGAAGGTCATCAGCCAGTTTGATTTGTCCGATAGCAAGTAGTTGATGGTAATATTCTGCCCCTAACAAAATGTCGATTTTCTGGACGGTTAAAGGTTGGGTCTGCCAATGCTATGTTGTTGGGAATCGACCACTTTTCGATGGGTAGTAGTTGAGCGGGCTGAGGAGAAATTATTTGTGGCAACACGAATGCCTCAAGCCGGGTTGAAAAATTGTTGAGACGGGATTGAAGCGTAATGTTGACTCGGTGTTGGACCTTGGTGCGGTTTTTTCCAATGCCGTTGATTGAAATCGAGGTAGCCCTTGCGGGGAGTCCAAGCTGTGTGACTAACCTCTCCGTAATGAGGTTTACTTGTGATCCCGAATCGAGAATTGCCTTGCATTCAGTTTCTAAACCGATCGCTTTGACTTTTACCAATGCTGTTCCTAGTAAAACATAGGGTCTTCTGTTTACGGAACTTGCTGCCATGCTTTCAGCTTCTTCGGTTGGTGTATTGACCAGAGATGTCGCGTTTTCTGTTGTGGGGTTGTTTGGCGTGACTGCTTCTTTGGTTGACTCAGTTTCCTTTTTTGATTTACCACGTTTCCTTGATATTAGATTAATTTGTGGTGTTGATTCCAAATGTACCAAAGTGTGGTGCCGCTTTCCACATTTCTGGCAGCGGCCTGAAGTGGTGCACTGTTTGGTCATATGGGTATTATTGAAGCAGTTAACACATAACTTCTGCTTCTGTACCAGGTTAAGTCTGTTGGTTGGGCTTAGCTGGATGAATTCCTTGTGTCGGGGTTGTGCCGTAAGCGCGCACGTTTTGTTAGTGGAAACAGTTTTCTCCTTGTATCCCATTGCCTCAAGGGTGTGGAAGTAGTTCTCGAGGAAGGTTAGAAATTGGCTGATGTGTTGCAGCTCCTTTGGGTTGGAGATCGGTTGCTCATATTGAGTATGCACGGTTTTGTCCACCTTTTTAACCAGTATGTGGATTAAGAGATGATCCCACGCCGAAATTTGGAGTCACATATTGGAGAGGGCTGCCAAGCATTCCTTCGTTGTATCGTGCAATCGCTTAATAGCACCTAAGGTGGATGCACCAGATGGTTGGTCAAGTAGTCTTTGAACCGCTGTTGCCACCATTAGTCTTTTGTTGTCATACCGATCCTGCAGCAGTTGCCGCGCAGTTTGATAATTTTCTGCCGTAACAGCGAGATGATTAATAAGGTTCGCTGCTTCACCAATGATATTGGTCTTTAGATACCACATTTTATGAGCGTCAGACATCTGTTGCTCATCAACAATCTTCCTAAATAAGTGGGAGAACGATGTCCACTTCATATAATCACCATCAAATTGGGTAATGGTGATTGTGGGTAATGGTAGAGTAGATGGTCTAGCCATAGTTTCTCTGGTTGAGTGGTGGTGTTGTATATTGGCAGTGGTGAGCTGGATGATTGCTGACTGAGAAGCTTGCTCGAGGTGAACATATCTGCTTGAATCGTACCCAGCGACGTCCGGGTCGGGATATTTATCCAACACTTCATCATAAAGCTCTTCTAGTTGCTGCCATAGTTGGGTGATTGTGGCCCTTTTTCACATCGTAATCAGGCCCATCCTGACCTGGCTGCAAATGAAGACCTTGTAGCTGTCGAGTAAGAGCTGTCATTTTTCCGAGAGACCGACTGATTAGTCCATCGTGACCACCTGCAGCACCAGATGCATCAGCTGCAGCTGTTTGTAGCTGATCTGTGGTCGCAGTTTTGGAACTAATAAGTTCTTTGTCACCAGATATTGGGCCTTTATTACCAAGCTCACGTTCCATTATCTCTATGTACTTTAACGTCATGGTCTGAATTCGAGTGTAGTGGTCGGATATGAAGTTCTCATCGGATATGTCTAGATCCTTTAAGCCGCGCAACTCATTATCTGCATGTTCAAACTCTGTCCATGCGGCTTTTATACGGACCAGTCGGTCGTGATAATAGGCCGCTGTTTTCCGACTGGCTGGCTTTCCGCCAACCCCAGTCGTTATTTTGTTGAACCATTCGATCTAGTCGCAGAGCACAATATCGATAATGAATGCCAGTCGATAACTTTCGTCGAATTTTTCTTATAATGGAAATTATAACTTTGGTTCCCTTATACTAAGGGAAAATTAGCAATGAAAATAAAAAGGTATCTCCTAAAATATCTGCTATACGTTCAGTTAATTATTTAGACTTAGTAATATGTGGTATGTAGAACAATATGTGGTATATAGAATGTTATAAAAGACAAAAGCGTCTATTGGATAACTATAAATCTTATTTTCTCTTTATAGCTTTCATCCTTTGTGCTAGTGAATACAACAGAGAAAAAGTATTGATGGTAAATTGGCACGATATTAATTTGTCTGTCAACATATAGGAGGTACACGAAGGAAGCACTTAACTTTTTGTATCATAATACTTTACTTATTTGCAGATAGAATTATATATATTATAATTTGCATATTGACCATGTACTAAGTCGAGCTGGCCTTCGTTTATATGATAAACCCATATTGTGCAATTCACAAATACACTCCCAGGATGAACTGATCTCTGCTGATAGCCTTGGCATACCATTGCATATGGATGAAAATTCTTTTGAAACAGGTTTAATGAAACTACGTAGTCCTGACACTTCTTTAAGTGAAACCATTCACATCAGTGATTTAACAAATTATTTACTGAACATCTTTATACATTAAATGTAAATAAATTTGAACTTGCATAAAATCACACAAATATTGATGAACAAATTCCAAACCTATGGTAAACTCAAGTTGAGCTGAACCTTCCATAATGTTATTTTCACCACTGACTAATCCTTAAAGTTTCAAGTGTACCAAAGTTGATATTTGTGATAAAAGATTACATGTCAATCAAACTTTTTCATCCAGCATAGCATAAACGATCAAAGTTAAAAGATTTGGGACCCTATGATGATAATTGTCCATAAAAGATTTATTATTATGTTTATATAACATTATCTATTGATTGTATAAATGAAGTACTTGATACAAAATTGAACACCATTTACAGTGATTATTTCAATGAATATAAATTTTATTTAAAAATATATATGTATGCGCCACTTAGACTTGTGTCGTTCTTAAGTGACTAGTTCAATTGAATAGAAAGACCTTAACCAGAATTCCACTGCACGATTATCATCTGACGATATCGATATCGTGACGATTGTGTTGCTTCACGTAGCGGAAATTCTTGCAATCGTTTTTTTTTTTTGGAAGTTAATTTGGTTTCCATAAGCACAAAATCATCAAAACGCTATCATCAAAACGCTTAAAAATGCACGATATCAAAATAGCAATCGTGTTGCATATTTTCTTTTTTAAAAGACAAAAAAACTTTATTTTTGCTTTATTTTATATCTTAATCATCAAAGTTATAATTTCTTATAAAATAATATGTAAAAAGTCATAATGATTCATCATTGCACATCTTATTTGCAAAATTGTTTGACAAGCGAAGTTATTTAGCCTTTAAAATATTAACGCTGGATATCGTAGTGACAGTTTGGGCGTTAACTATTAATTAATCCAAAAATTTGTTATTGTGAATATAATTTCTTAATATTTTCTATTAATATATAAATACATTTAGTTTAAACAGAAAGTGATATTAATTTATGATCTTGAGTCAAAACTAAAATAACATTCATTTACTTAAAATAACAGATCAACTAAAACATTTCCCCCACTCATCATAAATACATTTATGTTAAAATTAACCCTTCAGTATAAGACACAATATAATTAAACACTTTTTAGTTGGCAAAGAAAATCCCGGGATTTTTATTTAATTAATTAGCTCAATTTTATAAAGCAAGCGCGGTTTACTGGCATTGCCCAGATTTTTTTTAAGAATGTACTTTTTGTTATTATATTATAAAATAATGCAAAAGGTAATGATACATAATTTTTGGTAATGCAGATAGTAATGAGGTGTCATTACCAATATTTTGCTGGGAGGGTTAAGTTTAACATAAATATTAAAAGAAAATGTTAATATTGTATATACAAGACAATAACAAATTTTTGAATTAATGGTACTGCATGACAAAATCCTGACTTAAAAATTAATAGAGCTCTCACCATCAATTCTATATAAAGCACCGCTCAAAATTATAGCACACTTACTAACAGTAAATTCGTTCTTGAATACCTCGCCAACGGTCCAATAGAAAATTATAAATTTTTGAGTTTATAAACACAATTTGATTGGAAATTTAGAAATACAGATACTTCCTTTTTTATCTAACCTTGAAGAAAAAACATTGGCAGTAAGGCTATGTAAGCTCCAAACGAGTGGTTCAAAATTATAGCGCACTTACAGAGAATATTAAAAAAAGGCTTTATATATTGCGAAATATTTTAGTATTTTGATTTTAATTAATTACTAAGCTTGTTTTTTTAAGAAATTAACTACTTTTTAATAAAAATTTCACAAATTTGAGTTTCAATTTTGGGAAAATATCAAACTGTTCGCAATTTTCAAATAGAAAAATATGATTTTTGCTAAACTGATTTAGATTTATTTGTAAATTTCAGAAAAATATCGTGTTGTGTTGGGCTTAAAATATGGGATTTCATATTTTAGAAGTTATGGCTTCGGAATACTATCGCCATATTTAATTCAAAATCATCATCTAAAAAAGTACAAAAATATTGGGAATTTGGTTCAAATTAATCTCTGCTATTAAAACTTTATAAAAACACAAATACAATTGTAACATCATCTGATATTCATATTCAAGCCCTATGTTCAGCCGCTCTATTCTACAATGCCTTTACCTCCCATGTCGTATATCCTTGTAACAATGTTAAAAACACTTCACTTATCTTTTATGCAAAAATTCTTTTATAAGTGATTTTTTGTCAAAAAAAAAATGTAAAACAAGTAATTTTTCACTAAAATATTTACTTGTTTAAATTTATTTGCATTATGTTTCAATTGTTTCTTAATGCAATTTCGGCCCATACCTTAATTGTATATGCTGAGAATTTTTGGTATTGTTTCATAATTATAGCCTTATCTTATTCCCAAAGATGGGTAATGATATTGTTTTTGAAAAGTGATTCTGAGTACCACAGATTAATTTAAACTCACTTCTCAATACTGTTGTAATATTTTTGATGATGATTTTCAATAAAATATGACGATAGTATAAAAATAATGAATAAAAAAATAGATATTACTAATAGAGGGAAATACAGGGGTTTTTAAGCAATTTCTTCACAAATCTAGTCTGCTTGGGACTAGACTAGAAATTTAATTTTTTATTTTTCGTTTACATTTCATGCTATTCTACCATCCAATTGGTAAATTTGAAGTTAAAAGCCATTCCTAAGCTCAAAGTAATTACTTCGAAATAATTGCAAAGTTTTATTCATATGACCCATTATATTTTACGCCAGATACATCACGATATTTTACATGAAATTACAAATCTAGTAGTATATGAACCGTGAAGATGATCTGATATCAAATTAATAAAAATCAGTTTACAAAACTTTTTCAAATTTTTATTTTGCAAAAAAGGTTATTTTTCTATTTGGAAATTAAGAACAGATTGGTATTTTCTCAAATTTTGAAAACAAATTTGTGAAATTTTTGGTAAAAAGTAGCTAACATCTTAAAAAACAAGCTTAGTAATGAATTTAAATCAAAATACTAAAATATTTCGCAATATATAGCCTTTTTTAATGTTCTCTGTAAGTGCGCTATAATTTTGAACCACTCCTTTGGAGCTTACATTTTATTAATTTTTTTTATTATAATTTTAATTTGTTCTATACGTTTATTTAAATTAGCCTTCTTGCCCAAAATCTTCTGTAAATTTACGCAGTTTAATTAAATCATCATCATTAACTGTAGGCTTTGTACGCAACAATAATTTTAACATATCACGTATTGTAACAGGTTGTTCGAATAGTTTGTCACCTGGCACATCCACCCAGTTCATTTCTGTAGTTCCATCATCACCAGGAGAACATGGTACTAATAAATCATCGCATATCACATCTTTATAAAGTGGCGATGGATCTGTCACTTTATTAAAACGTGTAGCAGTTTGTACTTTACATACTGGTTCCATAATAGCATCTCGGACAATAATTGATATATCGGCACCAGAGTAACCCTCTCTTTTACCAGCCAATTCCTTTAAATTTTCATCCGTCAATACATGCGTTGTATTGTCCAAATTTATCTTAAACATAACCAAATGAGCATGTGAGGGTATATAAATACGCTTTTGAAAACGACGACGAATAGCCGAATCCAAAACCCAATGTACTTATATTCGTAGCACCCAATAATAAAATCCCATCGGTATCATTGAACAATTTCGTCAATGAAAATATCCGATGGTTTATGTTGGCGAGCCAATTCAAAAAAATTCTTTACTAATTTCTCAGATTCACCCAACAGAACTGAACTAGAAACTGAGAAAAAGTGGAATTGTTGGCTTCGGTGGCCACAGCTTTGGCTAAATATGATTTACCGTTACCAGGAGGACCGAAAAGTAAAATACACTTCCTTGGCAGCATCTAAACCAGCAAGATCTGACCTTTTTACTTTTGCTTTTTAAATAACAATGGCCCCCTCAAGTTTACTTCGTAATTTTTTCTTTTGCGGATCTTTACCATCTGAGTCACTACCACTTTTTTACCTTGTCGTCTTTGCAGCTAGATTCACCTTCCTTGACTGGCTTCTTACCCTTTTTCAAATATTCCGTAAGTTTTTCGGCACGATCTAAATACTGAAAGCACTTGGCTCTTATGGAATCTTTAGCTTTTTCTCCTTGAGCCTCATATTCAGAGCTTCGAAGAATTAATTCCCTAATTTCCTTTTTTTGAACTGAATTTATATTTTGGGAATGAATTCCTTTTTTTTCATTCGATTTATATTAACCCTCTAACCGGCCTAAGCTTTTTTGCAATGAAATTTATACCATGTGTTCCTCACGAAAAATAAACAATAAGTTCTTCTACAAATTTTTTTTTCGTTGCCTACTTTAGGCGATATGGGCCAAAATAGTTTCAGGGTGAATCTCGAAATCTAGCGCATAAAAATTACTAGGTTTTGGGCACAAATTACTTCTCTTACCAAGATGTAATTGCAATAAAAAAATTACATTTTTTGTGCTGTTACGTAAGAGGATGTAGCGATTTTCGTTTTTCGAAAAACGCGAAATTGAGCGAAAACGCACCAAAACTTCAATATATATTATTCAAATTTTTAAACTTTGCTACCTATACCAAATACATTCTTTTTGCCAAATTTCAGAAAAATCCCTCTATTCGTTTTGAAGTTAAGGCGATGTCCTTTAAAGGTATCCTTATGGGATCCTGTGCGTCGTTGAACCAAAGTAAGGAACTTTTTGTATAGCTTAAGCTCCAATCTTACTTCATGGTCACTATCAATTGTTTTAGTGAATTTAAATATGTTTTTAAGATTTTTGAAAATTTTGGTTGTTTTAAAATATTTCATTTTTGAAATTTTACAACATTTTATCTTTGACACTTTCTCGCTTCCAAACCGTGCATTGTATACAAACAAATTCTTCACAAAAAATTTAATAAATTTTGTTTTCTGTTGAAAATGCATAATTTCTTATTACAAAATACTCCTTTGGCGCATTTCTGGTCAATTTAATATACCCCGCCTGGAGGCGGGCTTGCCTGTTAGAGGGTTAAAAGAATTCATTCATTTTTTTCTAATGCCTTCATAAAAGTTTTTTAAAATCATTCAATAAGGAATTCATTCAACTCTAGTTAATTCCACTTTTGGTCAAGGAATTCATTAAATTCTAGTTAATTCAACTTTTAGTCAAGGAATTCATTCAATTCTAGTTAATTCAACTTTTAGTCAAGGAATTAAGTTTATTTCGTTTAATTACCTAAGGAATTACATTTTTTTCGTTTAATTCCCTAGGAATTAAATTTTTTTCGTAAAAGTTGAAATAACTAGAATTGAATGAATTCCTTGACTAAAAGTTGAATTAACTAGAATTGACCAAAAGTTGAACTTGAATTAATTCCTTGACTAAAAGTTGATTTAACTAGAATTGAATGAATTCCTTGACCAAAAGTTGATTTAACTAGAATTGAATGAATTCCTTGATCAAAGGTTGAATTAAGTGCACAGTTGAATGCACTTAGCCAAAAGTTGAATTAACTAGAATTGAATGAATTCCTTGACTTCAAATTGAATTAAATAGTGTTGAATGAATTCTTTAGTGAATGAATTATTTAATTTTAATTCTTTACGCTTTAGTCAGGGAATTCATTCTATAAATTTGAATTCTTTGAATTCATTCACAGGAATTAATTCCTGCTTATGTTTTATTGATGAATTCATTCCTTGAATTAAAGAACTGAATTAAATTTTTGGGAATTCATACCAAAAAGGAATTAATTCTTTAAAGCTCTGCTCATATTTAATGGCATGTAGCCTCTTCTGTGGCTTTGGTTACTAAATCAATGGCTTTTTGAAGGGTAGTACCTGAAGCCATTGCAAATACAAAGTTGCTATTTATTTTTTACTGCAAAATTATTAAGTTGCTTTTAGTTGCCACTAGACCAGTGATGTAAGCCATGTAATGCCGGTCAGTCGATCAGCTGCCGATCACTTCCCTCAGCCGCGCCGCCGCCGGTCATTATCGGCTGCAAACGGCTAACCGGCTGAAGCTGGTGGGAATATGGGAATTTTTTTATGAGTTTAAAATCTGGCGTTTTGTGCACAGAAATACTTTAATTTCATATTTCTTAAACACAAATAATGCATAGATAGATACTTATTTTTAATTGAGGTTTGGAAGTTAGTAAATTTCGAGTCACTGATACTTAATATGGTTTCAGAATTATTCTACTATAATTTGAAGAATCTCACAATTGAAACGCATGTTAAGCATTTGATTCTGCAGTACTCACAAGGAAGCTATACCGATTTGTTCCCAAGTTGTCAAATTTACGATAAATGCTAATTTACTACTTAAAGTAGTACGAACTGTGAATTTCATAATCTTAAGTGAATTTGAATTCAACACAACGACAATTTCATATACAAATTAGCTATTCGTGAACATTTTTTTTTTTCAAAACAGATAGTATTGGACATGCTGTTCTAGGTTGTTTTGTTTTAACATCAAATTGCTAGGGTATAATTCAATTGAAAGACAAACCCTGAATTGAGAACCCTACTTTAATCGAAAGTTTAACAAATTAGTAAGATTTACCGATTGTTTCAGCTTCATATAGTTCCACATTATTGCGTTCTGCTTTATGAAATCCGGTTTGTGCGGGAATGGCGTGATGCGAAGGCGTCATTAAGCTACAACCTTTTACAGTAAACCTCAATCTCCGATCAGTAATAAAATTTGTTTTATATCAATATAGAGAAAGAAAATCCTCAAGACACATGGTTAATTTTGTTGAGTGTTTAAACTTTTTTTATTTTGTGTCAAATATTACAAAATAAATTATCCATAAGTGTACCGGCTTGGAAAAATTGTGTAGTTTGCTAGATCATTGATTTTCAACTTTATAATTTCGGAAATTTCGCTCACGTTGGCAGAAAATCAGTACACCACGTGTGAATTTTCACATGTCTTACAATTTCGATTATTAAGGTAAGACCACTTCTGAACATTGGAATACCTATTTCCTAAAATGTCGTATTTTTTTTTTATCAGAATTGCTCCCGATTTGAAATTAGAAGGTCGCAGCTACTTAACCTTAAAAAAAATATCCTATCCAACACCGAAATTTCAACCACATGTTCTTAGATCTTACATACTGTGTATATATAGATGTGATTTCGTGAAGTATACAAATTAGCGTAGTATTGTATATATAGTGCCAAAGAGTTCCTTGGGAAATCATTGATGACTAGGATCATATTGTAAAAATCATAATTGTCTTGATTTTTTTTTTGGACTTTTAAAAATTTTTTTTGGGATCATCTTTTATAAATTTCTTCATAAATTTTTGTATTAATATAACTATTAACTACCTCCGGGAAATTTTAACATATCCTAAATAGTTCCAATTTATTCAAAGTATTGCACTTAATTTCTGTTAATTACAAATCTAAATTTTGTTTACGTTTTTCTAATATACTTTGTTTATTTTCGGGTTATGGGGTGAGGGTACCTTATCAAACACTTTTAAACATAAAAACACTATATTTTTATTTAAACGTTATAAAATAAATTTTGTAATTATTTATTTTTGGGTTTTGTTTATATCATTATATTTAAGTGTATTTACAACAGTTCAAATAAGAATTAGTTTTAGGTTTGTTATACGGCCCTATGTTCCACTGGGAATTAAAGGATTAAATATATATTGTTATACATAACGTTAATTATTCTAAAAAAAAAAGAAAATGTTTTCAGCATAGTATTTATTATTTGTTTTTCTTGTTGTGTGTATGTTCTTGTTTCTTGCTTTATTCGCGCACACTTTAATGTCTACTAGCACCCTAGTTAAGTAGACTGTAGTTGTGCCTGTTGACAGCTAATGCTTATGACATGTAGGGGGCGTTGTTCTCTACAGCGTTGCCATTGTTCACTGGCGTGAACATACATACTTTACTATAGTTTTACTATTTAATTCATAAAATTATTTTCATTCATAAGTCCTATACTTCTTAATTTTTTTTTGTTAGAGAATTAGTCTTAAGTTCATTCATAAAATAATTTTTAATTTTAGTTTTTCTCATATTTATCACATAATCCTCTTCCTTATATTCGTATTGCTATTTTCTTTGGCTCTTTATATTTCGACTTAATTAAAGAATTTAGTATTACAGTAAACAGTGAGGGGTCGGGGTATCAAAAGTGAAAGTGTAAAAATATTGATATTTGTATTCAAGTTCAAGTTAAAAACATAAGATTTATTAATTACTGCGATTTTTTATATCCAAAATCGAAATAATACGAGTTATGAGGAAGAGAATTATTTTAGTGTGGATTAGCTTATGAAAAAAAACACATTAATAGAATTGAACTCAATATTTCCAAAATTTTTAAATCAATTTGATTCTACAATGCAAAAAGGCCTTTTAATCATCATAATCTCCATAAAAACGAAAAACCTGTAAGTAATATTATTTTGGTTTCTTCTAATTCTGTTGAGTTTAGGCTGTGCGAATTAGTGTTTATAAGTAACCAAATGTTCTTAAATATGTAGAATTTCTGACACTAAAATGTTGATGTAAATCCATTAATCTAAACTTATTCGTTTCGGTTGCCAACCATGATTAAAAGACAAAGTACAAATTTTTTTCCGAAATCGTTCAATAAGAAAGGACGAATTGCCTCACATTCTATTTCACTGATCCCGTCCACTTTTGGGAAAGTGGTAAAAAATATTTTTAAAAAACGCAGTGCAAAAAAAAAATTTGTTTGTGCGGTGCCACGCCCCCTCGTCACATACCACCCACATTTATCGCATTGTTTAGCAATATTGTTTATAAAGAGCCGTGATTACTTTGATTAAGATAGGATTGAGAGGAGCCAAGAGAAACTTATATCAAAAGGTAAAATTAGGAATGTCCCAACATTTCCATGTATGTTCTATCGTATTGTTGATAATGCTTATTTTCACATTCAGACCTTTGAAGAAGTACTTTAAATAAAAGGATTTTTTTTAAATTGTGTTTTTTTTTTGACAGATACTTTTAAGGAAAAAAATACTTGTTTTTCAGAAAAAGTGTTTTTGCAAAATGGTATTTTTTATTTGGAAAAAGTCCTTTTTGGGAAAAATAACATTTTTTGTTTTTGACCTAGAAAGAGTTTGAGGACAGTTCTCAAACTAACCAAATATCTCCATAGTAAACTGTGGATTGAAAATAGTCCCCACAGCATGCGCTATGCTTACATATATAGGTATATATTAGGGCGGGTCGATTTAATAATCGCCCATGGCTCAGTGAAAATCGTATTCTAGGGATCAAAATAAGAAACTTTGCCGAAGGAACCATACCTCTAAAACGAACTCTACTACCCCCAACTGTTGACTTTTGTCCCGTAGGGTCAAGTTTTGAAAAATCCCACTTTGACCCATTTAGAGTGCCCCAATCGAGTCCAAATGTATGACCGACCCCCACTAACTTTGGAGGGCCGATCCACCCATGCCAGTGGCACACCCCCTGGAACTCCCCTGGGGGGTTCCCCATACAAACATTTTAAAAAATCACCATTTTTGGCACTTTATTTTATTATTTTTTATTTATTTTATTTATTTTTATTATTTTATTTATTTTTTCTCTTTAGAAATTTATTTAGTCAGAACATATGTAAATGAAAAAATTAATTTAACTTAGTAATAGAAAAGAAAATAAAAAAAATTACTGTTTGAAGTCTTTTTTGCTTTCAAGTCTGGGCATTTTTTCTTTTCTATTACTAAGTTAAATTAATTTTTTCATTTACATATGTTCTGACTAAATAAATTTCTAAGGAGAAAAAATAAATAAAATAATAAAAATAAATAAAATAAATAAAAAATAATAAAATAAAGTGCCAAAAATGGTGATTTTTTAAAATGTTTGTATGGGGAACCCCCCAGGGGAGTTCCAGGGGGTGTGCCACTGGCATGGGTGGATCGGCCCTCCAAAGTTAGTGGGGGTCGGTCATACATTTGGACTCGATTGGGGCACTCTAAATGGGTCAAAGTGGGATTTTTCAAAACTTGACCCTACGGGACAAAAGTCAACAGTTAGGGGTAGTAGAATTCGTTTTAGAGGTATGGTTCCTTCGGCAAAGTTTCTTATTTTGATCCCTAGAATACGATTTTCCCTGAGCCATGGGCGATTTTTTTGCCTCCCCACAAATCGACCCAGCCTAGTATATATATAATTTTTTTTTTTGAAAAAAGTATTTTTTTTTTGAAAATTTTAGTTTTTTTCATAAGAAGTACTTTTTGAGGAAAGGTACTTTATTAAGAGCTATTTTTTTGAAAAAAGTTACTTTTTTGAAATAAGGTACTTTTTTGAAAAGGTACTGTTTTTTGGAAAAATTTACTTTTTGAAGCTCTCTGCCAGATTTTGCTCAAGTATGTTCAACAGAAGCCTACATAAAGCACTTGGAATTATATGAGGGTGACACGCCCCCTTATTACCATACCGCCCACTTTTAGCACAGTGCTTTGGAAACTTTTTATAAGATGCTGGCCATAATTTTATTCGAAACAGTTGAACAGTGCCGAGAAATATCACATCAAAATATTAGTGTTGGGAGTTGCCACGCCCCTTTGTCCGATCAAAATTTAATATAGCCTATTTTAATTCTGATAGTTTTTAATGGCTGTTCCGAAAATTTGAAGAAAATCAATTCAGCCTAATGTCGCCACAAACAGACAGACAAACAATCACATTTATAATATTAGTAGGAAAATATATATATATATATATATATATATATATATATATATATATTAGAGCGGGTCGATTTGTAGGGAGTGAAAAAATTCACCAATTTCCCTATGATTTCCGTATTCTATGGGTTATTCCATGAAAATTTGCCGAAGGAACCATACCTCTATCGTTAAAATCGAGTCCCCTACTTTTTGTTGGTAGATTTTTTCCCAAATTGACGTTCGTATGAAATATTACCTACACGTTCACATCCATAACTCAAAAACTATCGATCGGGTTTAATCGCCAGTATGTGCGTTGGAAAGGTGAGCTCACTTTGATCAATTTACAAAAAAAAATCTCCAACATTGGTCCAACGGTTCAAAAGTTACGGGCATTTTTGTCCAAATTTTGGAGCATTTTTCCATTTTTTTCATGATTTTGTCCAAGAATATTACTTTCATGGCCATTTTTTTGGCTCAATCCATTATTTTATTCAATTTACAATTCAAAACGAAGAGTTTAAGCCCAAATTTATCGAATTCGGTTGATTAATTCATGCGATATTGCTAAAACAAAATAACACATAAAACCAAATTTTTGTTTTTTTTTCCCTTTTTATTTTTTTTTGTACAAAAATTCAAATTAAGAGATAATAAAGTATCTATCAACCTATTATCAAAAAAAATATTCAGTTTGAGTGTAGTAAAAGACAAAATGTGAAAAAAACCATTATTTTTTCTGAAAGTCTTGTTTGCTTTCAAGTCTGGGTGTTTTCGTACGGCTCTCTAATGTCGTCGCCATAGCGCCTTCTACATTCTTTCCTGCAACTCGTTTAGCAGTGGCAGCCAGCAATTGGACATGTCTTTCCGTTCCTTGAATGTGTAAAGGAATTTGTGGATCATCGAACGGTGGCACTTCGTAATTTAAATATCCCTCCAAATGTTCATACGAATAACTTTGCGTAAACGGTGGTTCGAATAAAATGGTATCGTCATTTAAATCAATCATATTTGTATATTCCGTACAATTAAAGTTTATAAGAGATTTTTTATAAACTCTAAGTTCCGTTGGGTCGACAATATCTCTTCGGTAATGTAAAATCTTCTTTATAGCAATGTTTCGTTTTTCCATTCTATCATCAAATAACATAGATAGCAAGATATTTTCTGAGTGTGCAAAATATGGATTATCTTGAATTACTGTATTTACAACTCCAAGTAAATTCGGTGGTAAAAATCGTGTCCAAGTAATAAATTTAAAAAGTAATGTACTACCGTATGCGGCAGAGCTATAATACTTAACATTGAAATACATTGGCGTGTATACTTTTATTATATAGTTAGCCAGAATTTTTAAATTTTCAGTTGGATTATTAGTTGTCACATACAACCGTAATAATCTATTGGCTTTGGTGAGCCAACGAGAATGTGCAATTGGCCCTGGTTTTATGTGAGACAAATCCGCAGGAACCACACCATTAGAAATTGCATTGGCCATTAACATCAAGTACCTCGAATCAGTAGATAATTCTTCTGGATTTAAATCACCAGGAGGCATATTTTCCAAAGCGATTTCCTCAAAATCGGTTACCACCTGAAAAGAAAACATAAAAGCTAAAAAATAGAATAAAAAATGGTAAAGAATCAGCTATAAAAATTACATACCGGAAGATTTTCACAATCAGCAATTTTTGAGCTCAACTTTCCGGTAGTTGATCGTGGTCCAGTGGTGGTTGATTTGTCTAAAGTGTCAAACAAATGTCTAAACGGCAGCTCGTTAAAGTGCAGAAGACACACAAACCAGTGCAGTGGTCTCTTTAACTGTTTTTCGAATAGTCGCAAAATTCCACCGTGTACGCCAGTATTTGTTGGTTCACCATCAGCGCATATGGCAATTAATGAATCTAGAGACAATTGTTTTTCTTGGAAGAATTCGATCAATTTGTTGACTTTGCTTGTCGCAGTTTCACTTTCTAGTTTTGTGTAGCCTATCAATTGAGATTTTGGTTCCCTCAAAACAACTAGATGAGGTTCTTTAACCATCCTTGGATGCAATTTCTCATCAATTTTTTATACAGTTAGAGCATCATTTTTCCTGCCGTCGAATGAAAATGATATCAAATTCGAGCCATCATACCGCTTACGAAGTGCGTCTTGTCTCCATTTTTCTCTTTCTCTACGAAGTTTACTTTTATCCATGATGACAAGATTGTCATGACCATCTTTTACGCCCAGGTCTTCCATCAGAGCTGTTGCCAATGCTAATCCCATCCTATAATGCACACCAAATCTGTCACACATCATTGCATAGTTTTTAGTATTGTATCTGGGAGTGTATGTTTGTGGTGGTAGAACTAATTCTGAACCTCCTCTCACATCAACTTCCATTTCGTCATAATGTGGTTCGTATGTAGGATCGTTGCTCACTGAGATTGTTGGTATAGCCGTTGGTATCGTCTCTTCACTTCCATTATCGTGTTCCGATATCGTTTGTATTCTGTCATTATATTGATCGCGCATGAAATCTTTTAAGTTTTCTGGGATAGATCCACATGAGCAGTCGTTTTCTTTCAAGTTGCATTTACATTTTCCAATGTTGAATAATTGGTTTGTTGATTCTACGAATTTTTTGAATTCTGTTGCGCGTTTTACTCGTTGTTTATCTGCATTACTATATGCGTCAAGCATATTATTCAATTTTCTAATGATGCTACCTTTGAGTATAAGTTCAATATTAAGTTGATTAAAAATTTCTAACAATCTGTCTGCTACTTGGGGAGTAAATCTTTTATACAAAAACATTTTGCTTTGGGCTTTTGAACGTTCGGCCAAGAAAAAATAGAACTTCAATATATCTCGTTTAGTTGACAGATTAATATCAGGTAATTCACAGGCCACGCCAAAAGAAAAAACATCATGAGAGACCAAATGTTGCAAACTACTGCGTTGGGTATCTGTTGGATTTTGCGATGAACCAGGCTCTGAATCCATTTTTTAAACCGTCACTAAAAGAATTAAATATTGTTACGATTATCCTTTTATAATCGCTGTTAAAATATTGTTAAAATAATAAGTCCTTGATTTAATAAGTCCTTGAAATTGATTTACTTTAACTTTATTTAAACACAAAATTTATTAAAGTAAACACAATTAAGTAGTGTTGCCAGAAGTGTCTAGATGGTGCTGGTTACATCATTATAGAAACAGTGTTATAGGAAAAAGTTATTTCTTATGTCCCTTATGGAAAAATGCTCCAAAATTTGGACAAAAATGCCCGTAACTTTTGAACCGTTGGACCAATGTTGGAGATTTTTTTTTGTAAATTGATCAAAATGAGCTCACCTTTCCAACGCGCCTACTGTCGATTAAACTCGATCGATAGTTTTTAAGTTATGGATGTGAACGTGTAGGTAATATTTCATACGAACGTCAATTTGGGAAAAAATCTACCAACAAAAAGTAGGGGACTCGATTTTAACGATAGAGGTATGGTTCCTTTGGCAAATTTTCATGGAATAACCCATAGAATACGGAAATCGTAGGGAAATTGATGAAAAATAAATCGACCCGCCCTAATATATATATATATATATATATATATAATATATATATATATATATATATATATATATATATATATATAATATATATATATATATATATTTTCCTACTAATATTATAAATTATATATATATATATTTTTTTTTTTTTTTTAAGAGAAGCAACACTCAGGATATTCTTCCTATTAATTAATGTGTGGCTTCCTTTGGAAAGGGGATAGTGAAGAAGTGAAAAGTGGTGAAAGACGAAGGGCTTCAAATATGGCAACAATGTAATTGCGCGAGATGTTGAATTTTAGAACAGTTGTTGCGCGCCATCTGATGGTGAGTTGGCGAACTTTGTTGAAGCTTTTTATTTTAGTTCATAGCCCTGTTATATTATTTTACTTCGGTGGGGTTAAGTGCTATGGGAACACCGAAGGAGGACGCTGCGATATGTATGAGGGATAGAAAAAACTCATACATATTACAATTTTTCATAAATTGATGTTGCCTTGGTTGGGGCTCGAACCCGCAACCTCATGTGTAACAGTCCAACGCGCTAACCATTACACCACAGCGTAATGGTTAGCGCGTTAAATTTGTTTTTGTTTTGTTATTCATACAAGACACTGTTATTGTTGTTTTTGGTGAAATTATTGGAATTTTTCTCTTCCTAATCCAATTAATACTCTTACTACATTTTTTTTGGTTTGTTTTTTTTTTGTAATAGTTACTAATTTTTTTGTTGTGAAATATAAGTTTGCTTTAAATTAACTTTATTGTATTAATAATTAAAATAAGCTGTTTCGTTATTCAAGAATTTTTGTCCGTCTCTTCAAGAATTTTTGTCCGTAACAGGCATATATGAAAATATGTATATAATAATAATATTTCGTTAGTATAATAAAGAAACAGAATATGAATTGGTAAATTTGAAAATAATGGTCTGAAATTATTTGAAGGGTTTTGTAGTTCTAATTAGTGGGTTTTCGAATTTATCTGAAGACATTGGTTGTGTATGGGTTAGGAGCAGCTCTGCTCTGAGCTCTGCTGAGATGTCTATTCATACCCCTTTTTGTTAGGTCCGACCGATAGCATTTTTGTTACTACTGTCAGTCCGTAAATTATTAGTGTGTACTAACTTCTAGTTATGCCAGTCCACAGGGGCAGGGATCATCTTTCTATATAGACAAACGAATCCACGTAGATTGAAGCAGCCGGAATCTTCTAGGTACACACTTAGATAGATGATTAAAAAGTCATCAGCCAATGTGAATAGAAATTTAGGCGGGTTACATAACAATGCTTGGACGTTCGTCTTCAAAAAACCTTTAATTTGATACCTATTTGTCTAAGTTTTGTTTTTTTGTTTTTTGAAATATAAGAAACAAACTCTTAAGACAAACATACACGTTAAATATTATTGATCAATGTTTTTAAAGTCAACCAATCAGAACAAAGTATTTAAAAATAAAATGTTCTGATTGGTTGATTTTTGAAAAATTTATCAATAATATTGAACGTGTATGCCCTACTTTAAAATCGAAAAAATTTATATTTGACTACACTTCTTAACTCCTAAACGTGGATATTACCTCAAATTTCGTTAATGCACACGTATGGTCATATATGATTCATGTATGGAGATTTATGTATCCATGTATGGTCATGAAGCATGACCATGCACGCACATACATTTAAACTGTATGGATCCATATATGTCGATTTTTAGCTGGGTTGCCAGAAAGGCCCTATATTTCTATAAAAATAGATATATGGGGAAGTGTACGACCTCGAGTCATTCTTGTGTACAAAATTTTAAATTTGTCATGTTAATTCCGAAATCTTAATTCCGGATCTTATATAATAACTAGCGGGCAAGCCCGCTAGATTTAGCGGCATGCCTTAGGCCTAGTTTTTGGGATGTCAGATAAACCGAAAACGAATTATCCATAGGTCACTGGTTCATATCCGATTCGAAGGACCATGTATAAATACGGGTTAAGGGGAAAAGAAGATGTCTAAGTTCTTATGTACAACTCCTATATGGCGGGAAATTGTACATATCCAAAATAAAAAGAAATGGCGGTTTTTTTGTAACTATATAAAAATGGGGGTTTTATTTAAATTTAGGTTTGCCGAGTTTAAGTTAAGTTAAATTTAAACACTAAGTTTTTTTACAATTCAGTTTTAGGATAAGTAGTTAGAAAATGCATGTAAAGTTAATTTCATTTACAATTTTTATTTTCTTAAGAGAATTTTCTTTAAATTTTAGCAATGTTCACAATTTCACAAATTTAGGTTTAAATTTTACTGTAGATTTAAGTTTTAACATTAGCTTTAAGTTTTAACGTTAGATTTAAGTTTTAATTTGGGTTTAACAATTTAAGCATAAATTAATTTCTTTTATATATATCACTTTATGACTCAGTTTAGGATAAAAAATTACACAAATTCAAATCATCAACAGGCGATGCTTCTCGGATGACGAATTGAATATTTTTGCTTTAAATTGGCTGCATGTTTTTTGGACATGCAAATGTCATTAAGTGGGAAGGGTTGATGTTGGCCTCATTGGTACCATGGTATGGTACCTTTTGTTCGCCAAGTGAACAGGCAAGCCCGCTACGTTTTTAGCGTACCTTAAAGTTTAAAATGTATTTTGTTTTGTATAGGAATTAAATATTTTTATGAAAATAAAATGCAATCACATTTACTATAAAAAAGAAAAAGTCGATTTTAAATCACAAAAGTCGACTTTTATTTTAAGTTTCTTACCATACAAAATATTTAAAATGTACCTTAAAAATCTGTTTTGAATTTGAAGTTTTCATTTGTTTTTATTTTATATTTATTTTGTTTTCAAATTTTGTTTACATTTATTTACAAATTTCCTTTTTATTTTGAATATTTTGTTTTGATTTTCAATAAAAATAAACAAACTTTTTGAATGTATATGTTGGGCATTATTTTAAAAGTTCTATTTTATATATTTTGTATGGTACGGTAAAAACAAAACCTTTGCTTTAAAATAAAGTCGACTTTAACAAAAATATACCTTTGAAAAATATTGATAGTAAGGCTGAATGTTTTTTATTAATGTAAAAATCTTCAAAATAAAAGCTCTTTCGATGAGAATGCTTATAGGAGCTTATATAAAAAATAAATAATTTCAAAAATTATTTTTCAAAGGAAGCTTAAGTTAAAACAAATTTTCTACTTTTTAAGTAAAGGGTTCTTCAACAGGGACGCTACAAAAGTAGAAAGACAGGGACAGCAAACGACGCCATATTTCTTGCCGCTCTTTTGACATTTCTCTTCAGTAAGGTTTGCCATTTCATGAAGGAAAGATATACGAGCCAACAACTAGTCGAAATTATTAAAATTTACTACCGAAATTCGGAGTCAGTGGCCTCAACGTTAAGAGCGCTACGTTCAATTTATGGTCGTCATAATGAATGGCTTCGTCAATAAACAAAATATGCGTTATTGGTCAGACAGCAATCCACACGTACTCCATGAGTCATCATTGCATCCCGAAAAAATTACGGTTTGGTGCGGTTTATGGGCCGGCGGCGTCATTGGGCCGTACTTCTTCCGTGATGATCAAGACCGGCACGTTACTGTGAATGGGAATCGCTACCGTTCAATGATAACCGAATATTTTTGGCCCCAATTGGATGATATGAACTTGGAGGACATGAGGTTCCAACAGGACGGCGCCACAAGCCACACAGCGAATGTCACAATTAATTTATTGCAAACCAAGTTTGGAGAACGTGTTATCTCACGAAATGGTCCAGTCGATTGGCCGCCTCGGTCCTGCGATTTGACGCCGTTGGACTATTTTCTGTGGGGATATGTCAAATCTATGGTCTATGCCAACACGCCAGCGACGATTGATGAACTTCGTACGAATATCGGCCGATTTATGCTTGAAAACCGTCGAAAATTGGGTTCAGCGTCTGGACTTCTGCAAGCGTGCCCGTGGTGGCCATGCAAAAGAGATCGATTTCCATACATAATGGCATCGAACGTACTCTCACAGGAATAAAGAATTTCATTGATATCCAAAACCGTTTTTGTTTTATTTAAAAAAACTTTTGTAGCGCTTGTATTGAAAAACCCTTTAAAAATAAAATCAAATAGACACACTTAATAATTAACAATAAATAATGATAACGATGTGAGAGCTGTGGTGTAATGGTTAGCGCATTGAACTGGTTGCGGGTTCGATCCCCAGCGACCGCAACATCAATTTGGAAAAATAATATGTATGATTTTTTTATTCCTAATGCACTTAATCCCACCGAAGTAAAATAATATAACAGGGCTATGAAATAAACAGCCTCAACAAAAGTTCGCCAACTAATATTCTGAAACTAACACAATTTTCAAAAATCTGAAAAATATATTTAAGTTACTTTTAAACCATTGATAATACACACAAAGTAAGACTACAGCTTTAGCTTTTAAAAAAGTCATTACTTTGGTCCAAGCACATACAGGATTCTATCAGGATATGTTTCTGGGACATCGTCTTAACTTGAAAACGAATTATTATTATTTATTAAAATTAAGGCCCGTTTCCGCTCAATTTCGTAGTTTCCGAAAAACGAAACTCGTTACGTCTTCTTAATCAAAGGCACAAAAAACTTTATTTTTGGATTTTATTTATACTTTGGTGAAAAAGCATAGGCCGGTTAGAGGGTAAAATATGTCAGTCAGTGTTTCCACAAAAAAAAATTGAGATCAGACAAATGAGATAGGATGAGCTGAGATTAGATTAGGTTAATGCTATAAGTGCTGCCTGGTTGTCATAGTAACGCCAAGGCCTGGTTGTCATAGCAACACGAAAATTTTATATGTAGGGACGCCATATCTCTGGAACCACGGGGCCAATTTCGTGCAAACTTCACATAAACCATCTACCATCCTCAACGTACCCTGAAATTTTGGTTGAAATCGGTTGACAGAAATACGTTGAAAAATAAAAATTTGTTTATCAATTACACATTTTATATGGGAAAAACACACCATCACAAAAGTGTGCGTATAACGCATATGCGTAGACATTTTTCGTCATTTTTTAATTTTTAAGAACTATCAGTAAAAGTAGGACTTTCCAACGCATGTATTGGTTTGTAAATCGGTTGAGAGGTTCTCGAGTTATAAAATGGCGAACATATACCAACTTATTTTTATATATATAGATATGTACATAAAATCACTTAGAAAATATTGTCGATGACACCACACATAATTATACATACCCAAGTAAAAAAAAAAATGATATGGAGCCATATGAAGTTATATTTAATTATATATAATCTTTTATGTAATTAGATATAATTATATCCGAAAAATGAGAACGTCTTATTGTATCATATTGTATCGAATTGTATACAATTGTATACAATTTGGTACAATTTGATACAATTTTATGCAATTGTATCCGAATTTTGTCCTCAAATTATATCTTTTTGTATTGTATCCAATTGTATACAATTTGGTACAATTTGGTACAATTTGGTACAATTTGATACAATTTGATACAATTTTATGCAATTCGATACAATTGTATCCGAATTTTTTCCTCATCTAATTACATCAAATTATATCTTTTTGTATAAAATTATATAAAATGTTATAAAAGTGGACATATTTTGATACAATTATATCTAAATATTGACGTTATACTTTTTATCATATTATATATGACCATATCTAACAATATACAAAATTATTTTTTTAAATAAAAAAAGGTATGCAATATCTGGAGATCAGACCTGGGGGATTTCAATTACAATTACTTGCAATTTGTAATTGAAAATTTTCAATTACAATTACAAATAAATATAATTGAAATTAAAAAAAACTCAGTTACATTTCATTTCATGTAACTGTAATTGAAAATTTTCAATTACTAATTACAAGTAGTTGTAATTGAAAGTGATTTCAATTACAAATTTCAATCACATTTAGAATTAAAGTGTTTTTTGTTAAAATTTTGTAGAAAAAACTGACTGGGATAGGTTGGATAGGCGGGGATAAGTATAAAAAGAATACGTCATGTTGGGCTGACCCCAACTTGTGCTTTTTGTCATTATTTCTTTTCCGAAAAAATGTAATTGTAATTGACATTTTTTTCAATTACAATTATAAGTAATGTGTAATCATTGGCGGACTTATGCCGGTCTGGAATGGGCAAAGTTCACCCTAGACTGCTTTTTGCCCACCCCAGAATTTAAAAAACTTACCTGTATTTATGATTTTGATGGCAAAAAGTATTATTATTTTTTATTAAATATAAATTAATCCTATGTTTTTGGTTGGGAAAATGTCCACTGGTTTCCTAGGAAGATAATTTGTTGGAATTTAAGGGTCAGTTTTATAGTCAGAAGTAAGATCGATTTTTGTCTTAAATATTTCTTAAATAATAAATGTTGTTTGAAAATTTCTTCCTTAAGAAACAAATCGATCTTAGTCCTGATTATAAAACTGGGCCTAAGAGTTTTGTTTTTAAGAAAAATTAGAATCACAGAGTTCTTCAATAAGCATCATAGGAAAATGGAAAATAACTTAGAAGGTGAATATAGCAGAATCTATTTTGATGCGATATATACATGTGCAAGACTTTATAGTTTTTTAAAGGAATAATTAGTTAATATCTAACAATCAAGTTACTTCAACTAAATACTACTACTTTGATGAAATTTTAATACGTTGTAGAAATAAAATTTCTAAGTTGAACATTTCACGGTTTTTTAAACATCTCGGTTATTTAAATAGTTAAAATAAAGAATTAGAATTGGTTCGAAATGGGACGAAAATAATGAGACAGGTTAGTCTTAGATTTCTTTTCTCTATCAAATATCCAAATTTCATACTAAACTGATTGGAATACATTCCTTGTACGAGGCTTTCTTCAAAAAAATAGATGCACTCTTAAGAGTTTTCTATAAAAATATTATTGAATTATGAAAATTTTTTCAGAAGTGAGGGAGTAATTTTTATTTTTTTTGGTTAGAAAAATTTTTAAGTATAATTTCAAAAGTCAAAGGGTCATATGCATAATCACTTTTAAAATTTATAAGTGACTTTTATTTTTCATACAAAATTCGTTTTATAAATATCTTATAAGGTTTTCAAATTATTATGCATAGATACTTAAGAATGGGTAAATAAACAGCCGAAATTAAATTGGTCCCTTGCCCACCCCAGAAAAATGGTCTAGGTACGCCTATGTGTGTAAGTGAAAATTTACAATTACAAATTACTTGTAATTGCAATTGTTCTTTTATGAATTGCAATTATTACGTGTGAATAATGTGACTCACGAACATTTCGTGTCACGCGCCAATCCCTAGTAATTACTAAAACTAGTTTAAAATCATTGTTAACATGGAACCACATATAATATAATTCGGTTTTATATGAACCTTATATATTTTTATATAAAATCACTTTGAAAAAATTGCTTATGTGGGATGATGTATAAATATAGATGATTTTATAAAGAACGTTATATTGTTATATATTAAAGAAATCATAATATATTGTAGATATGGAACATATTAAGTTATATATGGGTTCATATTCGTCAATATATAATCATAACTAACACAAATTATAAAATATTTCTTATATGGCTCCACATATAGTTTTATATTATTATGTATAGTGACATACTAAATTATATATAAACGTATATGTAATTATATCTTTTATATGTTACTTTATGTACTTATATATAGCACATACAATTATATGTAGGCCAGTATGTAATAATATAAAATCACATATGTGTCCATATTAAAACCTTTGAGGAAAAAATATCTAATATATGACTATATAAAAGTATAAAAAGTGAATTTAAAAGCATATGTGGCCATATGTAAATACAAGTTAGTATATACTATACTATATATATATAAAATAATATATGATTATATCAAAACTTTTTTACTCGGGTAATTATATGTTAATTTATGTTGAATTATAAATGAACTCATATATTATTCTATATTGTTCATATAGTTATATACTATTAGGTATATTAAGTACAATTATATGTAGGACGACATGAAATAATATATTACTCTATATGCCTCCATATCAAATTTTTTGAACCAACGCAAAGCTATATATAAGTATATATGCTTTGACATGTACGTTTACATGGCTATATATATGTATACATTGAAACATATAATTGTATTAAATCATTTTAAATAATATCTAAATATATATAAACTTTTTTACTTGGGCACCCGAGTAAAAATAGTTACATATATATATATATATATAATGTGATTAAGTTATATCTTTATAAACATGCAGTCTCATCCGAAAAATGGCCCGATATATTTGTATAACTTTTTGATAAATTTTTATCTAATTATATCAGCTTAGATCATAACTGATTAAATTATATATTAATCAGATGAAATTGTATCCGATTTTTGACCTGATAAAATTTTATCAGTTTATATGTAATGGTATCTCTTTAGATCGTAATCGGTACAATTTGATATAAATAAAATATAATTGTATCCGACATTTACCTTATACAATTGTATCAAATGTTGGATCCTGATATAATTTTATCAGGTCAAAACTCGAACAAAACTATATAAGTTTGTATACAATTGTATCTATTCGGATCTAAACTGATACCATGTGACATAAACCGATAAAATTGTATCAGGTCAAAACTCGGATAAAATTTCACCTGAATAATGTATAATTTAATCAGTTAAGATCTAAACTAATAAAATTAGATAAAAACTGATTCACAACTGATACGATTACATCGGGCCATTTTCCGGATGAAATGGTATATGGATCACATTTAGTTATATATTACCATAGAAAGCTCAATATTAATTTCTTTTAATAGGGCATACAAACAAATTTTGTTTGCAGAATAACTCGGTAAGATGGTTTTATAGATATAAGTTCCCGAGTAAAAAAGTTCATATATAACAATATATTTTTAATACAAAAATACACATTAACATATAGTAATATAAAATGGCTTTGCATCCATATGTATACATATATTATAATATCCTTCAAATATTTCCCGAAATTTTTATATGTGTAACCATATAAAATCATATACCTACCATATATATAAAATGTGTTAATGTTAATGATACACATAACTATATATAATCAGATATGGTTGATCCCATAAATTGAGGTTTAATATACAATAAGATATAACCCAATACATAATCACATATAAAACCAAATCGAAGAAATTTTCTAAGTCATTTTAGATATAATTTAACTAGCTGCGCCCCCCCCCCCCCACCCCCACAAATTTTTTTTTAAATTCACTTTTTATTTAAGGTACAGTTTTTATATAGTAAAAGCCTTCACCCAGTCACCACAAATAAATAATTCTGCACAACAATGGGTTTAAAATAAATAAATAAATATTTGATCACTTTTTCACATGAAAGTGGATTGTTAGTAATGAATCCATAATAAATTGCAATATACGTGTGTATGTTAAGATAATTTGGTAAAGTGCGAACTTAGGTAGATAGACCCGTAAGTAGTTTTGTTCATTTGTGTTTTGAATGAAAATAAATAACGGTAAGCAGGATTGTTAGCGTGCCTTAAAGTTTTTTTTTTAATTCCAGTTTATGTAAAGGTAGACCTGGCAATTCAAGTAAATTCACAAATTCAGTTGGAAAATCTACTGCGTCGGTTTCTTCCACCGGTGCTTCGTTACATGAAGTTTAAATATCGGAATATATAAGCTGCATTCCTTTTCTAAGGTTTTTTCTCTTTTAGAAAATTTGTTTAACTTTTTGGAGAGTTTGTTTCAATGCTACATAAGTTTCATATTCCGTGGATAGTGTTTGAACAGGTAATTCCCTCTTCCAATCCATTTGCATTGTCTATAATTTCAATTCCACTCGTTCAACGTTTATATCCATTTCATTCCACTTGTGTAGTGTTTCAATTCCACTCGTTTCCTATTTAGTTTCTTAATTTTAGTGTACCATATACACTTGTTCTTTAAGTTTTAGGTTTCTAGCAAAAGACGCAGACGTTAAGGGGGGGGGGGGCAATTTTCCCCTTTTGAACCACCATTTTTACCACGTTCCTGTCCAAAGTCCTAGGGATGCCTTGTCGATAAGTTAGCCCATACTCCAAGGAAAACATATTATATATTACAGGTTTCTAGCCGAAGGGTTCGGTTAGGCCATCAAGGGGGAGAATTATTCCGTTTTTACCCCTCCCGGTAGGAATTTCCAAAAATTCCGTCTTAGAGGACGTCTGCGTTGGAGGAGGAACCTACTACATACATAATTTTAGGTCTCTATACCCAGCAGTATGGCCAGGCCGTCAAGGGGGAAGTTTTTTCCCTTTTTACCCCTCCCGGTATGAATTTCCAAAAATACCATCTTAGGGGACGTCAACGTTGGAGAAGGAACCCAAATACCGAATTTAAGATCCCTTGTTCCATCAGTTTGGCCAGGCCGTTAAGGGCGAGACTTTTCCTGTTTTTGACCCTACCTGTAGAAATTTCCAAAAATCTCATCTTAGCGGATGTCTACAATAGAGGAGGAACTTTAATACCAAATTTCAACTTCCTACCTTCAGCGGTTTGGGCAGGCCTTTAAGCGGCACTTTTCGCTTCATTAATCCCCATTTTTGCAATGTCCCTGTCCAAAAAGCACCTTCCCGGTAAGTGAGCCCATACTCCAAGTAACATATATTTTACATTTCAGGTTTCTAGCCAACTTTTACTATTTGTGCCCCTCTCGGTAGGAATTTCCGAAAATCCATCGACAGGGAATTTCAGCTTCCTAGTTCCAGCACTTTGAGCAGGCTGTCAAGGGGGACACTTTTTCTTTTTTTGTCCCTCCCGGTTGGAATTAGGCTGGAAGAGGAACCTAAGTACCGAATTTCAGCTTCCTAGTTCCAGCACTTTCCCTTTTTGAGCCCCCATTTTATAACGACCCTGTCCAAAATTCAAAAAAGTATATTTCTAATAAGTTAGCCCTTACTCCAGGGACCCACATTTTAAGCTTCAGGTTTCTAGCCGAAGGGGTTTTTACAGGCCCCCAAGGTGAGGCTTTTCTTCTTTTTGCCCCTCCCTTTAGGAATTTACAAAAATTCCATCTTCGCGGCTATCTGCGATGGATGAGGAACATTCATACCAAATTTCAACTGCATTGCCTAAGCGGTTTGGGCAGGCCGTTAGTGGGGACATTTTTCCCTTTCAACCACCATTTTTATTATGTTCCTGTTCCAAAATAGAAAAATTACGTTGCCGGTGAGTTAGTCCTACTCCAAGGAATACATATTTAAAATTTTAGGTTGGCCAAAAGGATTAGGCAAGCCGTCAGGAGGAGACTTTTACCTTATTTCCCCTCCCGATAGGAATTTCAAAAATTCCGTCTAAGCGGACGCCTACACAGAAGGAGGAACTCACATACCGAGTTTCCTTTTGGGATATCCTGTAGGGAATTCCAAAAATACAAACTTAGTCGATGTCTACTACAGTGGAGGAACCTTTATACCAAATTTCAACTTCTTACCTCCAGTGGTTTGGGCAGGCACTTTTCCAATTTGTGAGACTGTTTATGGGGAGACTTTTCCCCTTTTTGCCCGTTCCGGTAGGAATTTCCAAAAATCCCGTCTTAGCGCACGTCTATGCCGAATATCAAGAAACCTTGTTTTAGTGGAGATATCCGTGGGGGGAGGAAAAAAAGTAGTTTTTTGAAATTATATATTATTTTAAATGGTACTTTTTGGAAAAACGAAATTTTTTGGAAAAAGATACTTTTTTACAAAGTACTTTATTTGTACTTTTTTTGGAAAAGGTATTTTTTTTTAAAAAGCTGTTTTTTTTGGAAAAATGTATGTTTTTTGGAAAAAGGAATTTTTTTGGAAAAGGTACTTCTTTTGGAAAAGGAAAATGTTTTTAGAAAAAGGTACTTTTTTTTGGGAAAAGGTACTTTTTTTTGGAAAAGGTACTTTTTTTGAAAAAGGTATTTTTTTGAAAAAATGTATGTTTTTTGGGAAAAGGAACATTTTTTTAGAAAAAGGTACTTTTTTTGGGAAAAGGTACTTTTTTTTTGGAAAAGGTACTTTTTTTGAAAAAGGTATTTTTTGGAAAAATTTATGTTTTTTGGGAAAAGGTACTTTTTTTGAAAAAGGTATTTTTTTTTTGTAAAAATTTATGTTTTTTGGGAAAAGGTACTTTTTTTGGAAAAGGTACTTTTTGTTTTGGAAAAGGTACATTTTTTTAGAAAAAGGTACATTTTTTGGAAAAAGGTACTTGTTTTAAAAAAGGTACTTTTTTTTGCAAAAGGGTACTTTTTTTGGAAAAAGGTACTTTTTTTGGAAAAAGGTACTTTTTTTGGAAAAAGGTACTTTTTTTGGAAAAAGGTACTTTTTTCGAAAAAGGTACTTTTTTTGGAAAAAGGTGCTTTTTTCGGGAAAAGGTACTTTTTTTGAAAAAAGGTACTTTTTTGGAAAAAGGTACTTTTTTTGAAAAAAGGTACTTTTTTTGGAAAAGGTACTTTTTGTTTTGGAAAAGGTACATTTTTTGGAAAAAGGTACTTGTTTTAAAAAAGGTACTTTTTTTTGGAAAAAGGTACTTTTCTTGGAAAAAGGTACTTTTTTCGAAAAAGGTACTTTTTTTGGGAAAATGTACTTTTTTTGGGAAAAGGTACTTTTTTGGAAAAAGGTACTTTTTTGTCCCCCTTTTTGCCCCTCCCGATAAGAATTTCCAAAAATGCCATCTCAACGGACGTCTACACCGGTCGAGGAACCTACATACCAAATTTCAACTTCATAGCTCCAGCAGTTTGAGCAGGCCGTCAAGGGGGAGACTTTTTCCCCTTTTTGCCCGTCCCTGTAAAAATTTCCAAAACTCCCGTCTTGGTGGATGTCTACGATAGTGGAGGAACCTTTATACCAAATTTCATTTTCCTACCTCCAGCGGTTTGGGCAGGCCGTCAAGGGGGGCCTTTATCCCCTTTTTAACCCTCATTTTTACAACGTCCCTGTCCAAAATTCCAGAAAGTACTTTCCAGAAAAGTTAGCCCATACTCCAAGGAACACATATCTTAAATTTCAGCTTTGTAGCCAAAGGGGTTTTGGCAGGCCGCCAAGGGGGAGACTTTTCCCCTTTTTGCCCGTTCCGGTAGGAATTTCCAAAAACCCCGTCTTAGCGGACGTCTACGCCGAAAGAGGAACCTACATACCAAATTTCAACTTCCTAGCTTCAGCGGTTTGGGCTGGGCGATGTTGAGTCAGTCAGTCAGTCAGTCAATCAGTCAGTCAGTCAGTCAGTCACGTTATTCTTTTATATATAGAAGAATATAAACCTTTATCAAAAAAATTTCTAAGTTGTTTTTGTTTATTGTCTAAGTCATTTTAGTTAGAACTTTATATAATAAAAAAATTATCAAAAATATTTTCTAAGTCATTTTAGATAAAACTTTATATAATCTAGATTCCAAAACATTTTCTAAGTCATTTTATATATAAATTTAGATAAATCTTAAATAATCTAAAATATTTTCTGAGTAAATTTTTAATAAAAATTTATATTATTTAAAATCAGAAAAATTGTATTAAATAGTATATAACTATATCAGATCAGATATAATACGATTCAATTAGATGTGCCCAATTTTGGGATGCATTGCATTGTATATGTAATTGTATAATATTAGATTGAATTGTATCTAAAATAATATAATCTCATATAATTTTATAGACCCATTTTGCGGATCAGATTATATAAACACTTATATGATTACACTGTGGAACAAATTCAGGTTAGCAAAAGTTAGGTCGATTCTGACAGTGAGGGTGAAAATAGAGGCTAAATTAGAAGACCCGTATCGCGGCATTTGTTTATGTTAGTTCGAATTTTTTTTAATCGACCTTCGAACTTTGCAGTCAAATGCCGATTTTCAGCATATTGTTTATATGGTTTTTTGGCTATTACACGTCGACTAATTGATATTTTTAAATTTGTAAAAGCCAAATTATTGCTAGAGACCTGTGCAACAATTAAAATTTTTTGAAAAATTGATTTATAAAATTTTTGTGGTGCTTATGAAGCAAAATGTTGGAAAAATTATTTTTTTTTCATGCTTTTTGAAAATATTTTCCACAAAACTAAGTCTTTTTTGCTTTCTGTTTGATCTATAATATGCTTCTCAGTTTCTTCTTTGTCTTCCCCTTCTTCCTCTTTTTCCTCGTCTTCTTCTTCTTCAAAGGTGTTTTTATACCATCAAAACAATTTTTTTGTTTTAAACCACCGCACTGGCAGCGATTTTTTTTATTTTGTACAAGCGAACTAATTTCAAAAATAAAGATTCAGTTAAGACTCGGAACTCAGCCGAAGCTGATGTCTTTTAATTTTCGCTCGGTCGTGATAAAATTCGCTATTAATTTTTTTGGAACTTATTTCATTTTGTGAGTGATTTAAGTTAAGTGCATCGGTTTCATAAAAATAACAAAAACAAACATTGTATAATATATATTGTATTAAAAATGTCGGAACCAAAATGTAAAATAGACCATTTTTGTAATTTTTGTGGACGTTTCATAGCAAGCGATGAAAAATGTGGCAATGCGAGTGATTTTTTTTTTTTGGAAGCCTATAAACAATATTTCTCACAAGAGTTTATCACTGACGTAAACTATGCCCCTAAACAAGTTAGCTTTAATTGCTATTCAACTCTTATGCAATGGAAAAGTGGAAAGAAGAAGGCTATGCCTTTTGGTATACCAATGATTTGGTTAGACAACAGCCCGCATCAAGAAGAAAATTGCTATGGCTGTATCAACGACCATAAAACTTTGAATAGAAGGAAAGCAAAGAATAAAACTTATGTAGCAGTGCCAAGTGTCCAATTACCATTACCGAACTCAGAATTCGTTCCAGTACCAATATACCGAAGTATTGATCTTCAAACAGATATCAGTACTACAACCGCCGCTGCTACATCCATGGATTTCTTCTCAGAATACGACCCTGGTGATGGTACATCCTCTGAAACATCAACGGACCCAATCCTAGTCACACAAAACGAATTGGATGGAATTGTTGCAAATTTGTGTTTGACTCAGAAAAAATCAGAACTACTGGTTGCTTTTTTAAAGGAAATAATTTTCAGGCGAAAGGAACCAAAGTAACAGCATATCGAAAACGCCGAAAAGAGTTAGGAAAGTTCTTCAATGTGAATGATGCAAAAAATTTCGCTTATTGCAATGATATTGAAAGTTAATGGAGACGATAGGGTTAACCTATAAAAAAGATGATTGGCGTTTATTCATCGATAGTTCACTAAACAGCTTAGAAGTTGTGCTTTTGCACAAGACAAATAGAATGCCTTCTGTTCCGATTGCGTATAGCACTGACACTGGTGAAAATTTCGATAATTTGAAACACATTCTGGAAGTAGTCAAATATAACGAACACCAGTGGCGCATTTGCTGCGACCTCAAAGTAGTTTCATTGATTAAAGGCTTAACAGCATCTGGGTGTCCAAAATATACGTGTTTTTTGTGCGATTGGGATTCACGATACGGAGAAGGTATTAAAGGAAGAAACCAGTACAAACAGCATAACTGGAATAGTCGCATTGGACACAAATGGCCTAACGACAATAGTATGGTGTGTGTTGACTGTCACGTATGGTGATTGTCTTCTCAAGTAAAAAAGACGTTTCTTTTTTCTGGTTGTAAATTTACTTTATTAATACAATCGGCGTTGCCGTTTCGTTTAACTCTTTTCTTAACACTGACTTAATTCTAATTCTACACAAACTTATATACTAAATTTGTGTGTACTGTAACAAAGGGGAAACGTCAAAACAAAACAAACATTGACCCACTTCAAACATCTGTCTGCCAGACTATTATAGTCGCAGCGCTTCAAAGTGTCACATGTATTTGTTGCACTTGAAATGTGTGACGTCTAGTATCAAATAAATAAAATATTTTACAATGGTCAGTACTACAAACAATGTAACATGAAACCCTTTAATACGTTCTCATTCATGGGTATTCATAATTGTTTTCTTTATTGTTAATTCGTTCTGACTAACTTCAACTTAAGGTTGAAATACAAACTGTTGTTTTCCCTTTGTACACTATGTACCGTGAGTATGCACACTACAATAGGCTATACGAAAGAATTGTTCCTGAAATGAAAATTTTGTTGCCGTTGCTCCACATTAAACTTGGCATTGCTAAAAATTTTTTGAAATGTATCGCAAAAAGACCAGCAGTATTCAACCGCTTAAAAGACATTTTCCCAAGACTAAGTAACGCCAAAATTCAGGAATAGGTTGTTAAGGGTCCCGCCATACGGAAACTAATGAGTCGTCAAGATTTTGACCAAGTTCTGACAGACCGAGAATTAAATGCATGGCTCGCATTGAAAGCAGTCATTAAAGGACTTTTGGGTAAAGAACGCAAAGACAACTACAGGCAATCTGTTGTAAACATGTTGGCAGCTTTCGATGAAATTGGGATTAATATGTCGTACAAAATTCATCTCTTGCATCAGCATCTTGATCAACTCGCTCAACAGTTGCCAACTGAATCTGATGAGCAAGACGAACGTTATCACCAAACTGAGCTTCCATTTGAAACTGAGCTTCCATTTGAAATAAGGTAACTAGAGTGTGCATATTTTGAATTCCTAGATTTTTCTAATATCTTTGTCAGAGTGCACAATTTCAACATGTTAACGTTTGAAAACTATTTTCGTTTCAGGTACAGAGGAAAGAAATCTCCACATGCAATACTCGCTGAAATTTGTTGGTGGTATAAAAACACGTTTGAAGAAGAGGAAGACGAGGAAAAAGAGGAAGAAGGGGAAGACAAAGATGAAATTCCAGAATATCTGTTGGACTAAATTATCGACCTTTCTGATGATGATGACGATAACCAAGATATTAGAGAGAGCAGTGATGTTGATCCACAGCCGCCTGCTAAACGGCAACTGGCCAAATCATTAATTTAATTTATTTAAGTTTTTTACTTAAAACTTTTCCTAACTAACATTTCAAAATTATATTTTTTTGAAACAGAAAGCAAAAAAAGACTTAGTTTTGTGGAAAATATTTTCAAAAAGCATGAAAAAAAATATAATTTTTCCAACATTTTGCTTCATAAGCACCACAAAAATTTTCTAAATCAATTTTTAAAAAAATTGTTGCACAGTCTCTAGCAATAATTTGGATTTTACAGGTTTAAAAAATATCAATTAGTAGTCGAGTTATAGCCAAAAAACCATATAAACAATATGCTGAAAATCGGCATTTGACTGCAAAGTTCGAAGGTCGATTAAAAAAAATTCGAACTAACATAAACAAACGCCGCGATACGGGTCTTCTAATTTAGCCTCTATTTTCACCCCTCACTCTCAGAATCGACTTAACTTTTGCTAACCTGAATTTGTTCCACAGTGTTATTTTATATTCTTATATATAAGATATATAAACTTTTTTACTCGGGTTCTTTAATTTTAATTTGAATTCAAAATCAAATTGAATCTGATTATATCGTCATATCTGCCTAGATCTGGTATAATCAGATCTACTGAGATCTGGTCAGATCCGATTTTACACGGGTGGTTATATAAGGTACCACATAAGAAACATAAAATTTTATATCAGGTATGGGCACATAAATGGCTTGAAGGGCCAAATTTGGGATTTCACAAACTTACTGAGGGCCGCACCAATTAATACATTACTCGACAAAAATTATTTTTTTGTACAGCCTTCTGCTAAAACCTTTTTTTGATTATTTTGGTTTCCTAAGCCCGGATCTTAAGTCTAAAAAGGTCCACTGAATAGCCTTCGAGTTGTGGGTCTTTCATTTTTTATTCCCTCACCAAGGGAAATACTTTATGAGTCAATATTGCGGAGAAGTACATCAAAATCTTTTATATTTTTATGATTTTGAATCCAAATATATTGCCCTTCTAAATACGAATCTGGGGGGTAACCGCATAACTCGATTCGAAAAAATTTTCGAATTCGTAAATCTTGCAAATATTGTTAAAAATATAATTTTGTATAAAAATTCTACTTTTTAATTTATTTTTATCCTAAAACTTTTACACTACACATAAAAATTCAAAAAATAAGATTTTTGCTTAAACTTTTCTTTTTACGAAAGGTAGAAAATTTACGAATTCGACAATTTTTATTCGAATCTAGTTACGCGGTAACCCCTCTGAAGTCAAAAAACTTTGTCGAATTAATCTTCGAAAATATAGTTTTCAATTTTTAAATATTTTTAAATTTACTTAATGGATTTTGATCCCTAGTTTTATTTATTGGAATGTGTAACAAGAATTAAGTGGCGAACATAATTTTGATACAAAACGTGGAAAAATATAATTTTTATCGAAAATGTGAATGTAAATGATATTTAAAACCCATAGGTCAACAACATTTTCGTATCGAAAATGTATAACAAATATCAAACCTCTCAGGCTCTGATTGCATTAAATTAAGGCATTGTCTAAGTCTAAACGATAGAAATTGACAGTTACTTTCGACAAAATTACATGGGAAACGAAAACAAATTTTCGTTATTTTGCTTTCGTTTAGACCATTTTCATGATACATAAACCAGGGCTAATTCTTAAATTTTAAAATTTCAATCACAAGACTCATAACCTAGCCTAAAAATTTGGATACTTTTATGGTTCTTATTCTGTAAATCAAAAATTATTCAAAAACGCACATATTTTTTAAATTTTAAACTTATTTCTGAAAAATTGCTCGTTAGTCAGTCTTAGTAAAATGAATTATAAAAGGCACAAACATTTGAGGGAAATTTTTAAATCCAAAGATGATTCAGAAACGACTCAAAAATATAAATTAATTTGAACATTTTGTGAGCAATTCAAAAACGACTCAAAAAAATTAATTTTTTAGCCTAAAGAATTTTTTTAAATATTTCTTTGAGTAATTTTTTAATAAAAAAGCCCTTCTTAATGCAGCACTTTCATACAAGTGAAAGTTTAATAATATATTTTGAGCACTTTTCTAATTCCTTTTTGGACTTGTTTGCTGGCTGGGAACTCTAGAAAAAATAAATTATGAAAACTACATTCAAAAGTTGAATAACATATTAAAAAATTGGGATAAGGCGGATTTGTTTGCTTTAAAAACGGGATAAAAATTCAAGGCTACCGCCTGCAAGACTTTAGAAAGCGATATAATCCCGTCAAAAGTGGATTGGTTTATCAAGTAAGTGCACTAATAGAAAAAAGCCTGTAAAAAGTTTTGCTAAAGCTGCTAAAAATTACCTAGCATAAAAAACTGGAGAAAGAAGCAGATTTTCTTTGCTAAATATTAATGAGATAAAAATATCAAAAATAAAGCTGTTTAATATACAGAATTTTAGTTATATTTCAGCTAAATTTTAGTTAATTAAAATAAAAAAATTACTCTGCTAGAATCATCAACAAATTTTGCTGTATATTTGTATAATTATCAAACTCAAAGAAAACTTTTAATTGTTAAAATGTTGGGTTTTAATTTTTTAAAAAATTGACGTAGCAGACTACATTTAATATGAGATTTTGATGCTTCAATTTGCATTGCACTACCGCCACTACTTTCTAAAGAAACCTCATGAAGGGGGCCTGAAAAATCCCCGAAACGATCGTCTTTTCATTCCTGAAAGTGTAGAGGTTTTTGAAAGCAAAAACTCTGTGAAGTATTTGTCAGGAGAGTATCCTGATGAAGAAAAATAGCAGTTTTTGAAAAAAGTACTTATTATGTTAATTCATAATAAGGAAATTGGCCTCGAACTAAATTAATAAATTTATAATTTTCAATTGTTTTGAGCGAATAAAAATCTATTTTTATGAAATCAGCAGTCTACTATTTTTCGTCATACATTTCTGTTGATTTTAGCAGGATTACTATATTATATTTAACAGTTTTTTTTTTGCTCTTCTAATTTTACTAATATTTAGCGAAAATCGGCAAAAAATTTTCTGCAAAGTCACTTTTAAATAATAAACCTGTGAAAATAGCAGTAAAACTACTAATTGTTTTGTTATTTTCACAGGTTTATTTATAAATTTATGAATAAAATTTTATTGTGTCTAACTGTTTTACCAATTTTAAGTGCTTCAAGAGCAATTCCCAAAAGTAAATTTTAGCGATCCTTACGGAGTCGGTAGAACGGCCTTAAAAATTTCCTTAAATGAAAGGTATATTTTTGAATTCAAACCTATAAAAAACTAAGAGATTCCTAAGTTCTTTTATATTGAGCCATAAAATATTTTTCCGAGGCTTAAGGTTTAAATAAAGAAGAAGGAATTTTTCACTAAAAATTCGTACGTAGGAGGCGAAAATACTTTAAAAAGTTTTAGAGGAAGTCTGTGCAAAAAAGTCGAAATTTGTTGACCGGTGAAATTTTTTTAAAGCTCCATTTAATGTTTATTTTGTTATCGCTGTTTTCTATATTCTGTATTTTTTTTTTAATTCTGATTTTATTTTTTTTTATTTAATTTAATTTTTTTTTAATTTTGTTTAAAATTTAAAAAAAAGATATTTGATTGCTTTAAAATTAGTGAAGAGCCGCACGAAATTGGTTGACGGGCCGCATGCGGCCCGTGGGGCCGCATTTGCCCATGTATATTATATATGGCTATTCATGACAACATATATACTCACATATTATAAGATATTACTATATATGACTACCCGGTGAAAAATGTCCATATATGAACATTTATGGTTCAACCATATATGTATGGATCCGAAAAATGAGGTAACACCCAAGTATATGTTCATATATGGACATATATGAACATATACATTTATTAAATATATGCGAATGCCCCGAGTAAAAATAGTTATATATTGTCATATATAATGTGATTGGGCTATATCTGACAATGAATGGAGTAACATTAAGACACATATCATTATATACAACTACATCTGATATTATTTCTTCAAAGAATTTTTTGTATGGTAATTGATATTATTACATATCCCCAAATCTGACACCATATATAACTACATAAGCCTTATAAAACTAATCAAATTATATGTAGTGATCGATATGATTATATATGATTTGATACTAAGTTTTATAACACTGTATGTGTCGTCGTACTAAAAATATATTTTAATTTTATATAACTTTCTATATAATCCCATACAAATTAATATATAGTTCAACATCAAATTTAGTTATCTGCAATTCATTACTCCATAGCCAAATAATTTTCACGTGATGCATGTAAAATCATATTAAAAAATGATGCGTACGATTTAGAAGACAAAAGTATTCAAATAAATTTTTATTTTATGTTTTACAATTTGGGTCTTCAAAATTGTTAAAACCATAGACATTTCAATGTCAATTTAATAGCTGGTATGCATAAAAAGTATGCCTACTATCAGAAAAAATTTTATAAAATCAGATATTTTTATATCGAATTAGATATAATTTGATGTCCTGGATATGGACAAATCTAGGATCAAACTGTATCAAATTATATCTAATTAGATATAATTAGACACATGTAGATGACCCATTTTTCGGATCAAGTTGTATGTCGTTGTATATGGGGATTTATCAAAAAAGATATAATTATGTATCACACCATATTAAGATTTTTACCCGTGACATGCGAACGTTGCATGTTGGATCATAGGCTTATTATAAGGTTGTACTATTGATAGGGTTATTATAAGGTTGTACTATTGATATAAATTTTTATATGACATTCAAATTAGGCGCTACATATGTTCCTTTTTTTATTCATGACATTAAATATAATTCCATATTTATCCATATGAGTTGCTTTTACACATATGGAAAAATATATTCTTCCAAATATGTTCATATACAAGTCCCTTTTGCATAAATTGAATAACATATACTCCCATATTTATCCATGTATGAGTGCCACTTCAATATATGAAGTAACAGATGCCTCCATATATGTCTGTATATGAAATCTTTTTCTCTATATGGACCCATGTGAAAATCGAAATATATATGAACATACATGATCATACATTGACTAGTATATGATCATGCATAGGCATACATGATCATATACGTCCATGCATAGTTCAATGTATGACCATACATTATCTCATATATTTCCATATATCTTCGGATCCGAAATTTGAGGGTAGATGGAGGTATATGGCCATATGTGATCATATATGAGCATACATGAATCATATGTGAGCATATATGGTCATATATGAACATGTACTAAAAGTCTTCAACTTTCCGGTAATGGGGCAAGTCTATGTATTGATCTTCTACATACTCCTCTGGTTGTTTTTACGTCTGCCACTCGTATTTTGTTGTCGACCCCCTCCACTACTTTGATGACTCGTCCTAGCATCCATTGCTGCGGAGGCATGTTGTCTTCTTGAACGACGACTAATTTGCCTACGGCCATGTTGGGTTGTTCGATTATCCATTTGGCTTGTTGTTGTAATTCTAGAACATAGTCTTTCGCCCACTTGCGCCAAAAGAGTTGCTTGACGGCACATAATTGTTGCCGCCTCTTCAATGAGGTGTTTGCACTCTGGCACGTCTTGCTCTAATTCGGGTGGTAGCGAACCTAATTGCTCGCCTAGAATTAAGTAAGAGGGTGTCAGTGCTTCCCCGTCGTTCGGATCGTTGGACAAGGGGGATATGTGTCGGGAGTTGAGCAATGCCTCGACTTCTACCAGAGCGGTTTGGAGTTCTTCTGTTGTTGGGAGTATGCTGCCTAGTGTGCGAATGAGGTGGTGTTTGGCAGACTTCACTGCTTCCTCGTGGTGGTATGAAGCAAAACTCGATTGAAATGCCGTTGAAATGCCTCTCTCAGTTCGTTGAAATGCCTCTCTCAGTTCGATCAGCTTCCGTTGTGCGCCCACGAAATTCGTGGCGTTGTCGCAATATATCCGTTTGGGGACGCCACGTCGACCTGCAAATCGCCTAAGGGATGAAATAAAACAATCAGTGGTCAGTTCTCCAACGAGTTCAATATGCACAGCTTTTGACGTAAAACGAACAAATATAGCGATGTACATCTTTAGAGGGGTCCGACCTCTTATTCTTAAAGTCACGTAGACGGGTCCACAATAGTCAACACCGCAAATTAAAAATGGCCTCATAGCCCTCAACCTATCGGCTGGCAGGTTACCCATTATCTGTGTAATAAGTTTAGGCTTATATCGGAAACAACGAATGCAATTGCGGACTGTTTTACTACATAAAGTGCGAGCTCCTATAACCCACATATTTAGCCGAAGCAATGCTAATAGGGATTTCGGTCCAGCGTGACAGTTTTTATTATGCAAATGCAATAAATATATTTTTACAAAATGGGAACTTTTTGACATTAGTAATGGAAACCTGGCATCGTAAGCAGTAGGGGCGCTTGCTAAACGCCCACCTACTCTTATTAAGGTAAATTTAAAACCACCCTCCATTTCTTCAATCAAAAATGGGTTAAGTTTCTGTAGAGTAGGTGATAAAATAATTGACTTCTTAAGTTTTCCCATTTCATTATTGAAGTCATTTAACTGATTTACTTGTACAATACGTAGTAAAGCTTGATTCACTTCCTGTGCAGTTGGTATTAAAGGCATGTATTCAAATTTGTGCTTCCGACATGCTCTTATAAAGCGGTGTATTTAAGCCACAATTCTCAAAAGTCGACTGTAATTGGAATGCCTTTCAATTAAATTCATAATGCTGTTTGTTTCCAACGCAACAGCCAGAACAATTTTATGAATTTTCTTTTTTTCCAAAGAAAGTTGCTCATCCGATAAATTTAAATGATGGTTAAGAGGCCAATAACTTTCCGGATGGGTTAGAAATTCCGGGCCATTGAACCAAATTGAGTCAATCAACTCGTCTACACCGCACCCCCTCGATACAACATCGGCGGGGTTGTGCTTCGTTGGAACATGGTTCCATGCAACGCTAGGAGGCCATTCCTGAATCTCTGCGACCCTATTAGCGACAAAGGTTTGTAGACTCGAGGGGTGGGTTCTAACCCAATGAAGACATTTCTCTGAATCCGACCAAAAAACCACTTTCTCAAATTTGTTTTCAAATAATGGTTCTACTTTGGACCACAATTTTCCTAAAAGGTGAGCTGCACAAAGCTCAAGTTTTGGTAATGACTTTTTCTTAAGCGGGGATACCTTCGATTTAGCTGTTAGCAGCTTAGTCCTATATCTTTTACCGTCATATGAACGGATATACAGACAACATCCATATGCAAGTTCTGATGCATCTGCGAATCCATGAAGCTGTATTGGGCCAGAAAGGTCAGAGCCTACAAATCGTGAAATTTCAATTTTCTCAATTTGATTGAGATTTTCCCTGAAACTTGACCAACATGTTTCGAGGCCAAGAGGAACCGACTCATCCCAGTCCAATTTTTTCAACCAAATCTCCTGAAGGAGTATTTTAGCCCTGGTAATAATTGGACTCAAAAGTCCCAATGGATCGAATAATTGAGATGATGTCGAAAGTATTACTCTCTTGGTCACTTTTCTTTCCCTCAAATTTTCAAATTTAAATTTAAAAACATCACTCGATGGAACCCATTGAATTCCAAGGGTGGTGGTAGAATCGCTATTATTACATCTTAGATCCTTTTCTACATGTTCTCTGCACTGATAGTCAGAATGATTAGAATACCATTTTGCGAGCATGAATCCAGCAGATTCAAGAATAGATGTGATCTCAATTCGAATTTTTTCAAGATCTTGAAATGTATCCGCACCAGACAATAAGTCGTCGACTTAAAAATCTCTTTTAATTACCCTAGACCCTACTGGATATCTATCAGACATTTAGTCACTTAAATCATTCATACAACGTATAGCAATCGTATATACAACGTATAGTATATGGTGCCGGGGATGTTCCATAAGTGACCGTGTTAAGCTGATAAATTTGAATCGGTTGAGAAGCGTTTTCTCTCCACAAAATCATTGGAAATCATCTATCGGCCTCGTCAATTTGGATTTGACGGTACATTTTCGTAATATCTGCGGTTATAGCATATTTTCTTAAGCGGAACCGCAGCAAAATTGAGTAAAGATCCTCTTGTATAGTCGGCCCAACCTTCAAGATATCATTAAGTGAAACATTATTTGTTGTCCGACAGGACGCGTCGAAAACTACTCGCAATTTCGTTGTGCTACTTTGTGGCCTCAAGACGCATTGATGAGGAATAAAGTAATGTGATGTGAGCGGGACTTTGTTTTCAAGAACATATGTCCAAGGTTTATATATTCCCTCATGAAATCTAAGTACTCTGAGTAATATTCCGAATCATTACACAGCCTGCGTTCCAATGAGAAAAATCGTCTTCTGGCAACCATATACGATTGCCCAAGACACTCAGGATTTGACTTGAATATCAAAGCTACACTAAAACGGCCAGAATTCAACCGTTTTATAGTTTCGGAAAATGATTTCTCACACATTTTGTGTTCTGGGGTGTATTTGGATTATAACGACTCAGTGTGAATTTCCTCCAACTCCCAGAATTTTCTCATAGTGGAATCAATTGTATTCAAATTTTCAGAAGTTGCGAATATATTGCAACTAGCTGATTGATTGCTACTTGATTTCCTATATGTGCCTGCTATCACCCAACCAAGCAGAGTCTTCTGAATCGTAGGTAAATTTGGACCAGGTTTTATCTGTCCCACACATAATAAATCAAAGAAGACCTCACTTTCAATCAATACGTCAATCCTTTGAGAAGTTGAGAAAGTAGGATTAGCTAATATTAAGTTTTTAGGAATAGGCCAATGTTCAGTTGAAATCGAGGTATCAGGTGTGTAGTTTGAAATATTCTTTAGAATATAAAATTCAGCTCTAAACTCATGTGAATTGACATGTGATTTAATCAACTTGCTTTTTGCCTTATAACACTACTGTGTCCTCCAATACCTGTCATTTTCAGTTCAGTTTTGATTCTTTTTACTTTTAATCGTTGAGCTAATGATTCAGTCATCAGATTTATCTGCGACCCAGAGTCTAAAAGCAGTCTTGCAACATTAAATTCACCGCAATGGTTTCCGACTTCAACCAGAGCGGTAGCAAGTAGGACTCCATCCTCAGAATGCAATGTATGGTTAACAACAGCAGTATATTCAGCAACCAACCTCACATCACTATTCTCCAACCGAATGAGGGTATTATGAGGGCGATGGCAAACCCTGCATCGCGATGAAGTACACTTAGTCACCGTATGGCCCTTTTGCAAACAATTGATGCAAATCGGCACACTTTTTACTAAATCAAATCGTTGGGATACAGACAAAGCTGTGAAGGAAGGACATGCATCAATTGTATGCTCCTTTGATTTACAACAGTAATAATTTTTGTCTTTAGCAGATGACTTCGAATATGATAGCGATAATCTTGAACCCCTTTTGTTATTTTGATCCCTTTTCAGATCAATGAATTTTCCCCTTGAGGTTTCGTCAGCAGCAATATGCTGGTACCGTTTGTTCAAAGCCAGTTCACAATCGCTCCATGATGGTAAACTTAAAAAATCTAAAGATTCCTCCCATTTTGTTTTTGTTGCAATATCAACTTTAGACATAACTAAGTGTATCAAAATCGCATTGGTTATTTTCTTGTCGTCCCCTAATGAAAGTAACATAGAGTGCTGACACAGTGTCAATCATCGACCTTAAGGACGGAGCAGACGGTTTATTCATTGAGGGTAAGTCAAATAATTTTGAAATACAATCAAAGAAAATTAAACATTTGTTATCATACACTTAAGCTGGCCAGAGCTTTTGGATAGTTTTCATCCGAGATCTGGAAGGCCTTTACAGTTCCTAAAGCCTCGTCCACAAGACAAGAAATGAGATGATTGAATTTTTCTATATTTGTAAGAGATGGATCATTATCTACTAGATTTTCAAACAGGCTAATAAAATTTTTATACTTACTGTATTTACCTCCAAATTTTGGTAATTTCATATTGGGCAAACGAGAGTTATGGGTAGGAAAAGAGAAAGATGTTTCGGGTATACTTGATTTTCTATGCTTACCGAGGATTGAAAGAATTATGCCATAACACACGCATTTTCGACTTCCTCTCTCTGTTCGTCAGATGGATCTATCATCTCTATTTTTGACTGAATTGCCAGGACCTGGTCGGCATAATTTGTAAGAAATTCTAAACGACCCTCAAGTTCAAATGGATTGTAAGAAACTGTTTTCTCTATTAAAGATTTCTTAATACGATTAATATTAGAAAGAACTGCACTTCTTTGTTGGTGCAATTTGTCCAATACTTCAGCTTTATCTGGAGAAGTTTGTCGCTTCTTTCCGGTCATACTTATATTGATCAACACAAACACACCTCTCAATAGTTGTGAAACAAATTTATTATTTGTTGTTGAAAATAATTTTAAGAAATAGAGAAAACAGAAGTTTTTCCTATCCGTGTACACTTATAGCACAATTTTCCTTATTTTATTGGAAAATTACAAAATTTTCTTATAAATTGATATTCGTATTTAAACCACGATGCAAATTGTCAATAATTGGCTAAAATCTTATTATTCATGCATGAAATGCATGGAATGAAACTAATTAAGTATGCTCCCACTGCTTATGTCAAAGTAATAATTACGTGTGTATAAATTGAAATTGACAGAATTGATAGCATATGGTGAAAATATGGAAAAGATGTGTTAGAAGTTTACACTCGCAATTTTGTTTGATTTCTTCGTTGAATATTATATATTTTACAATATATGATCAAAGGGATATTATTTACTTAAGCAATCAAGAAAGCTTCTCAATTTAATCATATTGTTTCATACCTGGTGTCTGCTAGTTCCTGACTTCTTTTTACTCCCCATAGAATTACAATACCTTGCTGTTGTTTTTGTTTTCCAAAGTCTTTGAGAGGTTACCCGATGATAATCCAGGATATTCCAGAATACAAATTATATTTTCCTACTGGCAGTAAGCTGACGTTTCTGATCCAAGAACCACTTGCTCTATTCAATAAGGGCGGTAGAAATGTGATGTAAAATTATTATTCACGAGGTTTCTATCCTACTTGGTGATGAATTGCTCCTTTTTTTTACACGTCAATATATTTGTTAATTAACGCACCTAATTTTAATAAATTTTAATAAACTGTTGCTGCTCGGGCGCCATGAAGAAACTATAAGCTTTTTTATAGTTTGTTTTAGAAAAATCTTACTTTCAAACTCAGGAGAAAGAAAATGTTTACTACACGTCTTTACTGGTTGAAGGTTTCAAGATTAATAATCGAATTTATTCAGGATTTAAAAAGTTACAATTCATTTGTTTTGTAGGTATAACTAAAGAAAACTTAACGAAAATTAAAAAAGATGGCTAAATGCCGCAAAATTCACATAGTTGATTATAGATATTCAAGAAGATTAAAAAATTCTATTAAGTAGTATACATGATATGCATATCACTTGCGAAGCTAAATTTAGTAGTATTTCATACTGTTTACATAATACTTTAAATAATTCAATAATGACAATGTTATTCGATTAAATAAAAACGAAAAGTCTTAACAGACCTTATAACTAAAACTTACATATAAAATACATATATTTCAAAAAAAAAAATTTTTTTTAACATATATTAATTTAAATCGCCATTTTTATTTTACTAGTGTTTCATAACTATAGCCGCACTTTCAGAAAAATGGATTTGGAAGTTAAAAACATTTGAGTAAAAAATTAAATAAAATAATTTAATATTAAGTAAAGTCGACCTGATTTTAATTAATACCAAAAATTCCATTTGGCGTCCGCCATTGTACACTGTCCACCAATTTTGTTCATTCATTGGTCTTCAAACACGAGTTTTTGCTCTTTTGAAGTCAAAAACTGTTTGATACTATCGATTTTGTGGAAAACAATTACATAACAAAATTCTGTAGGTATTCTAAATTCGGCTCTTATCCCAAAAATATATGAGTCATTCCATAGCTTTAGTATTTTCAGTGTGAATGCATCCCTAAATAAGTGGATGTTTAATGGCTGATGCTTTTCCAGGTAGAAAAATCAGTTTTTACAAACGTTTTTTTTTCTTAAACATTGCATAAAGTCAAAATTACTGTAATATAAATAACTAATGATTGATTATTTACTCTCAGGATATTTTGCGCAACCCTTTTGTTAAAAATAGCTTAATACGTGACTAAATTTTAACTGTTGAGAATTATTATTCAATATATAAGCCGAGATATTGGCTCATATGAATAAAAAATGGATATTACTAATAGGGGGAATACAGAGTTTTTAAGCAATTACTTCACAAATCTAGTCTGCTTGGGAGTAGACTAGAAATTTAATTTTTTGATTTTCGTTTACATTTCATGCTATTCTACTAGCCAATTGGTAAATTTGGAGTTAAAAGCCATTCCTAAGCCCAAAGAAATTACTTCAAAGCAATTGCTAAGTTTTATTCCTATGACCCATTGGCTCATATGAATAAAAAATAGATATTACTAATAGGGGGAAATACAGGGTTTTTTAAGCAATTACTTCACAAATCTAGTCTACTTGGGAGTAGACTAGAAATTTAATTTTTTAATTTTCGTTTACATTTCATGCTATTCTAACAGCCAATTGTTAAATTTGGAGTTAAAAGCCATTCCTAAGCCCAAAGTAATTACTTCGAAGTAATTGCTAAGTTTTATTCATATGACCCATTGTTTAAATGTTGACTTATTAAGTATAATCTATCATGGAGATAACATTAAAACATTATTCCTTGTGCGAGCTCATTTGGCAAAATCTCGGAGATATATTCTTACGTGCGGGAAAAATAGCAAAACTTCTTGATACTATCCATCACACGTATGATCTAAATATTACATCTGAGGGCATGCGCGGCTCTAGGGGGGGAATAGGGAAACCCCCCCCCCTCTCAGCGAAATCGAAAAAGAAAAAAAAAAGGAAAAAGAGGGAAAAGGAGAGAAAAAAGAAGAGAAAAAAGAAGAGAAAAAAGGAAAAAGAGGGAAAAAGGAGAGAAAAAAGAGGAGAAAAAAGGATAAAGTGAAAGAAATACAAATTTGTTATGAATAATAATATGAAATATAAAATTTTTTCCTTATTTTCATTTAACCAGTCTGCATTTAAAAAATCTCAATAGATATTTTAACAAATTCATTAAAAAACTGATAATTTTGATTATAAAAAAATTAAAGTTTGTGGAGAAATGTAGTTAAAAGATCTAAATTTCAAATTAGATTTTCAAAATTGTATGTAGATCAATTTCGTTTGAAATTTTTCTAATTTCAAATGACAAGAAGAAATTTCATTTGAAAATTTTTTAAATAAAAATAAACGCCCTTACTATTTAAATTTTCCAAATGTATGTTTTTGTTGACTTTAGTTAAAATTTTGGGTGGCAGCATGCTTTGACCTAGTTTATTTTTGGAGCATTCTGATTGGTTAATTTATTTTCAACCAATTAAAATATTTGAGAATGTAAATATTTCTTTAGGATTTTCATACACAAAATGAACAAAGCCGTTTAAATATAAAGTCGACTTTAAAAGTTAAATACTGTTTGATAGTAAAGCACCGCAAGTTGTACGGATTTCACGTGAAAAATTTGTTATACTCCTCCATATAAAAAAAAAAATTATAATTTTCCACGACAATGAATTTCACGTGAAAACTGAGTAGAGATTGTTTTCACGCAAATTTAATGTACAAGACTATTATTTTTCTTGGGGGAAAATCACATTTTTTGTATATTGTGATTGTGTCTTTGATATAAAATTGAAAAATTGTTCATTTTTATAATTTAAATTAAAATTTGAGGAAAATTAAAGTTCGAGTAAAATTTTTATACATGAAAAACCACTTATGGTGCTTTTGGGAAAAAGATTAAATTTTATTTTGAATTTTTTTCATTAAAATTGCAGAACTGAACTTCTAATGGAATTTTCTAAATTTGAAGTGGTAAATGCTACTATATTTTAGAATTTTCTCATTTCGAAATAAAAAATCGAAATTTCTCTTAAAATTTTCTCAATATGGTAAGAAAACAATTAATTACCGTTATTTTTGTTCAGATTTAAGATTTAAGATTAATTTGACAAATTCCAAATAGAATTCATAATTAATTTCACTTGAAATTCTCCAAATTTCATTCGGAAAGATATGGTGGAGTTCTTTTTTAGGTCTTTCCAAAGGATCGTATTGAACTTATTCCAGTCTGTCTTTCGGAAATCCTGAGTATACATGTTGATATCGTAGAGTATATAGTTATGTTCCTGAAATAATTTCTTTTGAAATACTCAATTTTTGATTGCCTGCGAGTAATTGACTAGAGTTAGATCCTGCAAAGTGTTTTAACTTTAAAATACGGAATGTAGGTGTAGCGTCAAAGCAAAATTGGCCAGTAATTCTTTTTGTTAATAACGACATTTAACTCCCACAGCTATACCAAAACCGATATGAGAATTTAATTATACAAAGTTTTCCAAATGTTGATCACGAACCCCTGAGCGTCCCTAATCGCATCCTAGGAGGTCTGCGAAACATTCCGAAAAAATGACTAAAAAACATAAATTTTTTAAATATTAGAAGTTTTTAGTTAAAATTTATAACTGAAGTATAAAAAATAAGCTTCTAATAAATAAAGTGAATATAAAAATAATGAAAATAATTTCAAAACTTTTCAGGAAATATTAACTTTTTGTATTGTTGTTAAAAAGTAATCTCTGAGTTAAATCCTTGTAATCATCTCAATCAAATTTTGAGGACTTTTCAGACTCCGGCGACGTTTTTCGTAAAATTTTCAAAGTTTAATTTAATGAAATCCGCGATTTAAATCGTCATATGTATATCGAAAAATGGATTCTTTAAAATTTCTGAAAAAATATATGCGGTGTGTTCGATTAGTCGAAATTCTTACTACTTTTACTACAATTGGAAAGTTTTGTTTACTTTTTATATTGAAATTTTGCAGCTGTAGTAAAAGTAGTAACTTGTAGTAAGTAAACGAACACGCTTATATTGTTCCTCATTACTTTATTTTTGCCTTTACGAAATCTTATACTGGCACTCTTATTGGGTCTTTTTCCATACAAATGCTGAAAAATCTAACTGTTTTTTTTTTATTGAATACTATACTATAACTCAGGAACCAAAAGGAGTACCAAACTGATATTTAACAGTGTCATTGATAAAAAACTAAGAACTAATACAAAAATATTAAAAGGATACGATGAAGCATCCCGAACCGCGTATTAAGATAAAATGGCTTTAGACCTTTGATAACGATAAATGGTTAAAGTTCATTTCAAAATAGTAACTATTCACGTGGCTCAATCATGGCTTCAATTATAAAAGAATAGAAACAATTAATTAATTGTAGAAAAATTCTCAAAAATTTTAATTTTTTTTAATAAATCAGAAATTATCAAATTAAAGAATGAGTTGCAGACCAACTTCAGGCACGCTTTCAGAAGCTTTAAAGTGATATATCAACCAGTCACATAGCTAAAATAATACAAAAGTTAGACCCAAATATGTACGAAAAGTCTATAGCAAATTTAATAATTTTCCCCAAATTGAACACCAATTTTAGCTATACAAAGTATTCCAAGTTATAGCAAGTTTCATACAATTCAAATAGAGTGAAATTTCAATTGTTGATTTTATATGTTATTTAATATAAACGTTTTTAGGCATTTCTAACCCAGGGGTATGGCATCACCAAAAACAAAAGTTATAACGACATCGTTATCACTAGATGGCACTTTGTTCAAAAAATTGACAATTTTCTTTTTTTATTTAAATTGAAATAATAACAAACAAAAAAGCAAATAAAAAAAAAGAATTCTCAAATTTTATTATTTGAAAATATATTGCGCTTGATTTTTTCTTATTTTGCGCAGTTTTCAGAAATTTTTGAGTTTTTAAATATAGGCTCAGCTGCTACTAAATAGTTGCTCAGGTGATACTAAATTTCAGCGCCCCCTACCGGCGAGTAGTGTAAGTTTTGATTTCCTATCTCTATAATTAATAGTCTCTGTTCTAACCCATCCTTGTTGGATGTCAAATACGTATCAAATATTTAAGTTTTTGATAAAAAATATAACTTAGAATTTTCCGTTGGACTTTATATTGCCTTTTATACCTAAAGCGTCGCTCATAAAATCGTTAACCTTGCGCTGCGGAGTCCAAAAACATCCAACAAGTAGTGTATGGCCAATCAAAAGGGGTTAAAAAATATTTTTCGTGAAAATTTAATTTAATTAACGCTTACCCGCTCGCTTACGAAAAAATGAGAAATAAGTAGTTATGAGATTTTGAATAATAAGTGGTTACACACATGAATACAAAAAGTTGAATTATAAGTGGTTATCCGATTGCTTACTTGATTCTTAAAAATAAGGAGTTAAGCAAATACTATTAGCTTAAGGAAATACATTCAGAAAAATTTAAGTTTTCTCTAGTGTGTAATTTTAGGACTCGTCATAAAAATTTAAACATAAAACATATTTACATATAATAAATAAAAATGTATAAAATTTAACTGTGTAAAAAGAACTTATTTAAACTATTACGAGTAAGTCATTATTTTATATTTAGAAACAATGAATACAATAGGTCGTTATTAGGAAGTCATTATTTTAATTATAAAATAATGCAAAAGGTAATGATATATCATTTTTGGTAATGCAGATAGTAATGAGGTGTCATTACCAATATTTTGCTGGGATGGTACTGAAATGTCAAATACCTATTCAGTCTCGAGAGGTGTACCACAAGGCTCAATTCTTGGTCCCCTATTGTATGCAATATACTCAAATGACTTACCTTCGCAAATCAAACACTGTGAAGTGCAAATGTATGCGGATGACGTACAGCTGTACATTAGTTGTGAGCCCACCGAGGCTATAAATTGCATAAATAATTTAAACCTATATTTGTCAAGAATTGCCAACTGGGCATCTAATAATGGCTTATGTCTGAATGCTAAATAATCAAAAGCTATGTTGATCGGAAATCCTAAATTTTTCCGATCTTTTTTTACCATCAATCCAGATAAGCAATTCAAGAATTGAATTAGTTGAAACAGCAAGAAACCTAGGAGTTATTTTTAATAAACGTCTAGATTGGTTAGATCATATTAACATGATATGTGGAAAAACATTTTTATGCTACGAAATTCGTGGATGACACAATACCATACACCAGTTAAAATCAGAATGCTAAAGCGTACTTGTTGCCAACATTAATGTATGGATGCGAACTTTTTTCGAACTCTGATTCTATAAGTAAAAGGAAACTAAATGTAACATTTAATAATATTAACAGATATATTTTTGGAATTCAACGCTTCGCCCGAATTTCACGCTACTCGAAACAGATTTATAACTTATCGTTTAATAACACTATGCGACAGTCAAAATCGGGATGGGATGAAACCAACTGGAAATGTTATATAGGTCAAAAACAAGTTATACGTGTCTCGGCGTTTCGCTGGGTCACCCCTAGGAATCGAGATATATCTTTTTTTTGACATAACTCGAGAACCACTAGTCCGATTTTGCTCAAACAATTTTAAAAAAATTAAAAATTACAATTCCTTTAATCTGTTCTTATAACGTTTTTCTATATACTCTACAGTTTTGCCGGTAAAAATAAATGTTTGGTACCGCTACCATAAAAATCAATAACCTTTTGTTTATTACTTTTTTTTAATATTTTAGGCAAAAAATATTTTTTTCTTCATACATTTATTTTTACCGGCAAGACTGTTGAGTATATAGAAAAACGTTATATGAACAGACTAAAGGAATTGTAATTTTTAATTCTTTTAAAATTGTTTGAGCAAAATCGGACTAGTGGTTCTCGAGTTATGTCAAAAAAAAAGACCACCAAAGGTCAAATCGATATATCTCGATTCCTAAAGGTGACCCAGCGAAACGCCGGGACACGTATAACTTCTTTTTTACCGATATAACTTTCCCCGGTAGTTTGAACTCTTCCCGATCACTGACCCCTACCATTTGTCTCACAGTGTAATTTATTAAAGTGCCATTCTCTTATTTTCTTACATAAAATAATCTATACAAAACAACTCGATTATTTATTCAAACGACTTAACTTTTTTACATCGAACAGAGGAAAAAAGATTGTTGCAATTCGTCATCAGAGGGAACTCTCGAAAAAGCATTTCTTTGTAAGCAGTATTGCTCTTTGGAACCACTTACCTCATAGAATTCAAACGTAAAGCTTTTTTTTCTCTTTTTTTTTGTGTACTTTTCTGTTCCAATTTTTTAAAATTTTTTTATATTAATATTTGTAACAATACTTTTGTCTATAGTAACTTTTAATATTTTTGTACATATTTTATGTGCGCAATTTTGTATAATAATAAGTATTTAAAATATTGTAATTAATTAATTATTTCATTTTCCAAAATTATTTGTAACAACATTTTTCCATGTGCTGTTAATAATCTTGTTACACTGGTATGCTAAAAAAACAAATAAATAAATATAATATCGGCAAATTCCAGGAAATGAAAATAAAAGTGTAAAAAATAACACAGATTTGCAAAACATGCAATCGGAGGAAAAGAAACGAATTCAATTGAATTTAAGCAACAGTTGGGTCTAATTGTGGATAAACCTCTACACGGTTATGTAAGCTCTAATGATGGAAACACAGCCAGGCGTTTTTTGAAGATCCTGAGACAACATCTGAAATAACAGGTCTCGACGAAACTTTAATCAAACTTTTTAAAATATTGTTAGCGGTAATTAATAGCAAAAAACGTATAAATTGTGATAAATTTCATATTTTTGCTAATGAAACAAAATCAATATTAAGTAGCTTGTATTATTGGCGACCAATAACACCAACCGTACACAAAATATTATCCCATGGAAAAACAATAATAGAAAATAGTATCCTTCCTTTAGGAGAGCTAACAGAAGAAGCGCAGGAAGCTAGAAACAGCGACGTTAAACACTATTGGAAATTTCACACACGAAAACATTCAAAATCTGCCAAAATTTCTGATCTAATGCACCACTTACTTATAGCTTCAGATCCAGTAATATATTCTATTAGAACGAAATGGCTGCCAAAAATAAGTTGACTCCGAAGCCAAAGAAATTAAAAATATGTTAACTTTTGACACTTCGGACTATTTTATACAAAATTTTTAGTATTTAATTTATTAAAAAATGTAAATATTGTAAATGGAAAAATAATAAATGCAATAATTTTACCCGTTACCAATATTTTTTATTATCTTTAATACATGAATAGAAAGGGAAATATATCTAGTTTATTGTAGTGTTAATTTTTTAGTAACATTCACAAAAACCTTAAACACTTCTGGGGAAAATCTACGAAAAAACTAAAAAGTGTAGAAAATCATCTTTGAAAGTTGACTTTAAATATCTTAAAAACTATCCAAGGTACGTGAATGATTTTTTGTAGCAATAAAGACTATTTTATTGTTCATATAAAACAATTAAAATAATTTTAAGAAAATAAACCGAACTATTCTCTTTTTGCAATTAAAATTATGGTGTATGGAAATTTGCCATTTTTTATAAAATCATGTTTTCTGGATTCGTTTATGAATTGGCGCTACTTTTTATTTTTGAAATCTAAACAGAATATATGGCGCTATATAACTGTATTTCAGAAAGTAGCAAAATCGGCGTGACTTTTTTGTTATATGATCGAAAACTCAAAAATTCTCATAAAAATTAGACTAATTTCGTTCAATGCTGTACGTAGGGTAAATGTTGTACCGACTTCAAATTTGGATTAAAAGCATCTTAGAACCCCATTCTCTACGAATATATAATAAAACATTAACTTTTATTAAATTACTTCTCAGTAAAAAGTGAAAAATTGATAGCATATTTTTGATAAAAAAAATGCAATTTTTTCGATCAGCGAAAAAATTTTGACTTTGACAATATCTCAACAATAAATGGTTCGAGATACTTAAAAAAAGTTTCACAGTTTCATTTCTTAAACGGCTGCCTATACGTCAGTATTTTTTAAAAAATTATCGTTATAACATCGAATTCGCAATCGGCCAAAAACTAAAAAAAGTCGAAGAGCAAAATGAGTTTTTTTTTTTTGAAATGAAATAACTTAAAACCCATAACAGTTATTATAGTAAAGTAAGTATGTTTTTTCTTCGTTTCTCCAAGCTCATTCCAAAATATAAAAAATCGACCATATTGGGCAATAATTGAAAGAGCTACACGGTAAAAAAGCTATTTTACTTTTGAGGTGCTCTACTTTGACGCCCAATAAGTCACCCTGTGATAACACAGGGTAACCATGAATCCAAAATTCAGAAAGCGTGGGTCCTCCTTAACAACTATCTCATACATACTGATGCAATCGGACTTATAGTTAGACGATACAAATTTATTACCACTTTTTTTTGTTTCAAACCACTGTGAACCGGTTCTTTGCATCCGACAATTTTGCTGGGATTGGGTAATTTTTTGTAAAAACCAACAAAATTAATTTGAGTTTTAATTGTTATGAAAATGTAAGATTTAACCATAAAATTGTTAACATAAACTTAGAAAAATTTGCTATTAATAAGTTAACGATATATTTTCTATATTCAACAATTTTTTTGTTTAACTATCAAATTTTATCACAAATAAGTTAAGAAATCGCAGTACAGAATCCGAACTATTTTTACTGAAAATATCTCTAAAATCGCAAACTTAGTACGTTTCAAAATCATTTAAAAACAAGTAAAAAGGTTAAAGTCGGGCATGCCGACTATATAATACCCTACACCAGTCTGACTTAAAGCCAACTAATTTTTGTATCCGAAATTTGAATGAGTTAAAACGGACTTGTATCAAAGTTTTCTATAAAATCATAAAAGAAGAGAAAATTGAAAATATAGCCCATATGGGCAATAGGTCCAAATATGGACCGATCCTATCTAGAATCAATAGGCTTTTTCCTTGGGACCATGTAAGTCAGCGAACCAAATTTCATTGAAATATCGTCGTATTTGCGATCTGCAGCGTGTAAAAAAGACAATTTTGGAGGGTACCCTTATATGGGCACTAGGTCTAAACATGTACCGATTTCAACCAAAATCAATAGGCGTCGTCCTTGGCCCGGCGTAAGTCGGTGTACCAAATTTCGTCTAAAGATCTTAATATTTGCGACCTGTAGATTGCGCACAAGAATGCATGGACAGACAGACGGACGGACGGACGTCGTTAAATCTAGAGTTTGCTGATCGGTTTTAATCGAAACCGAAACCGCGGTTTTTGAGGCCTAAAAACCAAAACCGATAACCGACAAAAATAAGTCGGTTTTTAGCAAATACTTAAAGCAATTAAAATAATTAATTAAATTACATATTATTGAGCCTAGAATTTCGAAAAGGGTTCAGCTCCTATTTTACAAAATTCTGTATTTAATTGTAATGAACAATTTCTCCATTAAATATTACTTTAAAGATTTTTTGTTTTTACTACTACAGATAATATAAGCTGAGGATTATAATTTTATAAAAAAATTGCACCAGAAGTCATGTAGTTTATGAGATATTGAGTTTCACATATTCAGTTCAGATTTTTACCGCTTATTTTTCAAAAAGTTTCATTTCGTAGTCCGCGAAAATTATTGTATATAAATAAATTTTTTTTTAATTTATAACAGTTTCCGCGTTTTTTTCCCCCGGCAATGGTGTTTATTGCCTTTATTCGAGTGAGGAATTCAATCAAATTTTAATAAATATCTTGAATGTATTCAAATATTTAATTGTTATACATATGTACATATTAAATTATTTTAAAACAATTCTATTAATATCAAACCGAAAAATAACCGAAACCGCGGTTTTTATAATTTTGAAAAACCGAAACCGCGGTTTAAAATTTTTCGGTTTTTAGCTAACTCTAATTAAATCGAAATAAAAAAAAATTCTGAGCCGATTGGTATACCATAAGGTGGGTCTAGGACCAATATTTTTTGGTGTAACAAACGTCAGCACAAACTTATAATACCCTCTCCACGTAGTGGTGTAGGGTATTATAAGTTTGTGCTGATTAAACAATATTTTCATAGCAAACACAATGGAGATTCTGATACGGAAAAATTCTTACAATATCATAACACTGTGGAACAAATTCAGGTTAGCAAAAGTTAGGTCGATTCTGAGAGTGAGGGGTGAAAATAGAGGCTAAATTAGAAGACCCGTATCGCGGCGTTTGTTTATGTTAGTTCGAATTTTTTTTTAATCGACCTTCAAACTTTGTAGTCAAATGCCGATTTTCAGCATATTGTTTATATGGTTTTTTGGCTATAACTCGTCGACTAATTGATATTTTTTAAATCTGCATAAGCCAAATTATTGCTAGAGACCTGTGCAACAATTAAAATTTTTTAAAAAATTGATTCAGAAAATTTTTGTGGTGCTTATGAAGCAAAATGTTGGAAAAATTATTTTTTTTCATGCTTTTTGAAAATATTTTCCACAAAACTAAGTCTTTTTTGCTTTCTGTTTGATCTATTAGTCCCGTTTCACACAGAGCAACTTTTGTTGCGGCAATACTTGTCAATTCTCTTTTAAAGTTGCCTTCATGTTCACACAGAGAAATTTTTTTCAGCAATTTTCGTTTTCCTTTAATTTAAAACCTGCAGCCCAAGGATGGAGACAATGGTACAATTGTACTTTTCTTGGTACATTCTAACTTTCGTTGATATCGTGGTACTACCACGATTCGTTTGATACAATTTCAAAATATTCCAAATTTAAAATTTTTGTATTGATATTAGCTTGATGTTCTTTAAAGTTTGAACAAATATTCGAATTGCCGGCGTAGACGAAAATAATTCTACCAAAACTTGTAAATATTTTCTTATATTGGCTTTAAATGACAACTTTTGGCCCAAAGCTGCAAAATAATTGAATCAAGACTTGTTTCAACCAATTCCGAAACTGTAGCTGTCCAAAAATATACTCCAATACACATAATTTCAGTGCTATTCTCAATACACATAGTTTTAGTGCTATTAGTACTACATGAAACTTGAGAATTTTCAGATATATAGTAAGTATCATTCAAAAAAGTCATGTTTTAACCCGCCTTGTTAGCATCTACGTATTTTGAAAAATTAATAATATGTTCATTGTTCTTTTAGAGATGGTAACTTATCTAAAAAATATAAGGGTCAAAAAAGTACAATTTGTTTGTCTGTTTGGTACAAAATATAAAATCTCATTTTCCATCACTGCTGCAGCCAACTTTGTGTAGAATGTAAAACAAAACGAATTGCCGAGAACAAGCAATTCCGTACCAATTACCATTCTTCTTTTCCCTCTCTCCCACAAACTCAAGAATTGCGCAACCAAAGTTGCTGTGTGTAAAATGGGACTAATATGCTTCTCATTTTCTTCTTTGTCTTCCCCTTCTTCCTCTTTTTCGTCGTCTTCCTCTTTTTCCTCGTCTTCCTCGTACGGCGCAGCTGGCGGCTCAGCCGCGCCGCCGATATTTTCCACGAGCCACGACGCCGCTGAAATACTCGGCTGATCGGCGGCTTAATTTTCAGCCAACTTTAGCGGCTCAGCCGAATTTCTAATTCGTTGTTTTAGGTACTTTTGAGTATTAATAAGAACTAAAGTCGAAGTTGTACAATAATATTGCAAGTGTATGGCTAGCTTTAGAAATAACTGCATACTTATTACTCAGTACCCAAATGCCCAATATTTTAATATCAATAATGAAGCCATTTTTGGGCCTAGGGCCCAACGAGACACTCAAAAAAGTTTGACAGTTAGTACATGATAGTTGTTTGTGTAGTAATCAGTAGTTCTTGCTTTTAACAGTAATTACAGTCGTTTTCTATGGAAAAATGCAAAACAACTGTTATGACGGTTATTTAAGAAAACAACTAACGAAAAGTACAGTAATTTCGTATAATTTGTTTAAATCAGTTATTTTTAATATCATAATAAACAACTACCAAAACAGTAATTTTACAATAAACAGTTGTTTTTATCAGTTATATAAGTTAATAAATTTCGTTGAATTTTAAAAATACTTCTTTAGTTTCTATTTGTTATTATTAATATATTCCTAGTTTGCAAATAAAAATTAGAATTTTGTATTGTATCTCCACTGCCTAAAAGCATAATAACTGGAGAACGGTTTGGAATTTTCACTTAAAATTTTAAATAGGCTAAAATAATAATAATTTTTTTTGCCATCGAGAGATAAAAAAATATTTTTTATTAAAATATACTCATATATTTAGTTAGAATATTCTTCCACCTCAAGTCCAAATTCTAATATGATATTGTCATATTAGATTTTTATTTGTTGTTTCAAAAAGGGGTTGATCATTTTCATGATAGACAATACAATTGTTTCGTAGACATCACTCTACTCTTCAGTTGTCCGCAATAAGAAAATGATAACTTTCTTACTCAAACCGAGACATTACATAAGGTACAAAAAATCAACGGGACGAGAATTTTGTACTTTCGTATATGAACTGTCTGATTTGGTAAACCAGCTTAAATCAACTCCTTTTTGAAAGCAACAATTACATAAAAGTACCCTTTGGGTACTATTTATATGTATGTCTGTTGTCAATACATTTTGTAAAAACAACTAATTTTAAACTCAACACAAAATAAATATTTGAATGAGCTTTTTTTCATTGATTTATCATTGAAGTTATCATTTTCTTATTGCGGACAACTGAAGAGTAGAGTGATGTCTACGAAACAATTGTATTGTCTATCATGAAAATGATCAACCCCTTTTTAAAACAACAAATAAAAATCTAATATGACAATATCATATTAGAATTTGTACTTGAGGTGGAAGAATATTCTAACTAAATATATGAAAATATAGAAAGTCCGAAAAAACAATTTTTGTATTTTTTAATGCAAAAATTAAAATAATTGTTGAAAATAAGCACACCACGGCTAAAATCTCATTCAAATATTTATTTTGTTTTGAGTTTAAAATTAGTTGTTTTTACAAAATGTATTGACAACAGACATACATATAAATAGTACCGAAAGGGTACTTTTATGTAATTGTTGCTTTCAAAAAGGATTTATAGCTGGTTTACCAAATCAGACAGTTCATATACGAAAGTACAAAATTCTCGTCCCGTTGATTTTTTGTACCTTATGTAATGTCTCGGTTTGAGTAAGAAAGTCATCATTTTCTTATTGCGGACAACTGAAGAGTAGAGTGATGTCTACGAAACAATTGTATTGTCTATCATGAAAATTATCAACCCCTTTTTGAAACAACAAATAAAAATCTAATATGACAATATCATATTACAATTTGGACTTGAGGTGGAAGAATATTCTAACTAAATATATGAAAATATAGAAAGTCCGAAAAAACAATTTTTGTATTTTTTAATGCAAAAATTAAAATAATTAAAATATACTTTTACTAGCGGGCGCAGCCCTCTACGTAGTTAGCGTGCCTTAAAGGTTAGAATTAAATTTCTTTTATATAAAATAAAACAAAATATTTGTTGCTAAGGTAAAATAATTGTTAAGGTAAATTTATTATAGGTAAGTCGTATTCGTGGTTGCGCCCCCCCTGATTTTCTTAAAATTTGCTGTTTTTAAATACAGTTTTTTATAATAAAAACCTTCACTCACCCAGCCACCAAAAATAAATAATTCTGACACAACAATAATTCTTGACAATATACGTATGTATGTCAAGATAATTTGGTAAAGTGCGCACATAGGCAATAATAATAGACAACAATAGGCAATAGTTTTGTTCATTTGTGTTTTGAATGAAAATACAAAAAACATTTAAAGCAGCCCGCTACGTTGTTAGCGTGCCTTAAAGTTTAGAATTAAATTTCTTTTAGATAAAATAAAACACAATATTTGTTATTAAGATAAAATAATTGTTAAGGTAAATTTATTGTAATGTTCAAGTACAAACACTATTTTTTGCCTCTTCATTTTTATATAAATAAATCATTTAGTATACCAACACGTGAGCATGTAACAACTAGTTGTCTGTAGTTCAAGCCATCGGCGTAGATAGGTCGTATTCGTGGTTGGGTGGGTAAATTCGCTTTGTTTATTTAAAGTACAGTTTTTATAATAAAAGCCTTCACCCAGCCACCACAAATAAATAATTCTGAAACAACAATGGGTTTAAAATAAATAATTATTTGATCACTTTTTCTCATGAAAGTGGATTGTTATTAATGAATCCATTACAAATTGCAATATACGTGTGTATGTCAAGATAATTTGGTAAAGTGCGAACTTAGGTAGATAGACCCGTAAGTAGTTTTATTCATTTGTGTTTTGAATGAAAATAAATAACGTAAAGCAGGGTTGGCAAGCGATTTATAATATTAAAGATAGCGGGCAAAGCTACGTATCTACGTTGTTAGCGTACATTGAAGTTTTTTTTAATTCCAATTTATGCAAAGGTAGACCTGGCAATTCAAGTAAATTCACAAATCCAGTTGGAAAATTTACTGCGTCGTTTTCTTCCACCGGTGCTTCGTTACCTGCAGTTTAAATATCAGAATATATAAGTTCCATTCTTTTTCTAAGGATTTTTCTCTTTTAGAAAATTTGTTTAACTTTTTGGAGAGTATGTTTCAATGCTACATAAGTTTCATATTCCGTGGATAGTGTTTGAATAGGTAATTAAAAGGGGTTCTTCACCCCTTTTTGTTCCTCCCAGTAAAAATCCCAAATATATATAATCTGCTTCAATCGCATGCGAAATTTCAGAGTCATTCAAATTCCATTCCATTTTGTTTAACAATTTCAGTGTTCCAATGCAACTCCTTCCAAGATTCCATTTCGTTCACCATTCCATTGCATTTCGTTCCCATTATCTGTTATTCCAATTCCACTCGTTCCCCGTTTCATTCCATTTCATTCCTACTGTCTTGTGTATCGATATTGATATCAGTCGCTTCTCTTTCCATTCCATTTTTTTGCACTTGCTCCGTTCCATTCCTCTTTTAACTGCAGTGTTTCAATTCCACTCGTTCCCATTCTATGCCATCTCGCTCCTCATTCCATTTCGTTCTATAGTCCATTCCTTTTCATTCCCAATCCATTTCCATTGTCTATAATTTCAATTCCACTCGTTCAACGTTTATATCCATTTCGTTCCACTTGTGTAGTGTTTCAATTTGACTAGTTTCCTATTTAGTTTCTTAATTTTAGTGTTCCATATACACTCGTTCTTTAAATCTTAGGTTTCTAGCTAAAGACGCAGATGTTCAGGGTGGGGGGCAATTTTCCCCTTTTGAGCCACCATTTTTACCACGTTCCTGTCCAAAGTCCTAAAAATGCCTTGTCGATAAGTTAGCCCATAGTCCAAGGAAAACATATTATAGATTACGGGTTTCTAGCCGAAGGGTTCTGTTACGCCATCAAGGGGGAGAATTATTCCGTTTTTACCCCTCCCGGTAGGAATTTCAAAAAAAATTCCGTCTTAGAGGACGTATGCGTTGGAGGAGGAGCCTACTACATACATAATTTTAGGTCTCTATATCCAGCAGTTTGGCAGAATTTAAGCTCCCTAGTTCCAGCAGTTTGGTCAGGCCGTTAAGGGGGAGACTTTTCCTGTTTTTGACCCTACCTGTGCAAATTTCCAAAAATCTCATCTTAGCGGATGTCTACAATAGAGGAGGAACTTTAGTACCAAATTTCAACTTCCTACCTCCAGCAGTTTGGGCACGCCTTTAAGCGGCACTTTTCGCTTCATTAATCCCCATTTTTGCAATGTCCCTGTCCAAAATTCCAAAAAGCACCTTCCCGATAAGTGAGCCCATACTCCAAGTAACATATGTTTTACTTTTCAGGTTTCTAGCCAACTTTTACTATTTGTGCCCCTCTGGGTAGGAATTTCCGAAAATCCATCGACAGGGAATTTCAGCTTCCTAGTTCCAGCAGTTTGAACAGGCTGTCAAGTGGGACACTTTTTCTTTTTTTGTCCCTCCCGGTTGGAATTAGGCTGGAAGAGGAACCTAAGTACCGAATTTCAGCTTCCTAGTTCCAGCAGTTTGGACAGGTCGTTAAGGGGCCACTTTCCATTTTTGAGCCCCTATTTTATAACGATCCTGTCCAAAATTCAAAATAGTATCTTTCTAATAAGTTAGCCCTTACTCCAGGGACCCACATTTTAAATTTCAGGTTTCTAGCCGAAGGGGTTTTTACAGGCCACCAAGTTGAGGCTTTCTTATTTTTGCCCCTCCTTTTAGGAATTTACAAAAATTCTATCTTCGCGGCTGTCTGCGATGGATGAGGAACATTCATACCAAATTTCAACTTCATTGCCTCAGCGGTTTGGGCAGCCCATTATTGGGGACATTTTTCCCTTTCAATCCACATTTTTACTATGTTTCTGTTCCAAAATAGAAAAATTACGTTGCCGGTGAGTTTGTCCTACTCCAGGGAATACATATTTAAAATTTTAGGTTGGCCAGAAGGAATTGGGCAGGCCGTCAAGGAGAATACTTTTCCCCTTATCTCCCTCCCGATAGGAATTTCAAAAACTCCATCTAAGCGGACGCCTACACAGAAGGAGGAACTCACATACCGAATTTCGGCAACATAGTTTCAGCAGTTTGGGCAGGCCGTCAAGGGGGAAACATCCCCCTTTTGGGATATCCTGTATGCAATTCCAAAAATACAAACTTAGTCGATGTCTACTACAGTGGAGGAACCTTTATTCCAAATTTCAACTTCTTATCTCCAGTGGTTTGGGCAGGCAGTTAAGGGGGACACTTTTCCAATTTGTGAGACCGTCTATGGGGACGTCTATGGGGTACTTTTTTTTGGAAAAAGGTACTTTTTTGGAAAAAGGCACTTTATTTTTGGAAAAACGTACTTTTTTTGGAAAAAGGTACTTTTTTGGAAAAAGGTACTTCTTTTGGAAAATGGTACTTTTTTTTGGAAAAAGGTACTTTTTTTGGAAAAAGGTACTTTTTTGGAAAAAGGTACTTTTTTTTGAAAAAGGTTCATTTTTTGGAAAATGTACTTTTTGTGGAAAAAGGTACTTCTTTTGGAAAAAGGTACTTTTTTTGGAAAAAGGTACTTTTTTTGAAAAAGGTACTTTTTTGGAAAAAGATACTTTTTTTGGAAAAAGGTACTTTTTTCACACAAATTTTTAATTTCTATCTTTTTATAAAAATAGACACTAAAATATTATTAAATAGTTTTATAACTTTAATTGCTATTTTTTGAATAGAAATTTTTTATGGCACAACTAAAAAAAATTATTTAATTTTCATTGTTGCATTTTTTTTAAATTAACGTATAAAAAATCCAAAATAATTTTAAAAAGCATCTGATGCATTATTTTAAAAATAATAGTAAGCTTTAAGTGCAGCGAGAAGTTTTCAACTCAGTCCCGTTCAAAAATATATTTTTTACAATATTGTATTTTTTAAATATCCCAGAGGATGATTTGCGATGTAAATCGAAATATCGGATGAAAATTAAAAAATAAAATATTGAAAAATAAAATAAAAATTTTTGGATTTTTATATAACAACACCAAATGTCAATAATATTTAATCTAACATAAACATAAAATTTGAAAAATAAAACTGAAATAAAGGAATAGCAATTGAAATTTAAATGAAATTATTTGAAGTAGGTAATAAAAAATCAAAACACTTACATCAATTGAAAATACGAAAATATTATCATTTTTTTTTTTTTTAATTTTAATGCCGAGTTTTTTTTGGAGGTATTTGGAGCTGAAATATTGATGTTGAAATGTTGTGTATATGGGTGATATCAAAAAATGTGATAAAAACCGTGTAACCACCTAATTTCTAATGCATGGATTACATTTGAGTTACATATTTCGATATATATCAGCGCATTGTCACCTGTTTTACAAAATTTATAACAATCTGACCAACTTTTGGTTAATACATAAAATTTGTGACCAATTTTATAGGCCAAATGTAAACTCCGTAACAAGTAACTCATAAGGTTTTTTAACTTTAATAGCTTATATTTTAATAACCAATAAAGCTAAACACTAACTGTAAGAATTTTTATGAAGAGGAAAACTGCCGTTTTTAACAAAAATTAATACATTTTACAAACTTTTTCGTATATCTTAGCTATCACGACTTCAACTCCGTAAAGATTTTTCGTCATAATTTTTGATAAAAATGCATATACCAGAATTTTGGAGTTATCTATTATTTATATTGCGAAAAGAATAATGTTATTTATACTCAAATGATCGTTGGACTGTAAGTAATCATCCAGCATAACAGACTTGAAGCTTTTCTGCAGCATGTAACATTCTCGAGATGAAAAAGTATATCTTTAATAAGATTTGAAAAAATGTTGTAAAGTCCGTTCCTAATTTTTACACCAAACTATTTAACGAGTAAGAAAAACAATGTCATATTTGGGTTCACCTTGTAGGCATCATACGATTTTGTTTCGGAAAAAAAATTCTGACAAAGCGTTTCTGAAAGAAAACGAAAAAAGTAACCAAATGTAAACTCCGTAACTGTAAACTCCGTAACCACAATTGTTTGCATCAGATTTCATTCAAATAAATGTAGATAAATGTTTAAAATATTTTAAAATAACCATAAACAGAGGTGATTCAACTAATATTTGTGCGTCAAAAGACGATTCAACTCAGTTTTTTACCCTAAGCTGCTGGAGCGAAAAACGATTGATTTTGCATTTCATTGGTTTTGAATCGATATTTCGAGTCATTACTGACATTAGTTTGACAAATTAAATTTGTTTCACACAATTTAAGAATTTTTTGATCGCGAAATGTTATGTTTTTAATATATTATTTTGTAACTGCGCAACCGCTGTTGGGATTTAAAAAAATTTTATTTTTTTGAAAAGCATTTAAAAGGACCAAAAATACAAAATTAAAAAAAAATAAAATTTTTTTCGCGGAATGAATTGTATTTTTATTCGCGAAACCGCCAAATTGATAAACACAAATTATATATCATTGGAAAGCAAATTGAAATCCCCAATACGAAAAACTAATAAATTGAGAAAATTCGTACGGAATTTTTTTTGTTATATCTTTTGCTTGCAGAAATGTAAACTCCGTTACAACAAAAAAAATTAAAATTGTACAAAAATAGTTATTGCGACAACTTGTAGATGAGATTTTTTGCAATTAGGTTTATAATGACTAAACTTACTGATTCCATTAGGAAAAAACCGAAATATTAACACTTTTTGCTTGTCACAAATTTGGCCCAAAAATTTATCACATTTTTGATATCACCCATATATATTGGTTTATTTGAACAAAGACCATCATTAAAAAATATAGAATTTCCGAGGTACGAGTATTTTTGTTGGTATTTAAACTAAACCCAAAAAATTCGGCCTAATTAATATTTTTTTATATTATATGTTATATTATTAAATTCTAAATCGCATTTTTTAATTTTAAATATTTTTTATTTAAATTATTTTTAAAACAATCAATGTTGAAATTGAAATTGAAATTGAATTGAAATAAAGCTTCCAAAATTTTCATTTTCTAGCTAAAACTTCTGTAAAAGAATAAAAAAAATCCCGGGAAATCCCGCACTAAATTCCCGGGATTGAAAAAAGGGCGGGATTCCATAAACACATTAACCCTAGTGACAGCGCATAGAGAAAGGGACTTAAGGGTAAAAAAATCAATTTTTTTTCTTGTGGACAACATCGAATGAGACCGATCCCATGCTCTCCTGACCTTAGGTCCCTTTCTATCCTTAGGTCCCTTTCTATTTTGCGCGTCACATATAGAGATAGTACCAAAATATTTAACTGAAAAAACAGTAGTTTTTGTTGTTTTAAAAAGTTTGTAGTAAAAATTTATCAGTTAATTTTACTACATTGCACTATAGGTGCAAAAATGGGTCAAATTTTTGTGGCAAAAAGTCACTTTTCAAACACTCAAGAATGAATTTTTTTTGTTGGTATTCAATTAAGAACACATCATAGCAAATAACGGCAAGTTTTGTTTTTGTAAAAAATTAACAACGACTGCTTAGCAAGTGGTCAAAATCATTGTTTGTGAGCAAAGTGTTGAACGCAGTATATACAGTGCAATTTGGTCGAATTTTTAAATTTCTTTAAATAGTTAAAAAAAACATAAATTTAAACGAAATATGGAAAACAAAAGTGAGAGTAAGTGCTTAATGGTTTAAGAGAAAGATTTTATTAAAAAAAATTTTTTTTGGCGAAAAAACTCATACTTCTGACATAACTTTTAATTCAAGTTTTTTTTTCTGAAAAATTAACTTTGGATAAGCTTTTAAAAAGTTGGCCGAATATGGCTGTGTTTAAACAATCAGAAACGTGTTAAATGAAGAGTTTTGAATTTAATTTGTTAATTTCATGTTTTTTTTTTTTTTATAAAGAGAAGCAACACTCAGGAAATTCTTCCTATTAATTAACGTGTTGCTTCCTTTGGAAAGGGGATAGAGAAGAAGTGAAAGGTGGAGAAAGAAGAAGGGCTTCAAATATGGGAACACTGTAATTGCGCGAGATGTTGATTTTTAGAACAGTTGTTACGCGCCATCTGATGGTGAGTTGGCGAACTTTGTTGAAGCTTTTTAGTTCATAGCCCTGTTATATTATTTTACTTCGGTGGGGTTAAGTGCTATGGAAACACCGAAGGAGGACGCTGCGATATGTATGAGGGATAGAAAAAACTCATACATATTATTTTTCATAAATTGATGTTGCCTTGGCTGGGGCTCGAACCCGCAACCTCACGTGTAACAGTCCAACGCGCTAACCATTACACCACAGCGCGATTTTTTGCGTTTTCTGAGAAATATCATTTTTGGTAGGCAGCCTCCGCTTGCAAAATAGCGAATTTGCGGAAGTTTACTTGGATGAACAAAAGAAAGAGGAGAAGAATACTATTGTTTACAATTTTATTGTTGGTAAAGCTGAATGCGGCAATGTTTTGAATGAGAAAGCGGCTTATGGGAAGGATAAAGTGCGAATTTTTTGTAAGAATATCTCAGTTAGATGGGAGAGTTCTCATAGGAAGAGAAACATATTTCAGATGCAAAGCGAACTCTGGCTAAACGCTGAATTTATTTTGGCAATTAAAACTAAGCCAACTGCAGCTTCAATAGGGCTTCCAAAGAAAGAGTATCCTGAGAAATCTGAACAAACAAAGAGGAAATTTTAAATAGCTTTATTAAAAAATAAAAATGAAATGAAATGAAATGAAATTTATTTATTTATTTATTTATTTATTTATTTATTTATTTATTTATTTATTTATTTATTTATTTATTTATTTATTTATTTATTTATTTATTTATTTATTTATTTATTTATTTATTTATTTATTTATTTATTTATTTATTTATTTATTTATTTATTTATTTATTTATTTATTTATTTATTTATTTATTTATTTATTTATTTATTTATTTATTTATTTATTTATTTATTTATTTATTTATTTATTTATTTATTTATTTATTTATTTATTTATTTATTTATTTATTTATTTATTTATTTATTTATTTATTTATTTATTTATTTATTTATTTATTTATTTATTTATTTATTTATTTATTTATTTATTTATTTATTTATTTATTTATTTATTTATTTATTTATTTATTTATTTATTTATTTATTTATTTATTTATTTATTTATTTATTTATTTATTTATTTATTTATTTATTTATTTATTTATTTATTTATTTATTTATTTATTTATTTATTTATTTATTTATTTATTTATTTATTTATTTATTTATTTATTTATTTATTTATTTATTTATTTATTTATTTATTTATTTATTTATTTATTTATTTATTTATTTATTTATTTATTTATTTATTTATTTATTTATTTATTTATTTATTTATTTATTTATTTATTTATTTATTTATTTATTTATTTATTTATTTATTTATTTATTTATTTATTTATTTATTTATTTATTTATTTATTTATTTATTTATTTATTTATTTATTTATTTATTTATTTATTTATTTATTTATTTATTTATTTATTTATTTATTTATTTATTTATTTATTTATTTATTTATTTATTTATTTATTTATTTATTTATTTATTTATTTATTTATTTATTTATTTATTTATTTATTTATTTATTTATTTATTTATTTATTTATTTATTTATTTATTTATTTATTTATTTATTTATTTATTTATTTATTTATTTATTTATTTATTTATTTATTTATTTATTTATTTATTTATTTATTTATTTATTTATTTATTTATTTATTTATTTATTTATTTATTTATTTATTTATTTATTTATTTATTTATTTATTTATTTATTTATTTATTTATTTATTTATTTATTTATTTATTTATTTATTTATTTATTTATTTATTTATTTATTTATTTATTTATTTATTTATTTATTTATTTATTTATTTATTTATTTATTTATTTATTTATTTATTTATTTATTTATTTATTTATTTATTTATTTATTTATTTATTTATTTATTTATTTATTTATTTATTTATTTATTTATTTATTTATTTATTTATTTATTTATTTATTTATTTATTTATTTATTTATTTATTTATTTATTTATTTATTTATTTATTTATTTATTTATTTATTTATTTATTTATTTATTTATTTATTTATTTATTTATTTATTTATTTATTTATTTATTTATTTATTTATTTATTTATTTATTTATTTATTTATTTATTTATTTATTTATTTATTTATTTATTTATTTATTTATTTATTTATTTATTTATTTATTTATTTATTTATTTATTTATTTATTTATTTATTTATTTATTTATTTATTTATTTATTTATTTATTTATTTATTTATTTATTTATTTATTTATTTATTTATTTATTTATTTATTTATTTATTTATTTATTTATTTATTTATTTATTTATTTATTTATTTATTTATTTATTTATTTATTTATTTATTTATTTATTTATTTATTTATTTATTTATTTATTTATTTATTTATTTATTTATTTATTTATTTATTTATTTATTTATTTATTTATTTATTTATTTATTTATTTATTTATTTATTTATTTATTTATTTATTTATTTATTTATTTATTTATTTATTTATTTATTTATTTATTTATTTATTTATTTATTTATTTATTTATTTATTTATTTATTTATTTATTTATTTATTTATTTATTTATTTATTTATTTATTTATTTATTTATTTATTTATTTATTTATTTATTTATTTATTTATTTATTTATTTATTTATTTATTTATTTATTTATTTATTTATTTATTTATTTATTTATTTATTTATTTATTTATTTATTTATTTATTTATTTATTTATTTATTTATTTATTTATTTATTTATTTATTTATTTATTTATTTATTTATTTATTTATTTATTTATTTATTTATTTATTTATTTATTTATTTATTTATTTATTTATTTATTTATTTATAAAAAATTAACATATAATTAAAATTATAAGCTAATTGGATGGATGAGCAATAGCGAATTAGGCCTTCAGCTCTTGTTAAACTATATGTACATATAAATATATAATAAGATTAGTTCAATAAGTGTTTTCGGTTGTATTAAATTAAATTATATAAGTTAGTAGATTTCAAGTATTTAATGATTGCTGTTATGTTTTCATCGGTTGGATCTCCGAGAAGTTTTATTGGATCGTTATTTCCAAAGAATTGTGACCTTTGGGTGATGAAAAGGGGACACTCTGAAAGAAGATGTGAAGGATTAGTTGGGTAGGAGATGTTACAATTACATGGATATGTATTTATGAGTTTCAATAGGCACCCGTGTGTAATTCTGGTATGACCAAGTCGGAGTCTTACGGTTTTGACAAGATCAAGTCTATTTGTTTTTGAGTTTATGTTAATGCTCTTTACGACTCCATAATTGTTGTTGTTTATTTTTTTATACCAGTCAGATGTCATTCGGTATGTATTATCTTTTTATTTGTAATGAACTTTATCTTTAGGGTTATAGTTTTCTGTGGTAATCAATGGTGCTCTTGAAGAGCTTTTAGCTGCTGTATCAGCGTATTCATTTCCTGTGATGTTGCAGTGGCTTGGAACCCATATTAATTTTATTTCTGGGTATCGTTTTATTAGGATATTTCGAATTTGGGTAGTGTAAATATTGTTGTTAGAAATATTAGATATAAATCTAAGGGATGAGAGTGAGTCTGTGCATACTGCAAAACTTCCTCTTTTGTTTTTAATATATTCAATAGCTTTAGCTATTGCGATTAGTTCGGCAGTGAGTATTGAACTGTGTTGTGGTAAGTTACCTAAATGGATGATGTTGTTTTCGGTTGTAATACTATATCCCACATTGGTAATAGTTTTAGAACCATCTGTATATATGAGGTTATAGTTATTCAATTGTTGTTGTAGATTTCTGAAGAGAGTGTAGAATTGATGCGGATTGTGGTTGTTTTTTGCGAATTTATGTAGGGATAAGTCGATGCTGTTACTTTTGAAGAGCCATGGTGGGAGATGTTCAATTTTAGTTTGTTGTGTTTTAATTGGAATGTTGAGTTCATCGCAATTATTTTTTATTCTGTTGATAGTAGTTAATATTCTGGGTGTTCTTTTTGCACTTTTTAATTTCACCATAATTTTGTTAAGTAGAGAGTTTTTGTCCAAGAATGATCGGTATTGTTTTGTTGTAAGGATATCCCTCTGACTTTCAAGTGGTAAGATATCAGCCTCGGCGTAAAGGTTTTTTGTACGAGTGGTACGAAAAGCTCCTAACGAGAATCTGATGGCAGAGTTAATTTGTTTATTTAGCTTTCCAATTGAAGATTTCGGGGCATATCCGTATATGGGCAGGCCGTAATTAATTTTGGATAAAATAAGAGCTTTGCTGATATGGATTAAAATTTTAGTGCTGCAGTTAAACTTATGAGTTGATAGACATTTTATTATGTTTAATTGTTGATTAAGAGATTTAACTAGGTTATTGATATGTGCAAGCCAACTATATCTTTTGTTTATATGAAGACCTAATAACCGTATATTTGTTGCTTCAATAAGCTTTATTTGGTTAGATACGATTACGCAATTACAGTTTCTTTTCCGACATATATGAATATATTTACATTTTGTTGTAGATAGAATAGCTCCAGAGTAATTACTCCATTCGATAATATCCTTAAATAAAGGGTTGAGATTTAGGACAGGATTTTTATTTTTGTTCGAATTTATAATTAAATTAAAGTCGTCGGCATAGGATGTGAAATCAATTTCTCGATGAAGAGAAAATACGTGACATAGTTTGTTGTAGGCTATTAAAAACAAAATCACAGAGATTGGAGATCCTTGCGGGATTCCATTAAAAAGTGGGAAGATTTTGGAGCTATAGGATCCAATTCTTACTACAAATTTTCGGGTAGCCATGAAATTAGTTACATAATTAATTATATTGGGACCAATTTTCCAGATGATTAGTAGATCTATGATGGTATGTAATCCAATTCTGTCGAATGCTTTTTGGAAGTCCAAGGAAATTATGGTGGAGTGTTTCCGTAGAGAAAGTGAACTGACAATTTGATGGTCGATGTATAGTAGACTATCTATTGTAGATTTTCCTTTAGTAAAACCAAATTGTCTTTTGTCTAATAGTTTGTAGATATTTACAAACCACCATAATCTGTTTGCAACGATTTTGTCTAGCACTTTGGATAGACAAGAGTTTAGAGATATAGGACGGTAGGAATTGAGAGACGTTTTATCCGATCCGTGTTTATGAATTGGTATGGTAATACTAATTTTGAACTGTTGCGGAATATGCGAGTTCCATACTTGGTTGTAGAGCTGTAATAATCTTTGTTTCATTATGATCGGCAGATTTTTGATCATTGGATATGAAATCCGATCCATTCCGGGTGTTTTACCTTTAAGACTATTCAAAACAGTGTTCAGTTCAAGCATGTTGATAGCGGATTCTATTTTAAGGGCTTCAGGACTGGGGCTGAGTGTAAGGGGGATTTGTAAGATTCTTTGTTTTTGTAGTAGGAATTCAGTTGCAAAATTAAAAGCGGAAGAATTATTGGACCAAAACTTGGTTAATTCTGTGGCTATAGCGTTTTTATTAGTTATAAGTTCATTAACCATAGTAGGTGTAGTTATTCCATGAATACTTTGAGAATTTTTGTAACTTGTGAACGATCGTATATTTTTCCAAATTTTTTCAGATGAAGATGATGGGTTTATGGTGGATATAAAGTTGTAAATAGATTGTCTTTTAGTAATCTTTATTTCTCGTTTTAGCAACGCATTATCTTATTTGTAAATAATTAGGTTTGCAGTTGTCATGTTCCTTTTATATAAAATCCATGATTTGTTCTTGTTTCTTTTTAGAGCCTCAAGATTTGAGTTCCACCAAGGAACATTATTTTGAGGTGCTGGGTGAGTTTGGGGTATAGAAATATTGGCAGATTGGCGTATGATTTTACATATATTGGCTGTTTCCTTGTTTATATTGCTACTTATTGGACGTTGGGATTCGAAAGATAAGCATAGGTTTTGAAGTGAGCTCCAATTTGCCTGGTCTGTTTTGTATTTTGGTCTTTAACTGGGAAAAGTTTCAGGATCTTGGTGGAATAAGGAAACTATAATGGGAAAGTGATCAATTCCATGTAGTGTTTTTTCTGTTTTCCATTCAGTATGTATGAAAAGCGAAGGTGAGCAAAAAGATAAATCTATGTGTGAAAAAGTACGGTGTGTGTTGAAATGTGTTGGCGATGCGTCATTTAATAATACTAAGTTATTGTTGTTTATGTAATTTGCCAATAAATTACCTCTCTATTAGAAGAAGCTGAACCCCAGATTCTGTGAGAGGAATTAAAGTCCCCAGTAATCATAACTGGAGGGACGATATTATCAAAAACGTTACAAAGATTTTGTCCAGAGAATGTTTGGTTTGGGGGAATATAGGAAGATACGATTTTGAATTTTAGTTTTGAAAATATTTCTATACATATGGTATCGAAATCGTTGTTAACTTCGATTTTCTTATGTTGTAGAGATTTGTGAATAAGTATGGCAACACCACCATATCTAGTGTTGGAAGTGTTCAGCGAGAAAAGAACGTAATTTATAGGAATTGGAATATTTGTTAAACTATATATATGTGTTTCTTGCAGTGATATTATTTTTGGAGAGTATAATTTTATTAAAAGTTGCAGTTCACTGTAGTTATTACTAAATCCGTTTATATTCCACTGTAGTATATTTAATGTCATATATTATAAAAAAGAAAGAAAGGAAAAGTTTAAGTGAAGATATATTTTAATGTATTGCTGTGAACTAATTTTATAATACATTTTGAAGAATTTTTAGGTTTTTTTAGTACGTTTTGTTATATTGCCAGGATTCTTTTTAAGTTGATTTCTTGTTCTTTTAGAGGTGTTTTTAGGTAAAATTTTAGGAGAATTTTTACTATCTTTTGTATTGGTAGTATTTTGTGATGATATACTTCCAGTGTCTGATGTTTCAGCATCAGACATGACATCAGAATAATTTGATTTTTCTCGGGTTGTATTTGTTTTATTTGTGAATGAAGTAATATTAATTTTATCGATATTTTGTGGAGAGCTTGGAATATTTAGTTGTTCTTTATTATATGATGATGGTTGTTGTACTTGAGAGATTTGGGTGGTGTTGTTGGTAGATTTTATTACAGAAGAGTAAGACATTGTAGCAGAGTGATTACGATCATTGTATTTTTTTATGGCTGTTTTTCTATTTGTTTTCTCCAGAGTAATTATTGCTTGTATCTCTTTCTCCTTTAGGAATATAGGGCATGTTTTGTCTTTAGCCGAATGGTTTTTGTTTGTGTTTTTATTTTCTTTGCAGTTTATACTTTCTTGAGTGTTTGAGCAGATTTCTGTATCATCATTAAGATGATAGTCGTATGAACAATTGAAACAGGTTTTATTGTTTTTACAAAACTTAGCTAGATGTCCATAGCGATGGCATTCTTTACATTTCATGGGGAGAGGTATGTAAGGTCTAATTTTTACTTTCTCATAACCAATTGATAGTTCAGACGGGATTGAGGTAGTGGCGAATGTGACAATTATCAAACCAGTTTCTATTAATATATTGTTTACTTTTTTTAAAATTTTGTTTATGTTACATACGTTTTGTGTTTTCAGTTCGTTAAGAATTTCGTCCTCTGCTATGCCGCGGAGGTCATTTGAATAAATCACACCTTTTGAATAATTAAGGGTTTGATGTTCACATAAATTGACTTCTATAGTTGAAGTCATAAATTGACTTCTATAGTTGGATTTTTTAATTGAATGAGGCTTCTAGCCTGTATATAATATTTTGTTTTAATAAGAAGAGTTCCGTTTAATAGTTTTTTACACATTTCGACTTCCCCTGAACAGGTATTGTCAATTACTTTTTTAATAAGGAAAGGTGACACTTCCGAAAGAGTTTTATCACTATTAATACGACTCATTATCAAATATTTTGGACCGGGCGATATAATTGAAAGCATTTTAGATTTTTCTGGTATTATAGGCGGTTTTTTATTTTTCCAATCATCAGGCGGATCATTCATTTTGATGGCGTTAAGTATTTAGTATCAGTAATTTTAGTATAAATATTTGATAATTATTAAATTTTAAGCAAAAAGAAACAGAGAGCACAGTAATAATTCCGTCTTGTGTAGGCTAGTTAACAACGAACAATGTGAAATGAAATTACTTTAGATAATGAAATGTAAAGCAAAATTTTAAATACAAGCTTTATTGCAAAAAAAATTGTTTCTACAAAAGTTTCCACTTGTTTAGTTTTCTGCTATAATATGCCCTAGATAAAAAAAAAAATATTTTTTTATTTTTTTTGAGATTTTGGACAAAAAAAGCTTGCATTTTACACAGTTAACATTTTTACCCAAGCAAATCAGAAGAAATATTAAAATTTACGCCGCCATATTGGATCCGCCACTTTGAATTTGAAAAATTTTACCTCAGATTCGAAATCAGCAACCTTGAAAACCCCCCGTATACTAATTTTCATGTAAATCAGAAGAAATTTTAAAATTTATGCCGCCATATTGGATCCGCCATTTTGAATTTGAAAAATTTTACTTCAGATTCGAAATCAGAAATATTGAAAACCCCCGTATACCATTTTTGATGTAAATCAGAAGAAATTTTAAAATTTACGCCGCCTTATTGAAGCCGCCATTTTGAATTTGAAAAATTTTACCTCAGATTCGAAATCAGCAACCTTGAAAACCCCCGTATATAGATGTTTATCCTTATTCAGGGATTCCTTATAGTTTTGGCCAGAAAATGGGGTCATTTTACCTATAGTGCATTGTTAGTTATTTTTAAATTGTTTTAAACAGTTAAAAACAACACAATTTTTAGTTATTTTAAAAGTAAATACCCTTATCGAGAGAGAAAACTTCTAGAAATAAAGCAAAAAACACCCCTAATTAGCTTAAATCATTCACAATAGAGCTAATTAGAGGTGTATTTTGCTTTATCTCTAGCAGTTTTCTCTCGCGTGTAAATCTGCCTTTACGCCATTAAATTGATAAAAAAATTTAAACTGGATAAAAATAATTATTTTATGTAACACGATCCATATGGGGTTAATTTTTTGGCCAAAAATGACCCACTAGGAAATTTACAGAATTTTCGGAAAAATATCACTTCAAATGAATACAAATAATTTTTTTCCACTTAATAAAAATTATTATTTTGTGTAACTTGTTCCATATAGGGTTAATATTAATATTCTAAAAAGAAAAAATTTCTACTTGATAAAAATAATTATTTTATGTAACATGACCCACGCACAGTGTGGAACTTTCATATACCGAGCGGCCAAAAGTAGAAGGAGTTGCCGTAGAGTGATAAAATTTGGCACGCTTCTTTATATTGACCAGATATACAAATATTTTAAATTTGGTAAAAATCCGTGCGAGGTTTCGTTTCCTTCCCATATATCCTGAAATTAAAAAGTGCCATAATAAATGAAATAAATACTTATATTTCCTGAAATTTTGTGTGTGAATTACTTATAATTCCCTTAATTTTTCGACCAAATTTTGTTCAATTCGGAGCAAGGATACGCATAGCTTAAAAATTTCCTTTTTAAGAAAAGTAAAAAAAAGTGAAAAAAATACAATTACTTGAAGATTTGTTTGTATACAGAACACTTAAGATATTTTTAATGCGACTAAATTTTTTATCCAATTTAGAGCAAGGATACACCAAGATTAAACATATCCGTTTTTTTTAAAGCCAAAACTACTTCTTCTGGAAATTTTAAACTGATTATGATATTGATACTAACGATATTTTTGTTTAATTTACAATAACAAACTTTTTGTCTTAAAAATATCCTTTTAGAAAGGATTCGAGTTCTCTTTATATATCGAGAAATTAAAAATATATTAATATATAAACTTTCAAAAACTTACTTCCACAGGACATTAAGATATCAAAACTATATTAAATCGCAAAGAATTATTCAAATTTGGAAAGGTTTTATTAATAAATAAAAATTCAAAACAAATAATAAGGAATATTTCTAATCACTGAAGCTATCACACTCAGAAAAACTAAATAGTATCGTGTTGTACACAATTATCTCCATTTTGTTCTGTAATAACAAACTCTATTATTTCGTCGTAAAGGGTTTTTCAATAAGAGCGCTACAAAAGTTTTTTTAAATAAAACAAAAACGGTTTTGGATATCAATGAAATTCTTTATTTCTGTGAAAGAACGTTCGATGCCATTATGTATGGAAATCGATCCCTTTTGCATGGCCACCACGGACACGCTTGCAGAAGTCCAGATGCTGAACCCAATTTTCGACGGTTTTCAAGCATAAATCGGCCGATATTCATACGAAGTTCATCAATCGTCGCTGGCTTGTTGGCATAGACCATAGATTTGACGTAGACCCACAGGAAATAGTCCAACGGCGTCAAATCGCACGACCGAGGCGGCCAATCGACGTGACCATTTAGTGAGATAACACGTTCTCCAAACTTGGTTTGCAATAAATTGATTGTGACATTCGCTGTGTGGCTTGTGGCGCCGTTCTGTTGGAACCACATGTCCTCCAAGTCCATATCATCCAATTGGGGCCAAAAATATTCGGTTGTCATTGAACGGTAGCGATTCCCATTCACAGTAACGTGCCGATCTTGATCATCACGGAAGAAGTACGGCCCAATGACGCCGCCGGCTCATAAACCGCACCAAACCGTAATTTTTTCGGGATGCAATGATGACTCATGGAGTACGTGTGGATTGCTGTCTGACCAATAACGCATATTTTGTTTATTGACGAAGCCATTCATTATGACGACCATAAATTGGACGTAGCGCTCTTAACGTTGAGGCCACTGACTCCGAATTTCGGTAGTAAATTTTAATAATTTCGACTTGTTGTTGGCTCGTATATCTTTCCATCATGAAATGGCAAACCTTACTGAAGAGAAATGTCAAAAGAGCGGCAAGAAATATGGCGTCGTTTGCTGTTCCTGTCTTTCTACTTTTGTAGCGTCCCTGTTGAAGAACCCTTTAGTTTCTAGTGTTTGCATTATTTTATTTTCTCTCGAAATGTACAACTTGGGTTCGGTTTGTAAAATCATTCTTTCGATTAAGTCCTTATTAGAATATTCTCTGCCATTTTTTCTTGCATGATTTAATTGAGCATTTCTGAATACCTTATGGGTTGCTTCAACGGCTTCTTCTGATAACATTCCTATAGGAATTGTACAGTGTTTTTTAAATGTTTTTAGTATTTAGGGATTTGACCAGTACTTTTTTATTTTGGTAACTATAAAATGTATTTCCTTAATTTTTTTCCTTTCGGTTTTTGTCTGCAGAAATTCTCCAAATCAAATTAATGAAATTTTCTGCATCCAATTCAGTGCTGTGCTTGCGAAAATATTAAAAAATCACGAATTTTTACTTGTCTTGGTACTAAAAAAACAGACATAAAAATGCTAGGTGCAAGAATCGGCAGATAAAACTAGTATTTTTTAAATTTAAATACCTTCCATAATAATATATTAAAAAATGAGAATGGTCTTTTTAAGTCTTTTTTTTAAAGTCCGCTGAAGTTTCTAATTGCAAAAAAATTTTACTATTTCTTTTTGTTTACATTCAAAATAACGGTACAATTTATATGATCAATATAAAATTAACGACCTACTAGAAAATTTACAGAATAACACCTTTCATAATGTTCGAAAAAATATCACTTCAAAGGAACAAAAACTCTTTTTCCACTTGATAAAAATTATTATTTTGTGTAACTTGATCCATATAGGGTTAATGTTTTCACTTTTCGGCAAAAATACCCACTTAAAAATTTACAGAATAATGTCTTTCCAAATAGAAAACAATAAATACTTAATAAACAAAGCTTTAAATTAGAATTTAATATGATTACAAAACTAAAATTGCTATTAACATACGGACACTTCTGGTCCCACCTTTTTAACCCTTAAAAATAAGATTGGGACTATAGCAAATTGCGCTTCTTCGTTAGTTTTGTACCCTCTATCGCATATCCCAATTTAATAAAAATCTGATAAATGTTATTCTGTAAATTTCCTAGTGTGTCGTTTGAGGCCAAAAGCAGAAAAATTTACCCCATATGGATCGTGTTACATAAAATAATTATTTTTATCCAGTTGAGATTTTTTTATCAATTTAATGGCTTACAATCTCGTAGACATATTTAATATTAAGTTTCAGGGGTCTTTTGTGACCCCAAGCCACTAAGGGTATTTTTAAACAGATATAAAGATAATTATAGTCTTACCAAATTTAAGTGATATTTTTCCGAAAACTATGTAAAATTTTATGAAAACATTTAAATTTTTTTAAAATAAGCAATTTTTGTAAAATGTCCTGGAAAGCCGTCGCTCCAAACACAAAATCGAATTATCATTTTTCAAATTTATTTTTTTTTCTTTATGTTGGGCAGGGTGACTCCCTTTCCAAGCAAATGAAAAATCCCCGTTGAGGAAAAAACGCTAAGGGTTGTTTTTTCTAATAAAATTAAAGCTTCTTGCTTTATTGATGAGTATTCTAAGACTAACTTAACTTTATTATTTACAAAAAGTATTTACAAAAAAAGGCGCTATTCAAGTAGCGGTTTAAATTCAGTTCAAGGGGAATATTTAGAGAATATTAAGACAATTAAATGAGAGAAAAGGCAAATACTGGTTTTTTAAGAGAAAAAATATAAATATGTATATATACAAAACCATAAGGTTGAACACGGTTCAACATCCTCCCGCGCGAAGATGTTGGTGACAACAGTAGACGTTTTATACTCTAGATAGGACCCATTCAAAATTGATCGTTTCATCTTCGGGATGGTTTTCTTGGGATGAATCCTCGAATTCTTAATAAGAGAAGCAAGCGTCGGACTACTACATCGATTGTACGGCAAGTGACAATGCCAGGGTGTGCGTGGGGCAGCATCGTTTCAAAATGTTGAACTAATTGCATTTTGATAGGTGGTGGGACTGTGATTGCGTCATCCCGCAATGGAAGTCGCCATAGTAGCGGTGCTGTTCACACGTGGGGGCGACTTAGAAAAACGTTCCATTTCTTCACCCTGATAATAAATAAATGCACAATTCGCATCGAGGTATGATGATGGCTAGAGAGGATGAAAAGCAAATATATATATACTGTGTTATTAGAAATTCTGTTTAGCGACTTTTTCTCTTGTTTTAACATGGCTTTCAATTTTTAATCTGGTGGATTAATTTGGAGATTTTTGTGGGGTTTGTTCGGGTGTGGTATTAGATATGGGCAAAAGACACAGTTTGGCAATCGAGCGCATTATAGTTCCATTTTGTGTTTTGATCTCTGCTACTCGTACTTTGCTGTCTTTTCCATATATTACTTTCGTAATGCGTCCCAGACGCCACTCGGTAGGTGGTAGTAAATCATCTTTCACGATGACGAAGTCGTTTGGTTTTATGTTGTGTTGTTCAATTTTCCATTTGACTCTTCGTTGAAGTTCTGTAATGTATTCGTTTTTCCAACGACGGGCAAATATATGTTGAAGAGCCTTTAGACGGTTCCAGCGTTTAATAAAACTTAAACTTTCTAACGGGGGTTCTTCAGGGGCTTCAGGCGGAGCGATGAGTGGTGCACCTCTCAAGAGATGACCTGGAGTCAAAGGAAGTAATTCAGATGGGTTTTCAGTCAATGAGGACATTGGACGGGAATTCAATACAGCTTCAATTCTGATTAACATTGTTGAAAATTCTTCAAACGTAAAGTTGAGATTACCAGCTACCTTTTTCAGATGAGATTTCATGCTTTTTACAGCAGCCTCCCAGAGGCCGCCCATGTGGGGTGCATAAGGTGGGATAAACGACCATGTGAATCCGTGGGCACTATATTTTTCTACTAAGGCCCTCTCCGTTGTGTTCAAAAATTCGTTATAAGTTTTAAGTAAGGCGAGACTAGCTCCAAGAAAGTTTCGACCATTATCAGAAAACATAGTTTTTGGGAAACCCCTACGCCCGGTAAATCTGTCAAAGCAAGCTAGAAATGCGTCCGTAGAAAGATCTGAGCAGGCTTCCAAATGAACTGCTCTTGTAGAGAAGCATACAAATACGGCTGCATAACCTTTAATCAATTTGGCGTTTCTTAAATTTGATGATTTTATGTTGAACGGGCCAGCGAAATCAATACCGGTGTATGTAAAGGGCAGCGAAAAAGTTACTCTTTCAGGGGGGAGTGCGGCCATTATCTGACCTTGAACTTTATGCTTGTAAATAGTGCACGTTTTACAATTTCGAATACATTTTCGTACTAGATTTTTAAGTCGAGGGATATAAAACCCTTGTCTTATAGCTCGTAGCATGATGTGATGTTCAGCATGAAGCAGAATCGTATGAGTGTATTCGACGAAAAGAGTAGCAATGCGGGATTTTTCAGGAATTATTACGGGGTGACGTTCTTCAAAACTTAATCCGGAGTTATTAAGTCGACCTCCAACACGTAATAGATTACTTTCGTCGAGAAAAGGACTCAAAGTAAGAAGTCTGCTCTTTTTGCTTATATGGCGTTTTTCTTGCAGGCATTCATACTCCTTGTAGAAGTGGTTTTTCTGAGCAATCGAAATTAGGCGATTTTTGGTGAATCGAATTTCTTCCGTAGTTATAAACTGCTCAGTTCTAAATGGACGTTTTCGAATGCTATTAATGAAACGAAAACAATAACTTACGACCCTTAGAGATCGAGCGAAAGATGAAAAGTTTTCCAATATGTCGCAAACGTCATCTGCCTGAAAATGTGTATTTTTGCTGGTTGGGTCTACTGGGGTAGTTTTTAGATGAAAAGTTGATACCTTTTTGGTTTCCAAATCTGTTGGATCGAAAGTTCGTGGTTTCGGCCAACTTTCAGTAGGCTGGGTTAGCCAGGTGGGTCCATGCCACCACAATTTACTCTCTATGAGTTCCTGAGGAGTACAACCACGGGTACCTAAATCCGCTGGGTTGTCGTCCGTTTTCACATGTTTCCAGTGATTATTACTGGCAATACTAATAATTTTTGTTACACGATTTGCAACAAAGGTTTTCAAAGTTTGTGGTGGTTTTTGTAGCCAACCAAGAACTATAGAGGAGTCCGTCCACAAATATAGTTCGTAGGAGAACCTTGAATTCTCTATCAAACCTTTTACTAATTTTGAGAGTAAAACCGCTCCACACAATTCAAGTTTCGGGATTGTAATCTTTTTTATCGGTGCAACCTTGGTTTTTGCCACTAGCAAATTGCAGTTGATTTCTCCATCAGATGTAGAAGTTCGCATGTAGACTGCACCACAATAGGCCTTTTCTGATGAATCGCAGAAACCGTGAATTTGTATTTGATGAGTCGGTGTAAAATGTACCCATCTAGGAATTTTTAACGATGAAATTTGTGGTAAATTTTATCAACTATTATGTGGTGCAAATAACAATCGACATCTCAAAATTAGGCATTCTAAAAAATCTTTAAAATTAATTTACAAAAAAACACGTTTTTGCATTTTTATCAAATTCGTGGGTCATTTCGGATTCCAGGCTAAAGTGGGTTAATGATATCCGATAAAGTCAAAATTACATATCTGTATCATTTTGACTACATTAAATGCATAAATGTAATAAAAAATAATTTGTTTCGAAATTTCGAATTTTTAATAGTAATATACTTTTTTTTCCAAAATGGGCAATTTTCGTCCAACTTTCGGCACGGGTTAACGTTTTCCAAAAAAAAATAGATTTCTTCCGTTTTGGACCATTTCCAATAAAACTGGGGGTGTAATGACAAATCTATTTTTAAGGGATACCCTACTGATCACACATATAGACAGACGGACGGACAGACGTTCATACCCAGGAAAATTTTCTGTTTCAAAGAATCGGTTGTACAATAGCTGCTTTTCATTCACAACCCCTTCTACTGTCGATTCTAACACCGATTCTTTTTGTTTGAAATTGTCCCAAAAGCAACCCCTTCTATAGCTCCAAAGTGGAACCGGTTGCTCTAGAATCAGTTCTGGAACTAGTTCTGGAACTGATTCTACGTCACCCACACCTTCCATATAGGATCCCAGGAACTGGTTCCGGAACCAGTTCCATGGAATCGGTTGCAGTGGAACCAGTTGTAGAATGGGTGTGGTTGGCTACCGATTGTAAAAAATTTTCCTGGGTAGTTTAATCGAAACAAATAGTGGTTTCGAGTTGAGTGTTACAAACATCAGCACAAAGATTATACCCTGTCCACGTAGTGGTGCAGGGTATAATTAGGTTTTTTAATGTTGAAACAAATTTGTTATTGAACGGCGCAGCCGATAAAATATCGGTGTAAGACCACTAAGCCGCCGCCGCCGACAAATTTTACTCTTCCGCCGCCGCCGAAGATATTTAATCGGCTTGCTTCACTGACAGGCAGCGATTTTTTTTTTATTTCGTACAAGCGAACTAATTTCAAAAATAAAGATTCAGTTAAGACTCGGAACTCACACAGAGAAAACAGATTCATTGTGACAACCGAATTCTTTGCCAACCGGTTTAGTTGGAACCACCGATATATTTGTTTGTGCCAATAGAAATTCGATAAAGACAATAGAATTTCGGTTGGAACGATATATTTAAGTTGTGTCGGGAATACATTTGATTGTCACAACCAAATAATTCGGTTGTTGCAACAAAACTATTCAGTTGGCAAGAAATTCGGTTGTCGCAATGAATATGTTTTCTCTGTGCAGCCGAAGCTGATGTCTTTTAATTTTCGCTCGGTCGTGATAAAATTCGCTATTAATTTTTTTGGAACTTATTTCATTTTGTGAGTGATTTAAGTTAAGTGCATCGGTTTCATAAAAATAACGAAAAAAAACATTGCATAATATATATTGTACTAGCGGGCAAGCCCGCTAGATTTAGCGACGTGCCTTAGGCCTAGTTTTTGGAAGTCAGTTAAACCGAAAATTAATTTTTTTCGTATCGTGCAAGCCCGGTACTTTATTAGTTAGCACATCTTAAAGTTTAAAATGTAATTTATTTTGGATAGTAAAACTATTCTATGAAAGTAAAACATAATATTTTTTGTTAATGTACAAATCTTCAAAAGCCCCTTTCGATGCGAACGCCTATTAGAAACTTATATAAAAAAGCGGTCTTACGCCCCGGAGTCCCCAGGTGGCAAATGATCACAAATTTTGTGAAAATTAAGATTCAGGCTTATAATTTTCTATTTTTTGGTTAAGCAGAAGCCGAGGGTAAACATTTTTTACCCTACACCACCATGGGGAAAGGATATTATGGGTTTGTGCTGATGATTATAAATGCCAAAAATAATGACATTTCATTCAGATTTTTCTCTACTTGTTCTGTCTCGTTAATGTTTTGCCCATTTAATAAGTATAGGTCACATTTTGGAATATTATCCAAATTGTGTATGGTATAGGTTGTTTCATGTTCGGGCTTGACCGACTATAATTTTTTGACTTGTTAAATCTAATGTTGTATTTTTCGCTAAAAATATATATGTTGCTCAAATAAGTTCAACAGTAGCTGAGTTAGACGAATTTCATTTATAAGCAGGGTTGGCAACCGAAACGAATTAGAGTTGATTTTAAAGTTCATACTTAAATGCACTTAGCACCATAGTATTGAAATTGAACCCGACTTGATTGGATGAAGAGAATTTATGCGGTGTATATTCTTAGGCTGTGCGAATTAGTGTTTATAAGTATCCAAATGTTCTTAAATATGTAGAATCTCTGACACTAAAATGTTGATGTAAATCCATTAATCTAAACTTATTCGTTTCGGTTGCCAACCATGATTAAAAGACAAAGTACAAATTTTTTTCCGAAATCGTTCAATAAGAAAGGACGAATTGCACTTTAAAAATATTGGGTTATATGATATGTGCCACTACCCGTTTTCCCATCCCAGCCCCTTTTAAGGTATGCATTGTATTTTAATATCGTCCAATATATTTTGATATCGTTAAAATTTTAGGATATTTTGAATGCCCCACGTTCTATTTCACTGATCCTGTCCACTTTTGGGAAAGTGTTAAAAAATATTTTAAAAAAACGCAGTGCAAAAAAAATTTGGTTTGTGCGGTGCCATGCCCCCTCGTCACATACCACCCACATTTATCGCATTGTTTAGCAATATTGTATATAAAGAGCCGTGATTACTTTGATTGAAATAGGATTGAGAGGAGCCAAGAGAAACTTATATCAAAAGGTAAAATTAGGAATGTCCCAACATTTCCATGTATGTTCTATCGTATTGTTGATAATGTTTGTGTTCACATTCAGACCTTTGAAGAAGTACTTTAAAACAAAGGATTTTTTTTAAATTGTCTTTTATTTTGACAGATACTTTTAAGGCAAAAATACTTGTTTTTCAGAAAAAATGTTTTTGGAAAATTGTATTTTTTATTTGGAAAAAGTCCGTTTTGGGAAAAATAACATGTTTGGTTTTTGACCTAGAAAGAGTTTTAGGACAGTTCTCAAACTAACCAAATGTCTCCATAGTAAACTGTGGATTGAAAATAGTCCCCACAGCATGTGCTATGCTTACATATATAGGTATATATATAATTTTTTTTTTTTTTTAAAAAAGTATTTTTTTTTAAGTATTTTTTGAAAATTTTAGTTTTTTTCATAAGAAGTACTTTTTGAGGAAAGGTACTTTATTAAGAGCTATTTTTTTGAAAAAAGTTACTTTTTTGAAATAAGTTACTTTTTTGAAAAGGTACTGTTTTTTGGAAAAATGTACTTTTTGAATCTTTCTGCCAGATTTTGCTCAAGTATGTTCAACAGAAGCCTATATAAAGCACTTGGGATTATATGAGGGTGCCACGCCCCTTATTATATACCGCCCACTTTTAGCACAGTGCTTTGGAAACTTTTTATAAGATGCTGGCCATAATTTTATTCGAAACAGTTAAACAGTGTCGAGAAATATCACATCAAAATATTAGTGTTGTATGGGAGTTGCCACGCCCCTTTGTCCGATCAAAACTTAATATAGCCTATTTTAACTCTGAGAGCTTTTAGTGGCTGTTCCGAAAATTTCAAGAAAATCGGTTCAGCCGTTTGGGCCTGATGTCGCCACAAACAGACAGACGGACAGACAGACAGACGGACAGACAGACGGACAGACAGACAGACAGACGGACAGACGGACATACAGACAGACAGACATATAGATGTTGACCTTTGAAGTGAACGGACGTCTTTATTTTAGCTCGGAAAAATAAAAAAAAATACCTATTCTAAAAAATTTTAAAATAGGTTTTAACGGTGGATATTATTAAAACACCAACCCGGCGGCTTTGGGTAGTGTGAAAGCAGGCTGAATAGTAACTGCAATACTTCTACTCCAGTAGGTAGCCTGGCTGGTTTAGAAGTCAATAATACAGGTAACAAAAAACAACAACCCATTTGGGAGGAGTTCCAAATTGATTAGGTCACCTCCACATGGAAGTGAAATAGCAGGAGCACCTAAGCAACCTATTGGAAGCCAAACAGAAGTGGAGTATATGGAACAGTTAAAAATGGAGGAGGAAAACGCCTTTATTAGCCTTGGAGATAAACTTAGTGCTATTCATGCAATAGTTACGAGAGCACAAAACATTCACAAGCCAATAAGGGAAAATCTGGAACAGGCGGTTGCTTTGTATCAACAACTACGTGAAAACAGAGAGGGTCTTGCCATTCGGTACGTTACTGGTGAAATTAATACAAAACAGTTGTACACTTATGAAAAATTCACACAAACTGAAGAAAATGGAGAACCGAATTCCGTAGAAGTGCTTAAACGCCCAGCCTCGTTATCGCCGCAGGAAGATAACAAAGTAAGGACGAAAAAGAAAACGAGATCAGATAACGACCCAAGTACATCAAGGCTGCACACTATGACAGACAAAGGTGAGGATATATCGAGTGAGGTAAAAGATAGGACAAGCGTACGCGAACCTTGGACAAAAGTTACAAAGCGCCAAAGGGGAAATAAGAAAAAAGGAAAGCGGATTAATATAAAAAATGAGACGATCACCATAAAAACAACGACAGAGTGTAGCTATGCCGATATTATAAAGGAGATGAAGACAAAAATAAGTCCAGAAGATGTGGGAATAGGTATTCACAAAATCAGAAGAACAAAAGATGGAGATTTGCTTGTTCAGATGAGAAAAGGAGATGCCAAGCACAAAAGCTTCAAGTAGCATTGAAGGAGTCCCTCGGGGTGCAAGTGAAAACCCTCACTGAAAAATTTACACTGGACATAAGAGATATGGACGAGACTACGGAGAGTGGAGATATTTTAGAAGCAATTAAAAAAGTTGCGGGTGAAAATGAGTAGGAGAAATAAAAATTCGTAACATACGAAATTCTTATGGTGGAATGAAGCAGGCACTTATAGAGGTACCAGCGAACCTGGAAAATACACTGCTTAGAAGTGGAAAAATAAAAATAGGTTGGGTATTATGCCGATTGAGACAGAAAATTTTTATTAAGAGATGTTTTAGATGTATGGAGACAGGACATATTGCAAGCGTATGTAAAGGAAAGGACAGACGCCAAGCCTGCAGAAAATGCGGAATAGACGGACATAAGGCAAAAGAATGCAAAAACGAACCACGTTGTATAATTTGCTTAGAAGCTGGACATGAAAATGTAAACCATTACATGGGAAGTAGCTTAGCTTGCATCGGTAAAAATGGCTCTTAAAATAATGCAAGTTAATCTAGGGCGGGGAAGGGAAGCGCAGGAACTTATGGAAAATAGGGCGACTCAAGATGATATAGATATTATTTTGGTAAGTGAACAATATAGAAGGATATCGAACCAGAACTGGTATCAGGATAATTTAGGTAGAGCGACGATATATATGAAAAAACAGCAACTAAAGATAGATAAAATCGAGGAAGAAAACGAAAACTTTGTGGTGGTGCATATTAAAGGACTTAGAATTTACAGCTGCTATTATTCCCCAAGCATTGAATTAACGGCTTTCCAGGCAAAACTTACAATGCTCGAGGAAAATATAAAAAGGGCAAATACGCCAGTTTTTGTTGGTGGAGATTTCAATAGCAAATCGCCTGAGTGGCAATCACGATGCTTAGATCAAAGAGGAATAGCAGTCTGCGAGATGACTGCATCACTAGGATTGATTATTCTCAATAGAGGAAACTCTCCTACCTTTAGAAGAGGGGACTCTGGTACTATAATCGACATTACGATGGCTAATATTACTATAGCAGAAAGAACCATTCACTGGGTGGTATCAGATGAAGAAACACTTAGTGACCACCAGTATATATTTATTAGCTTAAATATGAATGGAACAAATTTATTTGGACAAATTAATCATAGACGTCATCGATGGAACCTGCGGAAGCTAAACGAGGAAGCATGTGTAATGTTTCTGAATGAAAAAAATGCAATGCGTTGATTGCCCAAACCATGGAAAACAGGAATATAAATTTTTTAATAGGTTACCTGCAAGATCTACTAACAAGTACTTGCAACGCAGGCATGCCAAAATGCAATGTGTACGCCAAAAATAAAAAACCTACTGGTGGAATAACGAAATAGTAGAATTAAGGAGACAATACCACAGAGCCAAAAGAATTGCTACAAGAAATAGAGGAGACCTTGTATCGATGAACTATTATAGAAGTGCTCGTAAAATACTTAGAAACGCTATTAAAAGTTCTAAGTCTAGATCCTGGGAAGAACTCTGCAAGGAGATAAATGATGACTCTTGGGGGTTACCATACCGAATTATAACAAAGAAAACAGGGTACAGAAAACAGATACCTGGAATAACAAATCCAAATTGGGCACTTACGATTGTGAAAACACTATTCCCTTCGGCAAAAGAGACGCAGAGATTACCATTATTATCATTAGAAGGAGAAACAGAACTAGTAACAAGCGAAAAAATTATTGAAACATGCAAAAAGCTAAAAAAGAAGAAATCTCCTGGACCAGATGGAGTGCCTAATGAAATCATTACGATTGTAGGAGAATGCTGGCCAGAACTGTTCTGCGACATTTACAATATGTGCATTCAAACAGGAAAATATCCAATACAGTGGAAACAACAAAAACTCGTGTTGTTACGAAAAGGTGATAAACCACTAGAAGATCCGACGTCATACAGACCTATCTGCCTGTTAGATACAGCGGGAAAATTTTTCGAACGGCTCTTGGTGAACAGATTAAAAAAGTCTTTAAACCTACTTGGAGGATTTTCACCACTACAATTTGGTTTTATAAACGGTCGATCTACTATTGATGCTATTACGGAGGTAATAATGACAGCACAGGAATGCAAGGAGAACTTCGGTTTCTGTGCTGTGGTTATCTTAGACATAAAAAATGCTTTTAACAGCGCTAACTGGGATGTGATACGAAAAGCCCTAATATGTCGAAAGTTTCCAATATATCTAATTAAAATAATAGATAGCTACCTAGAGGATAGAGTATTGTTATATGAAACAAATGAGGGCGAAAGGCAATATAAAGTCTCTGCAGGGGTCCCACAAGTATCCATACTTGGACCCTTTTTATGGCATCTAATGTATGAAGACCTCCTAAAATTGAAGTTGCCAGAAGGAGCCAAATTGGTGGGATATGCGGATGATGTCGCGTTAGTAAAAAACCAAACATCTTCAGCATTGGCAGAAATAAGGACAAACGATAGTCTTGGGCGAATAAATAAAGGGTTGTTCAACAGGGACGCTACAAAAGTAGAAAGACAGGGACAGCAAATGACGTCATATTTCTTGCCGCTCTTTTGACATTTCTCTTCAGTAAGGTTTGCCATTTCAAGATGGAAAGATATACGAGCCAACAACGAGTCAAAATTATTAAAATTTACTACCGAAATTCGGAGTCAGTGGCCTTAACGTTAAGAGCGCTACGTCCAATTTATGGTCGTCATAATCGTCCTAGCAGATCAACAATTGAGCGTGTGGCTACGTCAAATCTTTGGTCTATGCCAACAAGCCACCGACGATTGATGAACTTCGTACGAATATCGAACGTGAAATTGCAGCAGTATCGGCCGATTTATGCTTGAAAATCGTCGAAAATTTGGTTCAGCGTCTGGACTTCTGCAAGCGTGCCCGTGATGGCCATGCAAAAGAGATCGATTTCCATACATAATGGCATCGAACGTACTTTCACAGGAATAAAGAATTTCATTGATATCCAAAACCGTTTTTGTTTTATTTAAACTTTTTTACTTTTGTAGTGCTCTTATTGAAAAACCCTTTAGATGGCTGACAATAAACCACCTAAAACTAGCACCCAATAAAACAGAGGCTATACTGGTCACTAAAAGAAGGACTTTTACAGCACCAAAACTACGGGTAGCAGGATATGAAATCAACTTCATCAAAAGTTTGCGATACCTTGGAGTATTCCTTGACGGAAACCTCTCTTTTTATGATCACGTTGAAAGAGCATCCAACAAAGCTTTAGGTACGGCAACTAGGTTAGCATATATTATGCCAAACTTACGCGGTCCAGGCCAAACCACGCGAAAGCTAATATCAAGAGTCGCATTTTCGCAAATGATGTATGGAGCTATAATTTGGGGTAAAACAGCCAGAAACTCTTTATTGCTACTACTTAAGCTTGGAAGAGTACAGAGACTGTGCTGTATAAGAGTGATATCTGCGTATCGCACAATATCAACATCAGCGGCATCGGTACTTTCTGGTATACCGCCAATAGAATTAGTCTTGCAAGAAAAAGCGGAAAATTACAACGAAATGAAAATAAGATCAACAGGAGAAAACACAGAATTAAACGCAACAAGGGCAGAAGTAAAAAGGCAGGCAAGGATCCGCTTATATAAAAGTTGGCAAATAAGTTGGGATGAGGACCCAAATGCCAGATGGACATATAAAATGGTACCCAATATAGAGCTATGAATGGAAAGAAAATACGGAGAAATTGATTTCTACCTATCACAAGCAATGACCGGCCATGGTAATTTTGCATATTATCTGAAGAGGTTTAAAATAAGGGAAAGTAGCATTTGCGATATGTGTGGTAACCATGAAGATGATGCAGAACATACGATATTCCATTGCAAACATTGGGCTTCCAAGAGGGAAAGTTTAAAGGATTCCATTGGTTGTGAATTTAAACTTTCCATATTTTTTGAAGTTATGATGAGTGGATCAGAAAATTGGAACAAATGCAAAAATTTTATTGAGCATATAATGAGGGAGAAAGGAAGAATTCAGGAAGAAAACAGGCTAAACTCTCAGCCTGATAGGATTGGGAACAACGCAGAGGGCTAAACGGTGTTAAGAAACCTATTCGAAGTAATGCTAACGCGGTACCGAATAGGTGGATGGAGCTGAAGGTGGTTTTAGTCGGTCGGTAAGAATTCGACATATCCTGTCATGGAATCTTATTGAAGATTTACACCTCCAAAAAAAAAAAAAAAAAAAAAGACAAACAGACAGACAGACAAACAATCACATTTATAATATTAGTAGAGAAATACAATTTTTTTTATTTTTTTGAAAAAAGTATTTCTTTTTTGAAAATTTTAGTTTTTTTCATAAGAAGTACTTTTTTGAGGAAAGGTACTTTATTAAAAGATATTTTTTTGAAAAAAGTTACTTTTTTGAAATAAGGTACTTTTTTGAAAAGGCACTGTTTGGGCCTGATGTCGCCACAAACAGACAGACAGACAAGCATTCACATTCGTAATATTAGTAGGGATATATACAATTTTTTTATTTTTTTGAAAAAAGTATTTTTTTTTGAAAATTTTAGTTTTTTTCATAAGAAGTACTTTTTTGAGGAAAGGTACTTTATTAAAAGATATTTTTGGCTGTTCCGAAAATTTCACGAAAATCGGTTCGGCCGTTGGGGCCTGATGTCGCCACAAACAGGCAGACAGACAAACAATCACATTTATAATATTAGTAGGGATATATAATTTTTTTTTTTTTTTTTTTAAAGTATTTTTTTTGAAAATTTTAGTTTTTTTCATAAGAAATACTTTTTGAGGAAAGGTACTTTATTAAGAGCTATTTTTTTGAAAAAATTTACTTTTTTGAAATAAGGTACTTTTTTGAAAAGGTACTGTTTTTTGGAAGAATGTACTTTTTGAACCTCTCTGCCAGATTTTGCTCAAGTATGTTCAACAGAAGCCTACATAAAGCACTTGGGATTATATGAGGGTGCCACGCCCCTTATTATATACCGCCCACTTTTAGCCTGATGTCGCCACACACATTATATATAACAATATATAAGTATTTTTACTCGGGATATGATAATATAAAATATTTTGTGCGACCTTATATGTTTTTATATGGTGATATATTAGACATTTTTTTAGAAATTTTCTCATATGTAATCATATTAAATCATATATCATTATTTGCTTCATTGCAAATTGTATATATAGGAATATATTATTGATAAAACCGTTCAAAATTTTATATATAAGTAGACACCAAAAATATTTTTAATTCTATTTTTTATATAACAATATCGTCGGCTTGCTTGCAAGTAGTGTTATGTGTTCTTTAACAGGTTTTCAGGAGGGCGAAAAAACTGGTTTATATTATCCTTTTAATATATTTCATTGACATCATATGCCTTAATAATGATTGTAATATATAAGGTCGTGAATCATTAGGGCATATGATGTCAATAAAATATCTTAAAAGGATAATATAAATCAGTTTTTTCGCTCTCCTGAAAATCTGTTAAAACCAAAAACATAGCACTTCTTACAGGCAAGCCGACGATATATTAGTTAATATCAGACCCATGTTCGAGATTAACTAATATATTCGGAATTAATGTAATATTTGATCAAAAACAATTTTTTATATGCTTTACCCAATTTTTTCATTAAATTAATATTTTCTGAGCTTTTTTACTTCTAAAAGTTTTTTTTTTAATTTAAAAAATCTAATTTAAAAAAATTAACATTTAAAACCATGGCCCGGCTCGTAATGAGTTAATAAGTCTAGGCATGTTGCATATCATTGGAAAGGTATTTCAAGTACCTCCCCAACGATATATATATTTTGTTCTGGTCAGATAAGTTTTGAGTGGTATTTCTCCACTCAAAGTCCAAAGAAAATTCCCATATTTGATAAAAAATTATCTAGTCTTTAAAGAATAACAGATTTATACATTAACGTCTTTAATAGTTACTCATTATCACCAGTAGCCCTCGGCTGACAGTCAGGCATGTGATGAATATCGAAAACGATCTGATTTTCAATGGTAAATATTTTAGGATCTATACAATACCAATTTATATTGTTACGTTTTTACTTTTTAAAAACGTTGGTTTATTTCCCTTAAATAAACCGGATTCTTTTCTATTGCAATCAAAATAACCAGTTCCAACGCTGACACCAATTATTACGCTTTACCTTACAAAACGGTCGTTTATCTCCCTTAGATAAACCGTCCAGGTGCTGTCACAGCGATATTAACAACCAATTAGCCAATAACCAAAACACGAACACACTTAAGTTTGAAATAGCTTAGACACTCGTATTTATTTGCACACTATTACTTATTTACAAACTCTCTCTATTATGACGATTACTAAAGCTGAAATTGAGAGTTCAGTAATCTGTCCTAGGATTTGTCTTGTGACATGTCACAAGGGGTTAATTTCCACCTCCTATGACAACGCCATATAAAAGTGACCAGTCTATGTCATATAAAGGGGCCAGTTCGGTGACAGTTTGTTAAAATTTCCCGTAGGGAACTTATAGCTGACTTTTAGCAGTCTTGTTTAGTAAATTGTTATATTTATTTCTTTCTATTTTTATTAAAAATATATAACATATTGGAAAATATAAAAAGTTGTTTTTTTTAAGTGTTTTTTTTTATAAAAATAATACATTCATAGAAAGAAATAAAGCTGTAAAAATAGGAGAAAAGGCTACTAAAAATTATGTAATTAAAAATGACCTTGCAAAAAAACTGCTGATATTAGCAGATTGTTTTTTGCTAAATACTAGTAAGATAAGAAGGAAAAATAAAACTGTTAAATTTACAAAATTTTGGTTAGATTTAAGTTAACTTTTAATACGAATTACCTTGATAAAATCCCGAAAAAATTTTGCAGCATATTAGTAGATAAAAAATAGTTTTTTCTGCAAGGTAACTTCTAACTTATTTTTACTAGTTCTAACTAAAATGTTTACAGGATTTTTCTTTTTCTGTTATATTTTAGTTTCTAAATACATTTAGTAAAAATTTGATCAAAATGGATTTTTTTAAATTACAATTTTTTAAATACAAACAAAATTGTAATATTTACCTCTTTCGTATTTTAACAAAAAATATTTGAAGAATTACATATTTATTTAGAACTTTTATATTTCCATAAAATTTCATTAAAAATTAATAGAAAATTAAAAAACAAATTTTAAATCGTTTCAAAAATTAATTTCTGAGTGTACAAAATAGAAAAAAAATAAAAAATTTACAGTAAAAACTACAAAAAATTATTATTTGTGTGTGTAAAAAAAAGTTACAAAAATTTTTTTTCCACCTGGTGGGATTCGAACCCGCAACCCTCTGATTTGTGTGCCAGCACGTTCCTATGCAACCCCCATACAAAATATTAACTTCATATCACCCATGAAAAAGAACTTCTGACTAGCATATATTTATTGCAGCATTATATGTTGTTTAAAACCCATTCCTTAGGGAGTAATTCTTTGTGATGTAATGAAGGAAGTGATTCATTTAGGTGTCATTCCATTTATTTTTGCTGGGTATTATTTGTGACGAATGTACTAATATTTACATATTTGTCCCATTTCAGTTTAATATAATTACTAGGGTTTGGGATTTCCCGGACTTTTTTATTTCCCGGGAAACGGGAATGAAAAAATTTGATTCCCGGGAATCCCGGGAAATGTTTTTGAACAAAATTGTTAATAAAACCCACCTATATAAATAATTTTTGTTACAAAAAAAAACACTATTTCAGTACAAATGCAGTCTGTGTAGTGAGAATTCAAAGTAAAAAATATCAGAATGTTGAACATTTGATTTCACATAAATTAATCGCAGCACTGCCAAATGAATTGCATGATTCCAGCAGAAAGCACCTACTACTGGACTGTCGGAAACAAACCGTTTCATCACACTTGGCCCATTAGATATGGTGGCCACAATGTTATTTTCCAAAGACAATTAAAACTCTTCTAGTCTTATTTCTACAATTCTTCTTATTTCATCAGCATTACATCTTCCTGATATATAAACCAACCCCAGGTTATAAAATGAATTATTTACGTTTATACTTATGTTCAAATATCTCTTTTGTGATATTCTTGTCCATTCATCTAAGATTATAGTAAATCTCCTACTGTTAGAAATATTGGTCAATATTTCTTTTATCATGATATCTTTTACATGATTGTAGTAATTTAATATAATGTTCTTTACATCGGTTTCTTTTTTTGCAATGCCAGGTTTTTATTATAAAAACTTTCTCGAATAAACGAAGATCTAGTTATGGTGCGGATTGACATTCCGACGAATGCGGCTAATTTGGATACCATTATAGGAAATGTTTGCCCTACTATAAAATCTTTAATGCCTATTCAGCGTACACTTTTTTCTTCGGGTACTTTGCTAATTTTAGCTTGTTGTTGTTTTCTTCAAGAGAAGTTGCATGACCATCAATTTTTTTTTTTTTTTTTGTGAACCAAATTTAGATGTCGGTTAACCAAATTTAGATACCACCGTTAACCATTAGTCTTTTCTTTTCAAATTAATTAATGAAAACGTTACTTATAAAATTATTGACCCTTAATATAAAGGAGTATTTTAAATTTAAAGTCGACTTAATTTTTAATCAAACGGTTTTGTTCATTTTGTGTATGAAAACCTTACAAAAATATTTTGATTGGTTGAAAATAAATTAACCAATCAGTATGCTCCAGAAATAAACGAAGTCAAGGTATACTGCCACCTAATATTTTAACTAAAGTCGACTTTAACTAAAATATACATTTGAAAAATTTCGATAGTAACCCAGCAAAACCTTGGTAATGGGTTTGACCTTTTTCACGCATTGCCTTGCAATGGGTACCCCTTTACCCTTGGTTTTACTTATAAACCTATAGTAATACGTTACTAATATTCTGATACATCAATACTTACGTGGGAGGTATGAAATAATGAGTTACCGATATGGAGATATGTCACTACTTATTTGGAGCCTTTAAAATAATATATTACCGATATTGTGCTTAATAATAACTTATTAATAAGGGTAAAAATAATAAGTTATTCGTATTATATTATAACTACAGTGATAGAATTTTGTGCATAGTATTAATGAATTTGTTCATTAATCCAATGATTTTTTTCATTGAAAAGTCCCCAAAGAACGCGTTCATTAAATCAATGAAACGTATTCATAAAATGAAAACTAATTGAAGAAAATATAATTTTTTTGCGTTACTTTTTTATTTATTGTTTATTTTTATTTTATTAATTTTTCTTTTTATTTGTACATATATTTCTTTTTTGTTTTTATAACGTTCTTGACATCTCCCTGAACTCGACTCGAACCCGCAATCACCAGAATGTAAACATTACCGCGTTACCGATTCATCTAAATAGCCAAAATAAAATGATGTTATTATTTGGACTTTTATATTTAAATAATTTCAGTTTGCAACCCTAGCGTTCATTACTGGAACATATATCTATTTTAGTAATTAGCAAATTCAAAACCCTTATAAAAATTATAGCATATCTTACGGGTTAGTTGATAATATATAATGAAAAAATTCATGTAATTAATGAATTTTTCATTAATTCAATGAAAATTTTTCATTAACTCAATGAATTCAGATTAATGAAATCGATTCATTAATAGTATGAACGAAAATTCTATCAGTGTACTTATTATGTGAAATTACGATTTAATAAAAATTTAGAATCTACATCCCAATAAGCATTGAAAAATTAAAAATTCAAGAGCTTTAAATATTGCTTGAATTTGGCTTTATTTTAAGTATTTTTTTTCAGTCAGAATCAAGTTAATACAAAGTGAAATAATTTGTTTGTTTTTCGTTTGTTGTCAGTATTGAAAAATAAAATTGAAAAATCCAAATTCACAATTTTCCTGTAGAGATTTTAACAAAGTCTGAATTTCTTCCAAGGATTTTCTTCAAAAGGTAAGTCGCATTTGTTTCGAGCTAAATTTGGTCCTTATATTCTCTTTTTCATATTTCAGAAAAGTCCTACAAACTTCTACTCTTCTAGAGAAAATAGGAACAAATAATGGAAACAATTGATACATCAAAAGTGTTATTCCGTGTGCAAAATCAAGCATCAAAAACAAAATGAATGTGTATGTATGTTAAAAATAATATGTAAATGTTAATAAATTATACTAAAAATAATGAAAACCTTGTTTTTATGGCTTGGTTTAAGCTTGAAGTTAGGACTTGAAAACAAGTGTTATTATAATGTTGTTTGAACTTTAATTGAAATGTGATTCAAGGCTTGAATTCAAGCATATTTACACTGAAATTGGAAAATGGGACTGGAATTACGCTTGATTTCAACTTGAATTCCAGCAAAATTGCTTATTGGGATTGCTCTGGTAACGTCTTATTTTATTCCCTATTTGTAACCACTGAAATTTGTACTAATGTGTAACGACTTATTTCACTGCATACAAGTATGTACTTATTTTAGCTAACTAGTGAATTTAATATTACAAGTAACAACTTATTTCAGTACTTCCTTCGTAATCACTTATTTGAGCCTATACCGGTACGATTTAGGCAACCATTTACCCCCAATGACACCCCCATGTTAAAATAATGTGTTATGCGACCAAAGTGTAAGTAGTTACAATTTTTGGTTTCTTATTACATTTCCCTTTACCTGGTAATAGAAGGTTTTGCTGGGAAGGGCGATTATTTGTAAGAAACAAAACTTTTTTTCATCAAAGGAATTAAATATGCTAAAAATCCCAAACGTATTTAACAAATTGTGAAAAATAATCCGCTGCAGGCATGTCCCTATCCGGATTTCATTCTTGCCTAAGGAAATCGTCAGGGGACGACGTTTTTAGAATTTCTGGAAATCTTTGTTAAGTTAAATTATAAACTCAATGAGAATTTTTTGTTCTCGTCTAGGAGCGTTATTAAACATTTAAAATATCAAAGAAAAAACAAAAACAACGACAGAAAATTTTCCACAATTTGCTTTGTCATCTTCCAATGTACTACTCTGTTGTTTTGACAGATCTAGCAATGTAGTGACATCCATTCATGTAGAAACAACTATAGAGAACAATGTTTTCTAAAGTGTCAGTAACATTTAAATTTGCACAAGCACTTGCATATTAGTTTTTTAATTTTATTTTATCGGGATATACATTAATTGCATCAAAGGAATTAAATATGCTAAAAATCCCAAACGTATTTAACAAATTGTGAAAAATAAAAATATTTCTTTTAAACATTTTACCAAGTTTTTAGGTTTTACTACTTAAATTTTGAATAAGTTATGCGAAAAATCTTTATTAGTTGAAATGCTCCTAATTACTTGGCAAAGATTTTATTTGTGTGTCAAATAAATGTATTCCCTTTTAAAAGATTTTAACAATGAAATTTTTGTTTTGGTATTTAAAATGTTTTTTATGACTAAAATTAAAAAATCCTATTCGAAACAAAAACAATTTAAAAAATTTAATATTTTTAAAATTTCCCGTTTTCCCGGGAAAAATATATTATTTTCCCGGGAATTCCCGGCAAACTTTTCCCGGGATTTCCCGGGAATTCCCGCCCGGGATTTCCCGAACCCCAAACCCTAATAATTACATATTTTACGAACTTTATCATATAAAATGCAAATTCAAAAGGAAAAAATTATTTTCGATCACTTTAGGAAAAAAATTGCGGAAGTGAAATTGCGAAATCAAATCAATTCCGAAAAAAACCTGTGAGTCATAGTCAGGCAGACTATTACAATCCATATTCACAAATCTTTTTAAAAGAGAATATAATTAAAACAAAAATCTTTTAATTTTATAAAAAATTTGTTGGTTTACAACTGGTAATACGTATTATTACAAATGAAAACATTAGCAGCTGTTTACACATAAACAGGTTTGCCAGGTTGAACAATTTACAGTTGAAAAGTTGACTTTTTGCCGCGACAATTGAAAATTCGGCCATAGTACAGTGTTAAAAGAAAATTGAACAGCAGTATACTTGATACAACTTGAGAAAATAGTAGTGTTTCCAATTATTCGACGTAGGCGGTTAACCGGTTAATGCAATATTCGAAAAATCCCTAAAATTGATTAACCGATTATTCGGGTCGGTTAATCGAGAAAATTGGCGATTAATCGTTTAAAGCAAAATTAATGTATTTCCTTAATTTTGTACACTAAAAATACAAAGAGCTTCCTTTTTTGGTTAAATATCAACGTGATATATAAATTGGATACATTTAAAAAAGTTTTCGTATTCTAAGCTTGAAAAGTTTCGGAATCTAAGATTTTTTTAAATATACACTTTTCTTATACTAACAGACAAAGGTCAATAAAAAGTTTTTTAATTATACAAAAATTTCATTAAAAACGGCAGAAATAACTGCTGAAAAGAGCAGATTTTTGGTTTCGCAAATGTTAGTAAGTTAAGACCAATAATCAATACTGCCACAATAAAATTTATTATTGCATTTAAAAAAATGTTATACAGATGGGCATCGATTATCCGTGATTCAATTAACCGGGAACATCAATTATCCGGGATCTATAAGGAAAGGAAGATTTTTTTATTTCAATCGTTTAACCGTGATTACATCAATTATCCGGGATTGAAAAACATCTATTTATTTTGCCGAAATTTGGTTTCAACGTGCTAGCAACACTAAAATTAATATATGTCTAAAGCGAAATAAGGGAATTCCCTTGTTTGCATGTTTTTCCTCTGGTATTTAGTTGCATTTGAAACTTAAGTAGTAAGGAGTGTTGATGTGTAATTTTAGAATAGCATAGATAGCAATAAAATCGAGTAAAAGGCAAAAGTATTAACCACAAATTATACCAGATATGAATCAGCTGATTTGGTATGGCCGACAGAAAATGAGCAAAACAAAACGCAAAAATTTAAGAAAAACACAAAAGATAAAGCACAATAATCTAAAAAGAGACAGATATATACAAAAAATGCGCAATGCAAAATGTATGGAGATTTTATATTGTTATCTCCCTCTTGACTTCCATGTAAACAAAACCATACGGTTCGAGAATAATTTTTTGACACCTGTCATTAGTTTCACATCTGGTATTAATCTGTGGTATTAACTATTCAAGAAAAAATTGATTTAGTCAACGACTATTTAAAAAAACATGTTTCTGTTCAAACACTATCACAAAAATATAGAGTGGGCAAACAAACAGTTTATGACTTAAGCATCGTAAGTTGTTTTTTACTTGGAAAAATTTCGCTCGAACTTTAAAGGCTTTAAATTGCAATTTATTTTATAAAATTAAAAATTTTTTAATTTTATAACAAAGACACAATAAACACAAAATGTCACTTTTTCCCAAGAAAAATAATAGTATTGTACATTAAATTTGCGTGAAAACAAACTCTACACAATTTTCACGTGAAACCCATTATCGTGAAAAATCAATTTTTTACATGGAGTATAACAGTTCTTTTACGTGAAATCGAAAAAACTTACGGTGCTTTAATAAAAAAATGAAGATAAAATATTAAAATATTGTGCAGAAAGTGATTCAGTTACTGGCTTCCAAAATCGAAAAACTTTAAAAAGTGCATTAGAGCCAAAAGTCAATTTTGCGACATACGAATGGTTCCGACAAGAACGTTTTAAAAGGACCCCAATTTCCAGTTTAATCATAATGGAAAAGGCTAAGTTCTTCCATTCAAAATTAAATATAAGCTTTGCATGTTACAGAACTTTGAAAAACGACATGGAATTCATAAACTTAAGGCTGGAGGAGAAAAAATATCTGCCGATTATGTATCTGCCACAATTTTTGTAAATCAGTTGGAAGAATACATATTAAAGGAAAATCTTATAAATGAGCAAATCTACAATGGAGAGGAAACAGGCCTTTTTTAAGTGTTCACGACCTCATTTAGTAAAATCATCATTAAGGCATATGATGCCAATAAAATATCTTAAAAGTAGATTTTGTAACAGTTTTTTCGCTCTCCTGAAAATCTATTAAAAAACACATGTGACATTTTGCAGGCCGGTCGACCATATATAGTAATTAAAAACTTATTAACATTATATTTTGTAAGTGTGTATATTGATTAAATTAAACAAACATTTATATTAAAAACGTACTAAATTTTACCTCAGTTAACCGGAAAAATCGATTATCCGGAATGCTTCCGGTCCCAACCATCCCGGTTAATCGATGCCCAACTGTATATAAGTTTTGAAGATTTTATTAAGAATCTTCCTTCTCCCCTGAAGAAATAAAAAAAGGGGCACAGACTTTTTACATTGAACCCTCGATATAAAAAAATACTTCTATTTGAGTAGAATTTCAGTCAATGAAAATACTAATTTACGCTTCAGAAATCAAGATAACATTTTGCTGATTTTCTCAGTCTCTTTATCGTTTTCTAATATTAATAATACAAAAAAAAATAACCTAAAGTTTGAGCGAACTTACGCAGATAGCATTTTATCAGACGAGTTTTAATGAAAATTTTTGGTAAACTAATTAAGTATTCTTCCCAAAGTGAATGAGAAATTTCTTAAATTTTATGAAAAGATTCATTATTTTTATGAAGCTCTTTTTAATAAAACTTTTTTGGGTGTATGAAATTTTAAATAAATAATATGAAATTTTTCATAAAATTTTATCAAAAACTGCATCAATTTATTGAAAAGTTTCAATGGATGAATTCCATCGCAATTTCATTGAAAAATAGCATGCAGACAATTCTCTCAGTGTGCAGTTACATATGTCATATTCCATGTAAATTTAAATTTTTTAACTTTCATTTTGTGCTTTTAGGTTTTTTGTTGTTTTAATTTGAACAAAATTTAAATTCAGTGAAACGGGTTCGGGTTCCATATTATTCTAGTGGAACATGTTGTAGAATTGATGTGGTTTTGAGCCAATTACACACACTTTCTTGGGAGAAGTAATAAAAGTTAGAGTTCTTAGAGAATTAATATGTCAATTATGTGACAAAGTTTTAAAACAAATGCAACCTTGTCCTAAAGGGCATGGAAATATAATTTAGTTTAGTTTTAATTTTTAAAAGAATTAAGACAGAAATTAAATATTGTCTATTGTAATTCCTAAAGCCTGCTCCAGCCAAATATGTCGTGTGTTTTAAAAAGTTTAAAAAAACACCTATATTTTGGCCTTTCGTCATGTTTTTAAAAGTTTTATTTACAAATAGAATCATTGATTTCTTTAATTTTATTTTATCGGGATATACATTAATTGCATCAAAGGATTAAATATGCTAAAAATCCCAAACGTATTTAACAAATTGTGAAAAATAATCCGCTGCAGGCATGTCCCTATCCGGATTTCATTCTTGCCTAAGGAAATCGTCAGGGGACGACATTTTTAGAATTTCTGGAAATATTTGTTAAGTTAAATTAGAAACTCAATAAGAATTTTTTGTTCTCGTAAAGGAGCGTTATTAAACATTTAAAATATCAAAGAAAAAACAAAAACAACAACAGAAAATTTTCCACAATTTGCTTTGTCACCTTCCAATGTACTACTCTGTTGTTCATGTAGAAACAACAATAGAGAACAATGTTTTCTAAAGTGTCAGTAACATTTAAATTTCCACAAGCACTTGCATATTAGTTTCTTTAATTTTATTTTATCGGGATATTTTGTTGAAATATTTGCAAGCAAATTTTATTATAATTTTGAGGTTTCTTAAAACACATGACGTGTCTCGCTGGTGCCATGTCGACTTGAATTTAGTGGTATTTTAGTTAGTATTTGTTTTGCTTTTATTGCAATTTTTTAACCAAGGCTAAGAAAATGATGAATTTTTCAGAAAAATAAAGGAAAAATTCTATGTCAAAAATGTAACCGGTTAATCGACCTATTTTAACCGATTATTCGGGTCGAATAATTATTTGAATTTTAAATTATTTGTTTCGACATTAACCGAAATAGAGGCGATCAATCGAGGAATCGGTTAATCGATTAACCGAATTGGAAACACTATAAAATAGCGAATATTTATAATGTTTATAGCTCTGAAATTTTACATTCTTGTCTTAATTTCTTTTCTTATAAAACATTTTTTTTGTATACAATGATTTTTTCTTCAATTATATGTATATTTCATTACCATTGGGTAATGAATTGGGTATTTCACTACTATTGTTTTAATCAAGGCCAATTGAAAAAAGTTTCATTGGCATTGAATGGTAATGAAATTTTTTGGCATTGACATTGAGATCAAGTAATGCCAATTAAATTTCAATGCCAATGAAAAATTTCCAAGCATGGTTAACGATTTTAAAAAATATATTGGTCATTTCTAACTGTTAGCAGAGTTAAAAATCGTGACGTGTTTTCTTTGCAAATAAAGTTGTGAGTGATATGAAAAATTTATTTTCAATTTGATTTTACAGCAATACAATTCAAAGAAAAACATTTTTACAATCATAAAACAAAAGAAGTATATTCAGCAAAAGTTTTTTGAACTGATTGCCTCTGAATCTGTTCTAGAATAGGTGTTTTTACCACCGGTTCCGTGGAACATGTTCTAGAACTGATTCCTGGGAGTCAAAATGGAAGGTTTCACAGTCGCGGAACCAGTTCTATAACTGGTTATATAACCGGTTCCAAAGTAACCTGTTCTAGTTTGGAGGAAAAGAACCTGTTACTTTTGGGACAAACTCAAACAAAAATCACCGATGATAGAACATAAATTAGAACAGGTTGCATGCACGTACAAGTTGTTCTACAATGGGTTCTTTCCATCCGACAATTTTGCTGGTATATAAATCAATAATTCAATACAGTGTGAATGAATAAATACAAACACTAAAAATGCATCGGGCATGCGACATATAAATTTTTAAGGATTTTATGATGAATATTACAAATGTGAACACCAAATTTTAAAATTAGCTCTACTCTTTCAAATATTCGCAAATTTAGCTTTTAGCAAAAAGGCAATTTTTTCAGAAGGAAATAAAGAACAATTTTGAACATGCATATTTTAAAATCGTTACTTTTTGGAATTTTCACTTCAGTTATCTAAAACTTCGTTGGAATTGATTAGAAAATATATGTTTTACATTATTTAATAACGAAATCGTTAAAAAAGAGAAATTTCAAACTTTAATGCATGTATAGGTAATATTATAGCAGCTGTCAAAACGTGTAATTCATCATTTTAAAACGTTGCAAAAAATAGCGTTATTACTTTCAGTTTTGTATTTTTTTTTTTGCAAAAAGTTTATTAAAAAAATTAAATTTTCCTTCAAAAACGTTTTTGCAAATATTTATTAAACTATAGCTAACTTTAAAATTCTAGTCCCATATTCGTGATATGCGTCCCAAATTCTATTAGAAATGATGTGTCGCAATCCCGATGCATCAAATTTTTCTTATTTTGTTGTACTGTGTTATTGTAGAAAAACAAACCAAATCACAACACTAACCACCAAAATTTAAATTTATTATATGTTTTTTTTAGATTGTGGTTTCTCTAACGAAGAGATAAGAATTGTTGGAGGCAGACCTACTGGAGTTAATCAGTTTCCATGGATGGCACGCATTATATATGATGGAAAATTTCACTGTGGTGGGTCACTTTTGACAAAAGATTATGTACTAACAGCAGCGCATTGTGTTAAAAAGCTTCGAAGATCAAAAATAAGAGTAATATTTGGTGACCACGATCAGCTTATTACATCTGAATCAAAAGCCATTCAAAGAGCCGTTACCAGTATTATAAAACACAGACATTTTGATCCAGATACCTACAATAACGATATTGCATTACTTAAATTACGCAAAGAAATTGTTTTTTCTAAAATTATAAAACCGGTGTGTCTTCCCCGATACAATTATGATCCCGCAGGTAAATATTTTTTTAAATATAAGTTTTGCAAGAACATTAGTGTATGTTTTTGCAAAATAAAACTAAAAAAAAGTGTGAAATAAAACTATATTTAACCCTAACTAAGATTAAGTCTAAGGGTCGCTTTTATAGTCAGCACATAGGTACTAGACCACCCATGAAATATATGGGATTTTCAAAAATGTTTTTTTTGTTTGCTCCACCGGCAGTTTCCGGTATATTGGGTGCAAAAAATAATATATGTGTAAAAATTGAATTTCTCCGTGGCATACAGGCCAGTCAGTTTGAACTTTTGCCCCTAAAAACGAACAAAAAACACTTCAAAGAATTTTTGCGCTATAAGTTCTAAATTTGACGTTTTTCGTAAAAATACTATATAAGTGTTGTTATGCAGAATGAAAGGGCAAACAATTTCTTCATACTAATTTTTGGCCTAAGTGTTACTTATCGTGGTGTTTTAAGCGGATAAAGTAAAAATTTGTGTTAAGAATTCATTTTAAACGGCCCTCGTTAAAATTTGGACAGAGCCAGTGAGGATCGGTTTTAATTTTTTTGTAGAGCAAGATATGTTGTTTTAATAAACCAATTACATTTGGAACATATATCTGTTATTCCACGAAAGAGAGACCAAAATCGGGAAGTTGAAATTTTACTTTTTTACGATTTCGTTAATAATTCATCTGCGATGAAAGGAATATAAATTTTTTTAATTTATACCATTAGTAAACATCTCATGTTACTTAATTTATCAAAAAATTTTGCATTTTATGTTTTAATTTTAAGTAAAAATTTACTAAAACTGAAAAAGATTGATTTTTTTAATACCTAAAAATTAAGCAGTCTGTGATTAATCTTAAATTGAAAACTCAGATAAAACTATTGAAATATGTAACACATATATTTTCTAATCAATTTCAACAAAGTTTTAGATAATTGAATTGCAAATTCCTGAAAAAGACGATTTTAAAATATGTATGTATGTTCAAAAAAGTACTATTAAAGAGCATTTTAAATTTAATTGGTTTTATTTCTAAACTTACGGGTTTGTTCATTTTGTGTATGAAAACAATACAAATATATTTATATTTTCAAACATTTTGATTGGTTGAAAAAAAATTAACCAATCAGAATGCTCCAAAAATAAACCAAGTCAAGGCATAATGCCATCCAAAATTTTAAATGAACAAAAATATACATTCTTAATACTTAGATAGTAAGGGCGATAAAATTTGTGTTTCAGATTGAATTTTCGGAAAATGTTGATGCAAAAGTTGTGATTTTTTTGATAAAATGAATTTAGTGGAATTTGAGTTTACGTCATATGTTAAGAGTTTGCAAATCTGATTAAGGGATTTTGCTTTATTTTTAAAATAAGAAAATAAGTGAAGTTTTCACTTGAATTGCAATTAGATCCTAGATCCTTTACCTAATCAAAATAAGTTGGTATGTATGCAAAAGCCCAAAGTCTATACTTTTAAACCATATTTAGAATTATTCGTGGTTTAGTCAGATATATTAATAAATAAGAAATTTTAACAAAAAACTGACTTTTTGCTAAAAAATAATTTTGTGAATATTTCAAAAACTAGAGCTAATTTTAAAATTTGGTGTTCACATTCGTGATATTCATACTAAAATCTATCAGAATTTGCTAAGTCGCATGCTCAATGCATTTTTAGTGTTGTGCTGTGTAATAAACCTACAAAAGATTTCATACATTTTTTTATTGAATTGGGGTAGCTCAAAATATTCATCAAAATTTGGTCCAGAGCACCGTGAAAAACGTACTAAATTTGCAAAATTTTAAACTATATTCACTCATCGATGGATTGAAATTCAATATTGTTTCCACCATATTGAATTTCTGATAAAACGCGGAAAATCGTGAATTTCAAAAAAATCTGAAACAAGTGTTTACTTAAATCGTCTATAGATTATGATATGTAAGTTTGGCACTTCAGTCACAAATATCTCCGTACTAAAGAGTCAAAAATTCGTTTTTTATAGAATATCCTTGAAAATAGGACATGCCAGGATATGCTTGAATATATTATATATACCGCTGGACGCGCCTATAAAAAGCCTTTCATATTGATACCCATATTCAGTATGTTGTCTTTAGCTAAGATGCAAATTTCTTACAAAAAATAAAAAAATACCTTTTTTAAAAATGGTCCAGCTCATGAGATGTCATTGCTAGACCCTAAATATTTTGGGAATCATCTTATAATAAACCAAGGTTTATTTTGAGGGGGCATTGTTTTTTTTTTTTTTTTACTTTTTTTCGTGGGTCGGTCTAGTGTATTACATATAATAAATCGGTACTTCAGCCCGATTTTGGTATCTCTTTCGTGGAATAACAGATATATGTTCCAAATGTAATTGGTTTATAAAAACAACATATCTTGCTCTACAAAAAAATTAAAACCGATCCTCACTGGCTCTGTCCAAATTTTAACGAGGGCCTTTTAAAATGAATACTTAACACATATTTTTACTTTATCCGCTTAAAACACCACGATAAGTAACACTTAGGCCAAAAAGTAGTATGAAGAAAGTGTTTGTCCTTTTATTCTGCGTAACAACACTTATATAGTATTTTTGCGAAAAACGTCAAATTTAGAAGTTATAGCGCAAAAAATCTTTGAAGTGTTTTTAGTTCATTTTTAGGGTCAAAAGTTCAAACTGACTGGCCTGTATGAGCCCGAGAGATCCAATTTTTGTACACGTATTATTTTTTATGTCCAATCTATCGGAAACTGCCGGTGGAGCAAACAAAAAAATACTTTTTGAAATTTTGGTGGTCTAATACACAAATATGTCAAACAAGTAATCTCGAACAGTATGGTTATTTTGGCATTTAAGCACCATTTTAGAATTTAAGTTATTTGCAAAGCGAGACAAAAAACACATACTACATATGCAACGAGTGTAAACGATCAGCTATAAGGTGTTTTCCAAACATGTGTTACAATGTTACGATTTTTCTATCCTTAAAATTTTATTTATATAAAAACAAAAATTAACAAAAGATTAACAATGTACAAAATCCGTAACAAATTAGTGCTTTAATACAACTTTTAGTAATCCAATATTTAACACTAAAAACATTTGTGAAAATACCAGCATAATGAGCGGCACAACAGCATCCAAAATTGTTGGAAATAATTCGGCCATTTCTTACTTAGTGGTCCTATTGCAATGAAATTTAGAACAGATATAGCTGAGGTAATATCGAACTTAAGTTTAGATTTGAACCTAACAGACCCTCCGGGACGGCAATATGACTCCACAAAATAGGGTACCTTTTCCATAAAAAATTTTGAGTGCATACATTTTTCAGCCAACCAGCGTTATTAATCATAAAAAAATGGGTCAGTTTGACGCCATGCTCTCAAAAAGGTTAATTTGGATTTTTGTTTTTCAGAAAATGCTTAATTAATGCTTTTATATCGATTTCATCCCAAATGGCACATTTTTACATTTTAAATATTTGGGGTCATTTCGACGCCATGTTCCTCTCTATAAGGGTTAATTTCAAATTTTTTATTACTACGTATAAAATTTGGTGTTAACAGAGTTATTTTGACAACTTTCGCCAATTTCCGCAAGAAACAACACATTGTTTTGGTATACTTCTAGGAAAAATCTAAAAATTTCAAAAATTTCACTTTTGACCTTGGTAAAGAAAGGATTAACGTTTTCAGAGTTTTAAAAAATTTTCGGAAAACAATTTCTTATCCGAATTAAAAGAAATCGGAAGTGATTTTGTTACAGCTGGCTAAAAACACAAAAATTAATACTATTATCTAAATTATTGGCCAAAATCACACTTTTCTCTAAAAATTTCAAATTTAAAACTCCGTCAATGTTAAGTTAAAAGAGGGATATGTGTAATTTTCAGTAGAATTATTCTCTAAGATGTATTTAATAAACTACTATGGGTTGACCACTTTTTTATATTTTGTTAAACAAAATTTTAAAAAGCTCAATACTAGAGTTTTGCAAATTTATAAAAAAACGAATCCCATCTTTGGCCATACCTGGGACTAGGGACAAAAATAAGTGCCAGTATTTTCAAAAAAGCCAAAAATATAATAAGGTCCTCCCTAGTACTATTCTGAAAGGTCTTTTCATGAAGAAGAGATCTGTTTTTAAAAATCTTTGCTTTATCTATAATATTTCCAGAAGCCGCTTCTAAAGTTGCCACATTTTTAAAGCAAATATCAATTTTAACCAACTGCACTGTGGGCCAGGAATGCCATTTTCGGCCAAAAGAACAATTCAGGTAAAGGGAAAATATGTTTGTATGGGAAAATCTACGAAGCAGGTCGATTTCAGATTTTAAAAATGAAAAATTTCAAATTTGTGGCACACATTTTTTTTATAGATTAGCTTGGTTAAAATACATTACAAATAAATAATCTGTTCGCATGAATCAATTTTTTTGAGTGCTGAAAAAGTTATATACGAAAAACCTCACACACTTTCGCTAGTAAATATTTTAAAATTTTTGGATATTTCGGGCATGTGACCACACATTTTCAAGTAACCTTTCCGTGCTGAGTCGGAATTTGATTTCCAAATTTACCAGCGCATCTGGTTTTTGAGCAAATTGAGGTCAAAGTTAACAAAAACTTTTTTTTGGCTATTTTTGAATTTTTACCCGAGTTAATGAAAAAAGACGACAAAAGTTTTGCAATCATCACGGTAAGTTTATTCGAAAACATATAGTCGCTCTATATTTCCATTATTGATTTTAAGTAATGTTGTTTTATTAATTTTTCCGTCCGTCTGTCTCTCCATGTATTCTTGTGCACATGCTGCAGGTAGCAAATATTAAGATATTGTGATGAAATTTGGTCGACCGACTTATATCGACCCAAGGACGAAGTCCATTGATTTTGGTTTAAATCGATTTATGTTTGGACCTAGTGTCCATATAGAGTTCGCCCCTAAAATTGCAGCACAAAATTGAATGTCACATCCACGGTTTAAAGAATTATGGGGTCAAATATGTCTTGAATGGTACATATCTTCATTACTATTATTCTGTGAAAGTGCTAATGGATCGGATGAACTTTGTATTCTCCACAGCATATCTTTTTCCAAAAATCGCTAAAAGGTTAAATTCAAATTGAAGGCACCTCCACTGTTTAAAGAATTATGGAGTCCAATCAATCTGGAACGGTAGATGTTATCATAACTATCATTATATGAAAATTCTGAACAGATCGGATTTTTTTTATGTTCTACATCACTTTTCGCTGCAAAATACTCTAAAAATTCAACTTTTAATTGACTGGCACATCCACAAATAAAAGAATTCATGGTTAAAATCTGGCTTATATGATATTTATCGCCATTAATATTGTTGTTTGCAAGTGCTAAAATGATCGAATTTCTCAAATTTCGGGTTTTTCGACCTTTTTAATCGATTAATTAGAAATTTATTAATTCTGTTCGAGGCCAATTTCCTTATTATTAATTAATATAATAAGTACTTTTTTCAAAAACTGCTATTTTTCTTCATCAGGATACTCTCCCTACTTCACAGAGTTTTTGCTTTCATAAATCTCTACACTTTCAGGAATGAAAAGACGATCGTTTTGGGGATTTCCAGGTCCCCTTCATCAGTTTTCTTTAGAAAGTGCAATGCAATTTGAAGCATCAAAATCTCATATTAAATGTAGGCTGCTACATTAACAAAATGGGAATGGAGCAAACAATAAAATATGTTTTCGAAGTCTTCTGCAAAGCATAGCCAACAAAAGAAATATGAAAGATTTTTGTTTTTGTATTTCATACCATCGGTATAAATAAATTACAAATTTTATTTTTACCCTTCTTCTTTGGATACTCTCCCGACAAATACTTCACAGAGTTTTTGCTTTCAAAAATCTCTACACTATCAGGAATGAAAAGACGATCGTTTCGGGGATATTCCAGGTCCCCTTCATCCGTTTTCTTTAGAAAGTGGTGGCAGTAGTGCAATGTAATTTGAAGCATAAAAATCTCATATTAAATGTAGTCTGCTACATTAACGAATGGAGCAAGCAATAAAATATGTTTTCGAAATATTTACCCTCTTGACTCACGTTGTTTTGTTTTTTGTTTGCTTTGATCAGCACAGATCCAATTCAGGGTGTAGGTTTTGACGGCGGCAACTTAGCAAAAATTACCGGCGACGGTTCGTAATCGGCTGAGGCCGACAATTTGGTAATTTGTTGTATATTATTTTCATGGATGGTAACCGAAACGATGCTGTTATCGGAAAGGGTAACGTTATTTTAGACTATTTCGGTAACGGTATTTTAAGGGTAACACAATTTCATTTATTTCGGTATCTGTATTTGAAGGATAACGGTTATTTAGTTATTTCGGTAACGGTATTTTAAGGATAACGGTTTTTTGATTATTTCGGAAACTGTATGTTAAGGTTAGCTGTATTTCGGTAACGGTATTTTAAGGATAACGGTAGTCAGTTTTTTCGATGCATCCCTCAATGTTTTTACGAAAAACAAACGAGATTAAAAACAGAACCAATTTACCAACTTAATGTACGAAAAATATCGGTAACGGTATTTTAGGGGTAACGGTATTTCATTTATATCGATTAGTTAAGGGTATCGATAGTTAAGTTATTTCGGTATCGGTATTTTAAGGGTAACGGTATTTCAGATATTTCGGTAACGGTACTTTAAAGATAACGGTATTTCGGTAACGGTATTTTAGGGGTAACGGTTGTAGGTTGAAAGGGTTTTGAATCGATAACGGTATTTAAGCAGTATTGCCTGCGAACCCTGATTATTTTTAATGTGGGAAATTTCAAGTAAGAAAGTTCGTGGGCGACGGGAAAAAGAGACGAAAATATTGTTTTTATATGACAAAACCACCAGAATGAAAACCAATGTTTTTTTTTGCATTTTTGCAAACAAACAGCCGAACTCCGACTGGAGAAATTATTTCTGGTTGCTTGCATAGATTTGAGGCGGAATTGTAGCGGAATTTTTGGTCATATGAAACTGACGAGCAAAATGAATATGTAGCTAACAAAATAGCCAAATGAGCGATCGGAAAAATTGTTTTATGAACGATTGAACGAAATTATCTAGCAATTGAACTAGGTCTTTACAACAAATAAAACTAGAAAGAGCGGTCATAAAAATAATAAACTTATACTTTTTAAGCTGCATACACACAAAGGAACATTCGTCACAAAATGCCCTTTTTTTGACGAAGGAACTTTCGTCACAAAATGCCCATTGTATGGTGTTATCAAAATTTTTTTGCTGCCTACACGTGATGGAACATTCGTCACAAAGCATGTGTTTAATTTTTTTCATATTTTTAGTACAGACGATGCCACACAACAAAATCTCAAACGAAACATCATTTCTGTTTGTTTGTCACATTTTATGTCCCATAATTGTCGAAAATTTTTATATTAATTTATAAAATTAATGCAGTTTTCATTATTTGTAATTGTCCCCATAATGCGCAATTCCAAAAGCACCTCACATTACGACTGTTCTCAATGAACTAACACAGCAACAACAGTAACATCGATACACACAATGGAAAATTGAGTTTGGAAACACAAAATATCAAAAAATGTTAATAACACGAATGTCAACACGATACATTGCCATACACGAAGGGCATTTTGTGTCGAATGTTCTTCCGTGTGTAGGCAGCTTTAGAATAGAAAACAATTGTACCATTTACAGTAAAACTCTTTTAAGCTGAACTTGATTAAGACGAATTATCGGTTAATACGAACTAATTTGAAAGACGTTTCGGCATCAATTTTCGTATAAAAAATATCATCCGCTTTATGAAACGCTTCGTTATATTTATTGACGATTAACGATTTATGAACCAGTTTCACCAATATGATAACTCTTTTTTGTCACCGAGTGTACGAATGTGGATGATAAAAATACATATTGAAAAAATTGCAAAACTAATTGTATTTATAGCAAAGAAATATTCGAAAAAAGTACAAAAAAAAACATGGAAATATAAACATTAAAAAACAACAAAAAAATTTAGAGAACAAATCTATTTTTATTATAAATGAAAAAAAAACGTTTAAAAACAACTTGATCTTTCTGGTAATCATATTGCAAGAAAAATTTCTATCGGGTTGTGTATATTTGTAAAATAAAATTTTTTTGTAAACTTCCAAAATAAAAAGGATTAGTATTTATACCCTACACCACTATGTGGTCAGGGTATTATAAGTTTGTGCTGATGTTTGTAATACCAAAAAATATTGGTCCTAGACCCACCTTATAGTATAACGATCGGCTCAGAATTTTTTTTTATTTCGATTTAACGATGTCCGTCTGTCCGTCCGTCCGTTTGTCTGTCTGTCCATGCATTCTTGTGCGCACTCTACATGTCGCAAATATTAAGATATTTTGATGAAACTTGGTACACCGACTTATGTCGGCCCAAGGACGACGCCTATTGATTTTGGTGAACATCGGTCCATGTTTAGACCTAGTGCCCATATAAGGGTCCTACTAAAATTATATGGTTTATACGCTGCAGGTCGCAAATATTAAGATATTTTGACGAAATTTGGTACACCGATATATGGGAGCCCAAGGTCGAAGCTTATTAATTTTGGTGAACATCGGTCCATGTTTAGACCTAGTGCCCATATAAGGGTCCCCGCAAAATTGGCTTGGTTACAAACTGCGGATCGCAAATATTAAGATATTTTAATGAAATTTGGTGCGCACACATTATAAAAAATTTTGAGACAAGCCCCATTTTAACCCATTCGAATTTCGGATCCATGTTCGGTGTACCATGTTTCCCCAGCCTTAACCTTAACGTATTCAAGATGTTGCCTGAACGATAAACGGTTATCTATCATGACACCCAGGTACTTAAAACACTCTTTGGACACAATTTCGCAACCACCTATGTGGAGATTAATGTACTCTATCACCTTACGACCACCTGCTGGTCCGAGCAGCATTTAACAACCTCCTTCAATACGAGGTTTGGTATGCCATCCAGTCCAGGATCCTTCTTGTCCTGAAATCACGAGACAGCCATTTGTATCTCAGGCAAGGTCACTGCTGGAAAGTTAAAGCTTTCCGTAGACTCGTAGCTGAACCAGATGGACACATCATATTGTGGGAAAGGGTGAGTCACTATCTTCCCTAGGACCGCAGCTTCTCTCGGCGAAGATTTATTCCAACAGTTCAGTTTCTTCGTTACAAGTTTATATGCCAATCCAAAGGGATTTCTGTCAACGTCGTCACAGTTATCCAAAAAGCATGTTCTTTTACTCTGTTGTATCGCCAATTTAAAGGCCTTCTTTTTCACCCTAAGGTTCTCATGGTGTAGGTCATTTTCAGTTCTTCCACGGGTTCTTACGTAACGTCTTCTGGCTCGAATACAATCCTTCCGTATTTGAGCGATTTCCTCATTCCACCAGTACACCGGGGCTTTATTAACCCCGTGTTTTCTCTTCCCCATGGATGCATTGCACGAGTTTTTTTATCCTTGCGATCAACTGTTCCGCCATATTTTCAGGGGAACCACTTAACTCCGTGTATTCCATGGACAAACAAAACATTTCCTTGTCGAATGTACTGGTTTTTCAACCAGATAACCCTGGTCAGGAGACCATTGTAGGCGCCGGGGAAGGGTTCCTTATTTCCATAATTATAGCAGAATGGTCACTATGGGAATATTTATCACAAATATGCCAACTAAGATGGTTGCTGTTGACGGAACTAGTAAAAGCAATTTCGATTATTGATTCTCCTCCATTTCGCTTAAAGGTTTGTTCATTTCCAGTGTTCATCAACACCACATCAAGCATAGCGAATAATTCCAATAGAATCCTGCCCCTTTCATTTGTCTTAGGACAGCCCCATTCTGTAGCCCAGGCGTTGAAGTCCCCAGTAGTATGGAATTTCTTCCCGCAGCATCAGTTGTCAAATGATCAATAAAATTTCCGTATTCAATTAAGTCATACCTCGGGGAAATAGAGCAGCTATATATAACTATTCCACAAACTGTAGCTCGGCGTAGTAGTAGTCATTGTGTTATGCAACATTTGGCTGCTTACAGACCAAATTGCGGATGTTCCACTAGTATCACAAGTCCAACTTGATGAGCTAACTTAATGCTGTTTTGACTAATTTAGACTGGTGCTATTTGTTAGATTATAAAATTGTTTCAATTTCTTATGAAATTTTTTTGTCTACTGTATTGAAAATTATTAATGACTATATCCCCTTAGCTAATCCTAAAGTGTATAAACTTCCATGGTACACTAAGGGATTAAAAAGATTAAAGAATCTTCGGAATAAATTCCATAGGAAGTTTAAATCCACGAATAATTCTCAAGATAAATTAAATTTTCTTCATTATGAGAAGGAATTTAATTTTCTTAATAAGTTTTTATACAACCAATATTTAATGAGTTTTAATGAATCTATTAAGTATAATCCCAAGAGTTTCTGGAGTTTTGTAAATTCTAAAAGAAATAATTCTACAATTCCTGTGAAAATGGTATATAATAGCCAATCATCCAACAATTTGAATGATTCTCTTAACCTATTTGCTATGTACTTCCAATCTAATTTTAACGATGATTCCGGCCCTCCAGATGGGTTTAATTTAGATGGTGTAAATTCCTTTTTTGATTTTGGATCTATGGAAATATCTAGTGAAGATGTTGCGGTGGGAATTGAAAAACTTTCTAATTCCTTCAAGAGTGATAATGATGGACTCTCAGCTTTTCTCTTAAAATCATGTTTTTCTTACTTTATTTTACCTCTTAAAATTATTTTCAATAAATCATTGAAAACTGGATATTTTATTCAGAGGTGGAAACATACAACAATTTTTCCTATTATAAAATCTGGTAATAGAATTGATATTACTAATTATAGGCCTATTTCTAAACTCACTAACGTTGCGAAAATTTTTGAGCATATTGTCTATGAAAAACTATTTTTTCATTTAAAACGATATATTTCTATATCTCAACATGGATTTATGGCTGGTAGATCAACCACCTCGAATTTGGCTGCATTTACCCACTATTGTGTAAATTCATTTGAGAATAGACTTCAGGTTGATTCAATTTATACGGACTTTGCAAAAGCATTTGACCGTGTTCCACATGAACTTCTTTTATTAAAACTTTCAAAGATTGGCTTTCATTCGGAAATGTTAAGTTGGTTTCGTTATTATTTAATTGGTAGATATGCTTCAGTTTCCATTGATGATGTGTACTCTAATTGGTTTATTCCGACCTCTGGCATACCTCAGGGTAGTATTTTGGGTCCTTTATTATTTAATATTTTCATTAATGATATTTGCCGCTGTTTTAGAAATTCGCAGTATCTTTTGTATGCCGATGACCTAAAAATTTTTAAGACTATTTCTTCATTTAGTGATATTTCTGATCTTCAGGAAGATTTAGATAGGGTAACTTTGTGGTCTAATCGTAATGGTTTGCCATTCAATATTGGGAAATGCTTCTACATGACATATCATAGATTTCGTCATGTATTACTTTCTCAATATAGAATGAATGGCCAAATTTTATCATCTGTTGATGAAATTGTAGATTTAGGTGTAGTCTTTGATGCTAAGTTATCATTTAGTAATCATCTAAACCTTATAATACCTAAAGCCTACTCTTTATTGGCTTTTTTTCGACGTAATGCTGGTGGAAATTTTGATTATTTTACAAAAAAAGTTTTATTTACTTCTTTGGTAAGATCAAAATTAGAATATGCTTCTTTTATATGGAGTCCCACCGCTGCAATTCATATAAATCGTATTGAGAAAATTCAAGTAAAATTTACAAAGTTTGCACTTCCATTTTTTAAATCTACAATTGCTATTCAAGCAGTCTCTGCTCCTACTTTTTGTATCCCTAACTATAAAGATAAATGTATTTTTCTTTATATAAAAACTCTAGAAGCTCGAAGGAATATATACTCATTAGTTTTCCTACACGGTATTATTTGTGGAGTAATTGATTCCCCAAAATTATTAGAATTAATTACAATATATGTCCCATCAAGGCCATTAAGAAATATTGATAAGTTTTTTCATATTGATATACACAGCACTGAATATGCATTAAATGAACCGCTTACCAAAGCTATGCGATTATTCAATAAGTATTGTAATCATTTAGACATAAGCATTTCCCATTCTCAGTTTAAAGCTCTATTAAATAATTTACTGTAACTTATTTATATTTCTAAATATATATTTCTAGTCTGTAAGGATAATATTGTATCCATAGACTTAAATAAATAAATAAAAACACTAAAGTAAGGCTCACTGATTAGGGCTATATCTACATTTAACGCACGGACACTCTGCTTTAGTAGCTCCTGGGCTACTTCACAATGATTTAGATTTTTTTTTTTTTGTTTTTTAAAATTTTATTTTCAGATAAAAATTCATTTACAATAGTGGTGCCTCAGCGCTTTATAGACATTATTGAGGCGAGTTGGCAAGATTTAATTACAATAATCTACAATATATAAATATAGTTAACAAAAAAAAAAAAAAAAATAATAAATAAAAATAAACTATGAAAAGAAAATTTAGTTAAAAAAAGGAATTTTGTATAATTTGAGATCAGTTTACATTAAAAGTACTTCTATATGTTTCAAAATATATTCCTTCAATAATTTTTTAAACGTTGAAATTCTATTTTCGTTTTTAAAATTTTGTGGCAAGTTATTATACTCACGACTACCCAGAAACTCTATACGTTGTTTGGTTATTTCCAACCTACACCAAGCGACTCTTAAATTTCCATTACTTCTTGTACTAATTACATATTGATTTCTTACAAACTGTATTGTATGATGTTCGATATTATGCAAGCACTTGAAGACATATAATAATAGTTGCATTTTAAAAAGACCATAAATTGGTAAAATTGTTTTACATACATCCGCATATAGGAAAATAGTTGGATATGTTATAAACCACTTTCAGAGCCTTATTTTGCATTCGCTGAAGGGATTTTAATTCATTAGTTTTCTTAAAGCCATATAAAATAGCTAAATAATTTAAATGACTTTGAACAAGGGCATTGTAAATTAAAATCTTTGTATTACTATTAAATTTGTTTCTAAATTTAAATAAAAAACTGACAGCTTGTGCTGTTTTCATCCTTAGTTTCTGCAAGTGTTGGTCCCAAGCAAGATTATTCTGCAGACTTATACCCAAATATTTAATAGTTTTGACTTCAACAATTTCCCTTCCATCAACAAATATTGAGAAAATATTATTATGATAGCTTGGCTTAAATCTTAGTAACTGTGTTTTATTTGCATTTAAAACAAGTTTGTTTGTTTGTTTTTGTTGTAGAAATCTCATGATTGTAATTTAAGCCGTCGTAGCGTTTTCCTGTACTAAGGACAGATAACTGATCCCGTAACATAATCTCCATTTAATCCAGTATTTCTACAGAGCAAACACTTTGGGTCCTTTTCACATAATCTAATTTTGTGACCCTCTGCTCCACAGCGCAGGCAATTATCTGAGTAATCGTTTAGACTCTTACATTTAGAAGCCGTGTGACCGCAATCGATGCATCTGTAACATGTTCTTGGCATTATTTTTTCACGTGTTCGGCAAACTACCCTTCCAATCCGTATCTTAGCAGTCTTTATAAGTAGTCTAGCTTATAAAGCGCTTTAGCCAATGCTAGCGGCTTGTTTACCTCCATAGGCTCTCCTCATTCACTTTATTGCAGACGGCTGGAGCGTTTTGAGCTCTTCCGATACACCTGCGAGAGCATCATACACATTTTCTTTGGTGGTTACCTCATCAATATCCTTTATTTCCAAGAGTACTTCATGTGTTAGAGCACGTACTTCTGCTAGTGGGCCCAGGACTCCTTCAATCGCATTTCTAAAATTATCCGTATTCTGGAGGGAAGGTTTGTTGAGCTCCAAGAGCTCCCCTTTCTCCGTTTTTCTAATGCTCTTAACATTTTCGCCGAGAACATTTAGCTTCGGGTCATTCTTGACCTGCTTTAGAATGTCAGCATAGGACATGTCTCCACAATTTTTAATAACAAGAGCATCCGGTCGGGCTGGTTTCTTTTTTCTCTTTGCCTTTGGTCGTACCTTTTTCCAGTCGGTTTTGGTTCTTCCGTTGCCAATTTCTCAACTACCCTGTTGAGTTCCCACAGTGCGCTGATTTTTATTTTCTGCAGCTTTCTTGGGAGTGGTATCTTTCCTCCTTTTCATTCCGCTTCCTTCTGGGCTCTGGGTTTCAGGGCCAGTTTTCATCACTGGTGTTGTTGGTGTTCCTTGGGTTCCTTCTGGGTTTCCTTGTCCACTAATTTATCTTTGTGGCAATTAACAGCTGAAATACTTAGCTCATCCGACAATTGCATGAATAGAGCCTGAATCTCACGCGACATTGAGTTGATATCCTTATGAATGTTCATACGTGTTCTAAGAAATTCCACCAGCTCTGATATTTTCCTTCCCAGCTTGTCGATTTGCCATTTCGTGGTTTAACAAAACCGGCCACTTCAGTCTTCGACCCGTTCGAAACTGGTGATCTCACTATCACTGAACTCCTTCTGAATGAGGTTTCAAAACTTCCATATTTTTCTCACTTTCCTTCTTCCTTCTTTTCTTCCATCTTCTCTTACTCCTTGTTCTGATCATAGTTGTTATTCTTAAAATCCATATCTGTTTGGTCCAAACTCAAAGCCGCTATCTCCGTTCGATGTGCAGTCGCGTTAAAATCCCATGGTTATCTATGCACGCAGGGAGGCCATGCAATGGGTTGATATAAGACCCTCATGAGATCCAATGCCAGTTCCAGATCGCCGTTAGTCGGGAATAATCATCCGAGCCTGCACCACCAACCAAATGGCGACGAACTTCGAGCGCACTTTGAGACTTGCTATGTTTAATAGGAGGAGGCAGTTGCGGCATTAGCCTGGAAGCCATTTCCACAGAGTTTCACCCCTGAGTACACAAGTTCCAGAATACTACAGACTGTCAGCCCAGGGTTCGTCAAAATCCAAATTGTTTTTCCAGAAATACCATAATTAAGATCGTAGTGGTCTTGATGTTAATGCCTTCCGGCGGGTTTGTCACACCTTCTGTATCGGCCGGCGCAGTTCGACCAGGGTTTGTCAAAATTCCCGGTTTTCGACTAGGGAAACCACAGAGTCGTCAGGCTCCTATCTACACCTCTCTAGAGGGTACCCCTGTAGTGGGACACCTAATTTAGGGCGGCATCCACTCGCCTTGCCACAGGACTTCACAGGGCCCCCTCTTAAGCCAGGTCGCTATGTCGGGTATCAATGAGTACGTCCACCCGCAATTGCAGACATTTACAATGTTTTAAACTCGTCCGACACGTTTACCATGGATGAGTGAACCTCCTCTTTGGTAGTCACCTCATCTATGTCCTTGATTTCCAGGAATACTTCGTGTGATAACGCTCGTACTTGTGCAGCCGTTCCCAACACTTCTCCAATTGTGTGTCTAAAGTCATCCGTGCTCTGGTGGGCACCTTTATTCAATTCCAATTATAATTCACCTTTCGCCTTTTTCTGATATTCTTCTCGTTGTGTCCAAGAGTCTCCAGCTTGGGATCTCTCTTCACTTGCTTGAGAATGTCAGCATAAGACGCCTCCCACACGTTTAGATGACCAGAGCATCTGGTCTTGCAGGCTTCTTCCTACTTTTGGCCTTTGGCCGTACCTTAACCCAATCAGCGGTTCCTTTGACCTCTTCAACCTCCTTGTAAGTCGATTTCGTACTCGTCGACGCTCTATCAATTGGTTTATTGACCCCTTGACCATATTTACTACTGGCTTTCCTTGGGCTGGTGTTCTTTTTATTCGCCACATTTCCCTTTGGGCTAAGGGCTGTGGGGCCCTTTTTCGCTTTGGAGTTCCTAGTTGGACAAGATTTGACCGCTCCACTTCTTCCGTTTAAGTACCTGTGCTAGACACTATCGGTTTCACATTGTACACAGGTTCGCTTTTCAGCTCATCTGACATCTGCATAAATGTCGCCTGTATCTCCTTTGATATCGAGGCAATTTCCTTAGACCGGTTTCTAAGAAAGGCCATAAACTCATCTATTTTAGCGCCAGTGATCTACCAAACACTGTTGCAGGTGGTGATCTCATAACAAGAGATTTCCTCATGAATGGGCTGTCCAAACCCGCTCTGTTATTTTCATTCTTCTTCTTCTCCTGATTCTTATTATCATTGTTGTTGTTGTTTTCGTTATTAATGTTCATCGCTACGTGGTCCCAACTCAAAGCCGCTATCTCCGTTCGCCGTTAACAAAACCGGCCACTTCAGTCTTCGACCCGTTCGAAACTGGTGATATCACTATCACTGAACTCCTTCTGAATGGGGTTTCAAAACTTCCATATTTTTCTCACTTTCCTTCTTCCTTCTTTTCTTCCATCTTCTCTTACTCCTTGTTCTGATCATAGTTGTTATTCTTAAAATCCATATCTGTTTGGTCCAAACTCAAAGCCGCTATCTCCGTTCGATGTGCAGTCACGTTTAAACCCCATGGTTTTCTTTGCATGCAGGGAGGACATGCAATGGGTTGACATGAAATCCTTATGAGACCCCATGAAAGATGCCAGGTTCGTGCTAGTCGGGAAATTGCATCCGAGCCTGCACCACCAACCAAATGTTGACGAAACTTCGAGCCCACTTTGAGACTCGCTACGTTTTAACGGGACGGAGGCAGTTGAGACATTTGCCTATAAGCCATTTCGGTGGAATTTCACTTCCACTTATCGAGGTTATACAATGCTACATCTGTCGGCCCAGGGTGCATCAATTCACAATAGTCATTCCAGAAATACCATAATCAAGACCGTACTGGGATCGTTGGACGCATTTCGGCAGAAGTCGTGTTCGTCACAGGGGTTGTCAAATAAAGACCAACTCCCAGGTAGAGACTTGGGAAACCACGGAGTCGTCAGGCTCCTAACTACACCTCTCTCGAGGGTACCCTTGTGGTTGGATGCCTAGTTTAGGGTGAAATCCACTCGCCCTGCCACAGGACTTCACAAGGCACATGTACCTTTTTGGTACGCTCTCCATACCTGCCATGTATGTATATTTTTTTTTTTTTTTATTTAACGAGATGAAATCGTCGAAAGACCCTGGGCCCTGAATCGCTAGGAGTGCGGGACTTTAACACGCTAAAACACCTCGATAATCTACCCCACTCGTCCCCATGGAACTACCGCAAAGCTTTCCGTCGCAGGGCGGGGAATTTATAAAAATCCGCTCTAGACTACGTCGATTCTCCTTCGAATCTGTTCTAACCTACGAAGTTCAATCAGAACCAATTTAGCAAATCACATACATACGACCAATTATCTAAAGAGGATAACATATTCTGGACTATGTTCTCCGGACTAAGACTATGGCATATCACTCTCACAAGATTCGCCCTCTCATCCCGAAAACATGGACAGATGAAGAAAACATGTTTGGCATCTTCCACTACGTTACCAATACAACTCGGACAGAACGGATCACTGTCGTGTCCAAATCGGTACAAGTACGACCTAAAACACCCATGTCCACTCAACAACTGCGTAATGTAGTAGTTCAAGTCACCATGTCCTCTGTTAAGCCAGGTCACTATGTCGGGTATCAATGAGTACGTCCACCTACCCTTGCCAGTAGCCGACCAACCCGACTGCCACCTAGCAATGCACACATCCCTAGCAGCACCAGTAGAATTCGCCGAGGCCTCCAAATCAATGAGTAATCATGACGGCAATAACAAATGCTGCCTCATCCGAAACAGTTCTAAATGCACAGCACACACGAAGGGCAGCCAGTCTGTACACCGGCGAAATCAGGCTCACGTATGATCCGAACCGCAATGCATCAGACCAAATAGGGGATGCATATAAAATAATGCTCCTCACAACACTAGCAAGCAACCTCCTCTAAAGGTATTTTGGGCCCCTGGTATTGGGCATAATCCTAGAAAGCGCTAAACAAGTCCCTGAAGCCCTCAAGTGATCACCAAATGAAAGGCGGGTATCAATCATCACACCAAGATATTTGAGGTAGGGTTTGGTGGCTATGCAACACGTGCCCACATTCAGATTTATGGTCTGCCTGACCGTGCGGCTACTTATCAACACCGTTCCGTCTTTTGATCGGCGAGGGCCAATCCCATTGACTTAAGCCAAGATCTAACTATCTGTATACCAGCATTCGCAATATTCTCAGCTTCCTGGAGTTGCTTAGCTACACACACTAATGCTATGTCATTAGCAAAGCCAACTATTTTCATACCCATAGGAAGATCTAATCTCAATACACCGTCATACATCACGTTCCATAATAATGGACCAAGCACTGAACCTTGAGGAAATCCACCTGTACTCCTTTGTACCCGTATAAGTATCATATAACAGGAGTCTATTGCGAAAATAATCCTGTATTATGGCCAGCAGATATTTGGGAATATCCAATCGAGCTAGGGCGCTCGCTATTTTCTCCCAGTTTGCTGTATTGAAAGCATTCTTAACATCTAATGTTACAACCACGCAGTACTCTCTTGTACCATTTTTCCACCGCTTACCTTCAATAGAACGTGCATCTGTTTCCACAACTACATTGATAGCATCAACCGTTGATTTAGCCTTCCTAAAGCCGAATTGGTTATCGGAGAGGACATTTGCAGCTTCGACACATCCTTCCAATCTCCTACATACTATACTCTCCAACAATTTTCCACTTGTGTCGATCATACAGAGTGGACGATAGGAGGAGGGATCGTCTAGGGGTTTATTATCCTTCGGTAGCAGGACCAACTTTTGCCTCTTCCACATTGATGGGAAGCTACCTTGGCTTAGGCATGCGCTTATCACATCAACGAATTGTTGCGGACAACACTTAACGGCCTCTTTTAAAACCAAATTTGGAATACAATCCAGACCCGGTGCCTTCTTATCCCCGAACTTTAAAACAGCTTCTTCTACTTCTAATATTGTCACTTGGGGAAAAGGTAAAACTACATTTGGAACAGCGTGTTCCCACGAAGACGTTTCTTGTTGAGGAAAGAGGTCTTCTACAATTCCGTCAAGAAATGTCTCTTCCCCAGGTGGTGTTGGATTCAAGCACTTGAGTTTCTTAGTGGCCAGCTTATATGCAAGACCCCACGGATTATTCTCGACATCGTCACATATATCAAGGAAGCACTTTCGCTTACTTCTACGAATCGCCAACTTAAGGGCTTTTCGCCTTAAACACCTGCTGGTGGAGGTTGTTCTCCGGTCTACCCCTTGATCTTGTATATTGTCTCCTTGCATGTATACATTCCGACCGCATATTTGCAATCTCATCGTTCCACCAGTAAACTGGTTGCTTATGCGCTGATCTTTTTCTCTTCACCATAGATGCATTGCATGCCTTCCTAATGTGTTCTATTAATTGCCAAGCCATAATTTCCGCTGAGCCATTACGAACCATACCTTCCATTAAGGTTGCAAAAATATCCTTATCAAACGTGTTGCCTTTCCAACCTGTCAGTCTACGTGTGTGTATGTTCACGTGACGTCGTTCACGTGCTATCAACGATTATAGCAAAGTGATCACTGTGGGTGTTATGGTCAGATACACTCCAATTTATTCGACTCGCGATGCTACTACTTACTGGCAAATGTGATGAATATTATCAATCCACTTTCCCCTCTATTGAACGTTTGTTGGTTTCCTATATTCACAAGCACAATATCTAGTACGGAAAACGTCTCCAGGAGAATACTGCCTCTTGCGTTTGTCCTCGGACAGCCCAATTCTGTGGCCCATGCGTTAAAGTCACCAGCTATCAACACAGGGTCCCTGGTGATCGCGTATGTATGTATGTAGGGTATCTTTAGGAGAGGATATCGGGATTAATGACCCCGCCTACCCTGAGTTTTGGCAGGTACGAAGAGCGTACCACAAAGTGTACATGTGCTCTGTGAAGTCCTGTGGCAGGGCGAGTCGATGTCGCCCTAAATTAGGCATCCAATCAAAAGAGTACCCTCGATAGAGGTGTAGTTAGGAGCCTGACGACTCCATGATTTCCCCAGTCTGTACCCGGGTGTTGGTGCTAAATTTACAACCCCCGTGACAAACACGACTGTTGCCGTAAGACATCAAGACCAAGCCCAGTACGGTCTTGATTATGGTATTTCTGGAACGACTATTGTGGATTGATGCACCCTGGGCCGACAGCTGTGGCATTCTATAACCTCAGTAAGTGAAAGTGAAATTCCACCGAAATGGCTTATGGGCTAATGTCTCAGCTGCCTCCGTCCCGTTAAAACGTAGCGAGTCTCAAAGTGCGCTCGAAGTTTCGTCACCATTTGGTTGGTGGTGCAGGCTCAGATGCAATTTCCCGACTAGCACGGACCTGGCTCTGGCATGGGGTCTCATAAGGATCTCATGTCAACCTATTGCATGGCCTCCCTGCATGCTAAGATAACCATGGGGTTTAAACGTGACTGCACATCGAGCGGAGATAGCGGCTTTGAGTTGGGACCACGTAGCCAGGCACGTAGCTAGGGGGGGGGGGGGCTTGGGGGCTAGAGCCCTTAAAAATTACAGGTTTCCTACTTGTAGGCACAAGCTATTACACTCAACCAAAAAGATCTGTCCGTAATGGCTGCTGAAAATTTTGCTTTTATTATGGGAAATTTAACTGTTTTGAGTTCAGCGGTATTTTTTTGCTAATTTTAGAAACATATGTATGTCTACTAATTTTAAATAAATTTTAGAAAAATTATTGTAAACTGCAATTCATAATCGATTTGCTAAAATAAGTTAAAAAATTTACTAAATATCAATAATTTTAGTACAATGAAATTGATATAAATAATTAGTATACGCTACTAAATTTCAGTATATTGTTGTAAAATTCAATTTAAAATCAATCTGCTGAAATTACCAAAAAGGGGTACTAAAAAACTAAACTAAAAAAAATTGCAAACGGTTCTCCAGTTATTACCTTTTTGTGCATTGGAGATAAATCAAAATTTAATGAGTTTTATTTCCAAACTAAGAATATATCAATAACAACAAATATAAACTAAATAAGAATTCTAAAAAAGCAACGAATTCTTGTAAATAAAATTTCCTCAAAGTATCCACTTGTTGTTAAATTAGTATATTTTTTTGCTAAGTTTAGCACTCGGTTTTGAAAAATTAATAATATGTTTTCCTGAAATCAGCAACTAAAAATCAGTACATACTCGTAAATTATAAAGTTCGATTGACAACCATTTACAAATTTTTTTACTGACTTTTTTATCTGATTGTACTATAAGATGATAATTTGGCATAATTTTGACATTTTACAATTTTGTTTCCACCATAAATTAAGCATTATAATGTTGGCTTTTTATACCTTTTTTAAAATTAAAATTAATAACTGTCCATGAGAAAGCGTACTTTAGGAGAAACAAGAAATTTATCGGAATCGGAATAAAAATGACTAGAACTGGGCATTATAGTTCACAGTTCATTTCAATCAATTTTATTTTTGAGCTAGTGTGTTCTTTTAGTTCACTCGTTCATTCTAGAAATTTTTTTCAATTGTTCCTACACTAATATAAAAGTCTTCAAAAAATTTTCCTGAAAAAACAGCTGAACTCAGCGGAATATTTGCTAAACTTTAGAAAAGTATAAACAGCAAGAAAAAATCTGTTAAATTTATAAAATTTCAGCTATATTTTAGTTAATCGAAAATGACAATTTACACTGCTAAGATCGGCAAAAATTTTCCTGGATATTAGTCGGCTAAAACATCACAAACAATTTTAAGTTTTCAGTTTTTTTTTTTAATTTCTTAAAGCGAATAAAAATATACACTGCAGAAAGCAGTCTACTATTTTCTAGCAAATATTTCTGTTTCTTGTACCGTTATTTGTATTCAACTAAACTAAATTTAAAGATAAATCAACTTTTGAATATATAACAATTTCTACTAATATTCAACAACATTTTTTTGCCGGTATTAGCAAGGTAAATTTGCAATTCGCTTAAACAAAATTTAGCTCAAATAATACTAAAATTTCGTACACTTAACAGTTGCATTTTTGCTGTTCTTATCTCACTAATATTTAGCAAAAAGGATTTACTAATTTCAAAAGCTTTCTTTGCAGGGCCCCTTTTAACTAATTTTAAGTACCTTTTTTGTTTGCTATCTTTACAGGATTTTTTCCATCAGTATAAGATTATATTATGGCAATGGTTTGTTTGATAATTCCGGACAAAATAAAAGAACAGAAAGGAACAGTTGAAATTTAACTTATTCGTGAACGCGAGAGAGTTCCTAACTCTAAAAATAAACAATATTTTTGGGGTTTCGCGCCACACAGATATTTCAAGAGGCCATAAAATAAAAAAACCGAGCTAACTTTGCAAAATCCTGTGGGATTTGACTTTCATTTGGCATTGGAACATGAAAATTCCCAAGGAAAAAAATGGTAAAAAATTGGTAAAACAACATACCTACTCCATATCGGAAACGGATGGGAAAAATTTTAAATATTGAAAAAAAACTGAAATTTTTGAAAATTGAAATCACCTAGAAATTAATTTATATTTGAAATATATAACTTAGTTTAGAACTTAGAAAATGCGTTAAAAATTAAATTTTCTTTTATGGTTATAAGCCATTCTTAATTGTAATATTTAAAAAGTTTCAAAAACCTTTCTTTTTTGCGCTCTTGGAGATACTTTTATAAAATTTTGTGCCTCTGACTACTTTATAAAAAAACATTTTTATACTGAAATTTTCTTTCTTTATCAGTATCAGTCAATAAATTAATTTTTCTGCTTAATTATCACATAAAAGGCCTGTTCCTTCATGTTACCGCGGCAACCATTCTTACCAAAAAGCGTTCCCATACTCAAAATTTGGCAAATTAGAGCGCTCAAAATGGTGTATTTTAATTTCTCTTTTTACTATCAACTTCGGAAAATTGTAAAAGGGACAGCTGGTGTAATGATAAACAAATAATACCATTGTGCAAAAAAATTTTTAATTTTAATTAAGCAAAGAAATACGCAAAATAAAACTTTTATGTATAGAAATTAACTGAACAAAGTTAAAAAAACTTTTAAATGCAAAAAATATGTGCATCTTTGAGATTTTTCAGACTAAAACTGTATGCATTTTTTTTAATTTTTTTCTTTTAACTAAGTTTTGGGCTAGAAAAGTGATTTTGTGCGTTTCCGTACTTTTGGGGAATTTTGTCATTTAGAGAGAGGATTTTCTTCTTATTCTCATTTTACTGAACTTTACACAAAAAAAGTAAAGGAGCACACTTAACTTAAAATGACGAGTTTTTGGTAAGGGTTATAAATTTTTTTACTGTGTACATAGTTTTCTCTAGTATACCAAAAAAAAAAAACAAAACACTGAAAAAATTAACCAAAAAAATTTTTAAAAGCCCCCCCCCCCCCCCTCCCCCGAAAGAAATTCCTAGCTACGTGCCTGCACGTAGCGATGAATATTGGTAACGAAAACAACAACAACAATGATAATGAAAATAAGGAGAGGAAGAAGAATGAAAGTAACGGAGCGGGTTTGGACAGCCCACCTGCAACAGTGGCTGCTAGATCACTGGTTGATATTGCGAAACCGCACAGTGGGAATGTTGGTAGACTAGGAGCTAAAATAGATGAGTTGGTGGCCTTTCTTAGAACCCGGTCTAATATACATAAGGAAATTGTCTCGATGTCAAAGGAGGTACAGGCGATATTTATGCAGGTGTCAAATGAGCTGAAGAGCGAATCGGTGGACTATGTGAAACCGATAGTGTCTAGCACAGGTACTCAAACGGAAGAAGTGGAGCCGTCAAATCTTGTCCAACTGGGAACTCCGAAGCGAAAAAGGGACCTCACAACCCTTAGCCCAAAGGGAAGTGAGGCGAAGAAGAAGAAGAAGAACACCAGCCCTCGGGTACAAAGAGACTTTATGTCTCTGAATGAGTAATACACACTTGAACTAATATACTAACAGACTAGCTCACATACATATTTACTACATTGAATAGAACTAACATCCAAATGTATTCTTCGTCTGAAAGCGCTTAAGGACATCGAGGGATAGGAAAACGTACACTCAACCAAAAAAGTCTGTAATGGGTACTGAAAATTTTGCTGTTATTACGGGAAATTTAACTGTTTTGAGGCCAGCGGTATTTTTTGCTAATTTTAGCAACACATGTCTGCTGATCTGTAGTACAATAAACAGTGTGTTCCCGTACGTTCCCAATGTTATCGAAATTTACCCAAAGTTACCGAAATTTACCCAAAAGCGTTCCCGTACTCGAGAATTGGGTAAATGAGAGCGCTAATGAGAGTGTATTAGTGCTTCTCTTTTTACCAAAATTTACCCAGACTTTTTCTTCGGGTAAACTTTGGTAAAACAGCTGATGCAAATATAAACAAAAAACAATTGTGAAATTAAATTAAAAATTGTAATTAAATAAAGAAATAAGCAAAAGAAACTTGGTTTTTTGTTAAAATTAATTGAATAAAATCAAAAACAACTTTTAAATGCGAATAAATATGTCTATTTGTGCCGATTTGCAAACTGAAATTATACGTATTTTCACATCAGTGATGTGATTTTTGGCACAATCTAAGATTGATTGGTACAATGGCACAACCGATACTATTTTGGCACATTTTGGTTATCTACAAAATTTAATAGAAAATGAATTTAAAAAATAACAATTCTTTAATTTTTAGTTTCTAAGCATTTATTGGTATTAAAATACCTTTTCGAATAAAGCGAAACTAAAAAATGGCATCGAAGATATTACCGAATAAAGCACCGTAAGTTGTTTTTCACGTGAAAAAATTTCTCTCACACTTTAAATGCTTTAAATTGCAATTTAAGTTAAAAAAATTAACAATATTTTAATTTTATAACAAAGCCACAATCACAATTAACACAAAATGTCACTTTTTCACCAGAAAAATAATAGTCTTGTACATTAAATTTGCGTGAAAACTAACCCCTCAATTCATAAATGCTTTGTAAAGCTATAGCAGGTTTACAAAACGTCATTTTCAAACAAAATTTGTTCAATAAACCTCCTATAATTTTACAAAGCGTTTATGAATTTAGGGGTAAGTTTGCACAATTTTCACGTGAAACCAAAGGTTTAAAAGGCTTAATTCTTTCATTCACTTTTTAAAAATTAATTAAATTTGTGTTAAATTTCATTCCGTAATAGCATTCTTATGGAATTAATTCGATAGCTTAATTCCCAATAGCTCTAAATTATATGAATTCATTCTATTTTGATTGAATTCTAACTGAATGAAACCCAATTTACCTAAATTCATTTAATAAAAAGGTGAATGAAAAATTATTTGTTTTCATTCACTTAATCAAATGAAAAATTTAAATTTGCATGTAATTGCTGAAATATTAGCTAATACCAATGATAAACGTTTAAAATTCATCTAACAGAAATAAATAGTATCGTATGCTTTGTTACAGCTTGTATGCTTTGGTTTTGATTATATGTTAGTTTCAAACTACACTGCACTAAGTGAATGGTAAAAAAATTTCTTCATTCGATTAGTAAAATGGTGAATGAACATGCGATTTGAATGATTCAAGTTAGGAATTCATTCAATTCATATTAAAGCTTTGGGAATGAAGCTTATGAACGAATTCTTTACGAATGGTTTAAGGGAATGGTACATGAATATTTTTAAAATCTGAATTTAATTTTTGGTGACTTAAGCTTAAATTGAATTAAGTTTTTCGAAGCTCTGCGTGAAACTCATTGTCGTGAAAAATAATTTTTTTTTTATATGGAGTATAACAGTTTTTTCACGTGAAAACTGAACAACTTACGGTGCTTAATCCATAGAATTTTAAAAATTCAAATGCTATAAATTTATATCAGAGCTTCGAAAGAATTAATTTAAGTTTAATTCATAAAAAAATTAATTCAGTTTTAGAAACTGTTTATATGTATACCATTCCGTGCAACCATTCCTAAAGAATTAATTCATTGGCTGCATTCCCAAATCTTTAATAAGTATCGGATGAATTTAATTTATCATTCACCTTTTAACTGAAAGAAAATTTTAATTCATTCAAATATAATTAATTCCATAAGAATTCAAAATAATTCCATAAGAATGCATTTACAAAATGAAAGTTGAAAACACGGTTTCTAAGTGAAAATTGAGTTTTGGCACAATAAAGGCCCATTTGGCACATTTTAGTCACACACTTGGCACAAAACTAAATTTTTCAAGTCCCATCACTGTTTAACATTATTCTTTGAAATAAGTTTTTGGGCTAGAAAAGTGGTTTTTTGCGTTCCTGTACTATTGGGTAATTTTGTCATTTTATGAGAGGATTTTGTGCTTACTCTCATTTTACCGAACTTTACCCAAAAAGTAAAGAAACACACCTAAAATTAGTAGAAAAAATTAGTAGCCGCTACTAAATTTTAGTAAAATTTATGTAAAATGCAATTCAAAATCGATTTGCTAAAATCAGTTAAAAAACTTACTAAATATCATAATTTTAGTACAATGAAATTAGTATAAATAATTAGTTGCAGCTACTAAATTTCAGTAAATTGCTGTAAACTGTAATTTAAAATCAATCTGCTGAAATTAGCAAAAAATTGTACTAAAAAATAAAAAAACTGTAAAATGTAAAAAAAAAATTTTTTTCTTTTGATTGTAACAAGCGTATAATTACTTTATAGTACTTGAAATTTGGAGTCAAAATTGCAAACGGTTCTCCAGTTATTGCCGTTTTATGCATTGGAGATGCAATCAAATTTGCTGGGTGTTATTTCTAAACTAAGAATATATCAATAGTAACAAATATAAACTAAACAAGGATTGTAAAAAATCAAAAAAAAAAAAAATATTTTTAAATTAGTATATTTTTCTGCTAAATTTAGCACTCGGTTTTGAAAAATTAGTAAAATGTTTTTCTGAAATCAGCAGCGAAAATTATTAAAAAATCCGTAATTTGTAATAAGAGAATAGCAACAATGATTACAAAAATCATTTTTAAAATAACGGTAATTATCTACCATGCCGATATTAAAATTGATTTGAATATTTTATATCCTCGATATCAGTTAGGGCAATTGTCTTCATATTTTGGCGTTTTTTTTTTCTTAGTTTGCCGGTCCAATTTCTTATTATTTCCAAATTACGGTTATAATTTGCTGTTTTGGTATTTTAGCGTTATTATAACGGTAATATGCATATATTACGCAATTGAACCAATAAAATATCGAAATAAAAAGGGGTAAATATAAAGACAATTACTCTTAATGGTATCAGCATTTTAAAACGTTCATATGGGGTTTGGTTTCGGCGTGGATGACAATTACCGTTATATTAAAACTGAAACGTTAACCAACCTTGCTAAAAATAAAAATTGTACTAATAATCAGTATAAAAATAGTATAGTGCGATTGGAAACTGTTTACAAACTTTTTTATCTGAGTGTAAGTTTATTAAAATTTTCTTTTATATGTTTATTTATACACAATTTTTTTTTTTTCATTTTAATTTTTTTTGTTTAAATTAATGAGACAATAGATAATATATATATTTGTTCTCCTGCAAGGAGCATAGGGCCGCAAAAAGATTATCCCAATACGTTCGATCTGATGCACGGTGTTTGATTTCATTCCAACGAAGGTGTAAGTTGGATATTTCGGTTTCAATTTGCCGTTTCCAGGTGTGTGCTGGTCTTCCTATACGTCGACTGCCTTGCGGGTTCCAGTCTATAGCTTGTTTATCAATATCATTGGGTTGTTTACGTAATGTATGTCCAATCCAATTCCATTTGCGTTTGCGGATTTCAATTTGGATAGGTTGTTGACCAGTTTCTGACCAGAGTCGGCAATTTGAAATTGTTCTAGGCCAGAATATGTGTAGAATCTTCCTTCTTATTCACAAAAACTTGTATGGAATGTATGTCGCGAGGTGCTGCATTCCACGTCTCGCATCCATACAACAGTGTGGATTTTATATTAGAGTTGAATATCCTTAGCTTCGTCCTTCTTGATATATGTGAAGAGTTCCACACTGACTTGAGTTGGCCGAAAGCTTGCCGGGCTTTGTTTATACGGTTAGATATATCGGCTTTGGATCCGCCACTTTTGTCCAATATGCTTCCCAGGTAACAGAATGATTCTACTTCATCAAGCGATTGATTCTGAACGGTTAATGTTTGCTCGTTATTTACATTTACTCGCATTATTTTTGTTTTGCCGATATTTATTTTTAAGCCAGCATGTGATGCAGTTTCCTGGACTAGTGATAACTTAGATTGCATGTCTGAAAAGGTGTGGGTAAGTAGACAAATGTCATCAGCATAGTCAAGGTCCTCCAGTCTGCCTTGGAGACCCCAAGTAATTCCCCTTCTATGGGATGTTGCCTTATTCATTACTACGTCAAGCACAGAGTTAAAAAGCAATGGTGATAATACACACCCTTGACGTACACCGGAGTTAAAATTTTATTGCCTAGTTGTCCTTCGTGAAGAATTCGACAGGTAGCGTTTTCATATAGACCTTTAAAAAGTCTTATTAGCTTGGTAGGTATACCTTTACATTCCAACGCGTCCCATATGGCTGCGTGATTTAGGGTGTCAAAAGCCTTCTCGAAGTCTATAAACGTTAGGTACAAAGGTGATCTCTATTCTACAGATTGCTCTATGATCACTCTTAAGCTGTTAATATGATCGACACAGGATTTATGAGCACGGAAACTGGCTTGTTCCTTTCTAAGCTCAGGAAGAAGAGAGCTTGACAGTCTTTGATTTAATATATGTGCGATCACCTTGTTGATCATACTCAAAAGCGTAATGCCTCTCCAATTTTTACGAGCTGTTATGTCCCCTTTTTTTGGTAAATTTACAATAACACCTTCAGAAAGCTCCTCTGGGAGGAGCTCCGTACACCAGAACTGGTTAATAATAGGCGTGAGTAAATGGGCACTCATTGTTGCGTCAATTTTCAACAACTCTGGGGATATATTGTCTACACCAGGCGATTTGTTGTTCTTTAATGCTCTTATTGCTCCGCAAATTTCAATAATATTGGGGCAATCGGTGGAGATATTTGTGTTTATAGTGTGTGATTCACAGTTGCATATTGTCTGCTGTGTTGGTAGAGACGGCGATAGCATAGTAGTTTTGAACTATAAGTTAGTTTCTTTGCCGCTCTATAGAGATCTCCCATACGATACGTTTCGGCAGCAGCCTGTGCCTCTTTAGCGATGTTGTTAACCCAGTTTCGTTTGTCACGCCGGGCACTCCAACACCAGTCTCCAGGTTTCATCACTTATCCATTCTTTACGGGAGCTGTTCTTATATCACAGGTGTTTGTCTGCAGCTTGTGTTAATATATTCTTTGTTTCCTCCCAACAACGATCTATATTATTATTATTATTCTGAAGTGATGTTTTCATTGTTAATGTGAAGGAGTTTGCAACTGTTGAATCTTTGAGTTTATCAACGTTATATCTTCTTTGGGAAGTTTGTGTTTTCTTTCTACTAGCGGCAATTTTTATGCGGATTGTTGCGATTACCAAATGATGATCACTTGCAACATCGGCTCCTCTTTTATTACGAACATCTAAAAGCGAACCTCGCCATTTTCTACTAATAGCGATGTGGTCGATCTGGTTCTCAGTTATCCCGTCAGGAGAAACCCATGTCACTTTGTGTATCCTTGGATGCGGAAACAGCGTGCCACCAATAACCAGATTGTTTGTTGTGCATGTCTCCACTAGTAATTCACCATTCTCTGACAAGCGCCACAAACCATGCGTTCCCATTGTGCTCTCTACGCTAGTGTTGTCTGTTCCAACCTGAGCGTTAAAATCACCCATCATTATCACGATATCACCTCGATGTACTGATGTTAATACTCTGTTAAGGAGGTCATAAAACGATTCTTTTGCAGATAGTTCGGCTGCTTCTGTTGGCGCGTAGCATTGTATACATGTAAGATTGCGACTTCGAGTACGCAGTCTTGCAGTTATAATTCGATCTGGCTTCCAGTCTATAAGAGCTTTCTTAGCTGGCTGTGACAATAAGATGCCTACTCCACTGGATCGAGATTCATCAGTTGTCTTCCCGGAATAGAGTAGGGTAAGACCATCGGCAGTTATAAATTCACCTGAATCATACCATCTTGTTTCGCACAGTCCGATCATTGTAAGTTTGTAGGTGTTAAATTCCTTGCAGACCTGTGCCAGGCGAGATGTTTCCGAGAGCGTCCTAACATTCCATGTTCCTATTCGTGTCCTTGTTTTCATGCCAAAGGTCGTCGTCTTTAAATCGGGTTTATCAGAATTTTTTATTGTTGTTACGGTTTCGGTAATCATGTTTGGTTTAAGATCAATGGCTGATTGGGCCAAAGCATCCGATCCTGGTGTTGGGGCTGCCAACATTGCCACCAGGCCTGCAGTGGTTGCGCAGGGATTTAATCCAATCGCCAATAGGGTTATACCGCCCATGGTCGTTTGGGATACTGGTTTTGTTGGTTGGCGCCAATTGCTCGCCACGACGTTACAAGGATCACAGGCAAACTCGGGACTTAGTGGGAGCTCGAAAGACCCTCCGAGACTCTCCCCTTGTAACCGCTGACTGTCCGCGGCTGCCATTGGCAGCTACCCCACATTTCTGCGGAATCACTATCCGCAACCTGTGACGCGTCCGGTAGCACTCAGCTGTGCTTCCCATAAGCAAATAATATATCATACATCGTCATAAAAATGACAAGGTGTGATATACCATTCGCAAGGGTATATCACATGAATAAATGAATAAATATTGCATTCAGTAAATTTGTATATTTTTATTTATTTACTGATTTATTTACTGATTTTATAATATATTTTAAAATTTAAACCTTTAACGAATTAAATTATCACCTACGATAATTTAGTAATGGAATATTTTTTTTTATGATAATAAAAAAAAATTAGTATACATATATATTAGAGCGGGTCGATTTAATAATCGCCCATGGCTCAGTGAAAATCGTATTCTAGGGATCAAAATAAGAAACTTTGCCGAAGGAACCATACCTCTAAAACGAATTCTACTACCCCCAACTGTTGACTTTTGTCCCGTAGGGTCAAGTTTTGAAAAATCCCACTTTGACCCATTTAGAGTGCCCCAATCGAGTCCAAATGTATGACCGACCCCCACTAACTTTGGAGGGCCGATCCACCCATGCAAGTGGCACACCCCCTGGAACTCCCCTGGGGGGTTCCCCATACAAACATTTTAAAAAATCACCATTTTTGGCACTTTATTTTATTATTTTTTATTTATTTTATTTATTTTTATTATTTTATTTATTTTTTCTCCTTAGAAATTTATTTAGTCAGAACATATGTAAATGAAAAAATTAATTTAACTTAGTAATAGAAAAGAAAATAAAAAAAATTACTGTTTGAAGTCTTTTTTGCTTTCAAGTCTGGGCAATTTCGCACGGCTCTCTAATGTCGTCACCATAACAGCCTCTACATTTTCCGGTATAACTCGTTTGGAAACGCTAGCTAGCAATTGAACGTGTCGTTCTGTTGCAGGTCGTAAAATAGGTTGTGTGGGTTTTTTAAGCCACCACAAGACACAGCTGGATGTCGTAAACTTACTTAAGCTAAATCGGTTACAGGTAGAATTGAGCATAAAATTATCATAAAGGATTTTCCAGAAGTAATAAAAGGCGCACTTGCTTAACAGAATTTGTGGTCAGATTAACGTTTAATTTACATGTAAGTACTTTATGGGCAGTTTTGACAACAAAATCGGTTACAGGTAGAATTGAGCATAAAATTATCATAAAGGATTTTCCAGAAGTAATAAAAGGCGCACTTGCTTAACAGAATTTGTAGTCAGATTAACGTTTAATTTACATGTAAGTACTTTATGGGCAGTTTTGACAACAAAATCGGTTACAGGTAGAATTGAAATTACCATTTCATTCTTATTACCTCGTCTCCTAGACCATATATAACGCAACAGTTTTTGTGAATGCATTAAGTCGTTGTGAAGAACTCGAAGTGTGAAGTGCTAATTTGAGATAAAAAAATATTTAAAAAAAAATCATTCCAAATCAAGAAGTTTACAATGAATCCACCATCCTCTACACCGCAAGATGAAGCAATAACAACATCAACTACTATCGAAAACCCAATGAGTCATATACCCAGGCATGATGTTACTGTTTTTGGTGTGTCTACTGATTTGACTGATCTTAATTTACCAACCCATCTGGATATCTTGAGATATTATTTTTACTTGAGCGAACAAAAAAAGTTGTCCTATAAAGCATTCACTATTCAAGTACAAGATAAGTTGATTGGAATTTGGGAAAAACTTGGTATGGAAATAATGCTGAAAAAAAGTGTATGTAATAAATTGAATAGATTGCTTGACAAATATCAAGAGCAAATCAAGAGAAGAAACAAACCCCAACAATTTACATAGTATGTAAAATCTCTGGAAACAATTTTTTTCATTGGAACATGTAAATGCGATTTGAAGGCAGCTCCATGTGCATGCGGTTTGGTTCCCGAACGCCTCAAAGAGTTTATGCACGATCAACATAATCAGAGAAGTCTAACAATGGATGGATTTGCGATGGAAATTGAAGAGCAACTTCTATGTCATCAATGCCAACATACCAAGATCCCAATGATTCAACATACGCACCGCCACCGGTTCAAGAAGATTTGGATATAAGCACAAGTTCACAATACACACAGAGATACGATTGTTTTAACTTTGCCTTGGTATGTGACAGATTTGGCGTGCCTGATAGAGTAGCATCAGCAATGGGAACAGCTCTTTTCCAAGATTTTAAAATGAAAGATATCCATGGCAAACCTCTCATCATGGATAAATCGAAAGTTCGCCGAGAAAAAGAGAAATGCAGACAAGAAGTGCTTCGCAAACGGTTAGATGATACCAATTTGTTAGCATTTTCATTCGATGGCAGAAAAGATGATACTTTAACGAGAGATACAATTGATGAGAAGTATCATACTAGAATGGTAAAAGAACCTCATCTTGTTATTTTGAGAGAACCGAATTCTGAATTGATTGGTTACGTAAGACTGGAACATGAAACCGCTGAATACAAAACAACCAAATTAAATGATTTTTTCAATGATAAAAATATATCACTGGATGCATTAATTGGCATATGCACTGACGGTGAGCCAACAAACACTGGCCCAAACGGTGGAATTATACGACGATTCGAATTGCTGTTAAAAAGACCATTGCATTGGTTCGTTTGCCTTCTACACTTCAACGAACTTCCGTTTCGGCATTTGTTTGAAGCTTTGGATAAATCAACCAGCACTGGACCAAGATCGGCAACCGGAAAATTGAGCCGTCAAATCGAAACTTGTGAAACTCTTCCGGTAAGTTATTGCTATCACTCATTTATTATAATTGTCAACCGTTTTTAATTGTTTTATTTTTATATATTTTCAGGTGGTGGACGGCTTTCAGAAAATTGAGTTGAAAAATATGCCCCCTGCTCCAGAAAAAATTGAATTTTCCACCGATTCCAAGTACTTATACGACATGGCCCATGCAATTTCTAGCGGCGTGGTTTCAGTGGATCTGGCAAACATCAAACCAGGGAAAATTGTACATTCTCGGTGGCTCACCAAGGCCGCTAGACTCTTACGATTATATGTGACAACGGAATATCCAGATGCAAATTTAAGAATACTGGTTGAATTTATAATTACATGTTATGTGCCAATGTACTTCAATATCAAGTATTACAGCTCTGTCGTGTACGGTAGTAGATTATTTTTCAAATTCATTAGTTGGTCAAGATTTCTAGAACCTCGTTTACGCAAAATTGTCAATAAAGTAATTACAGATAATTCATATTATGCGCATTCGGAAAATATCTTGTTATCAATGTTGTTTGATGATAGCAAAGAAAAGCGCGACTGTGCTATCAAGATAATTCTACGCTATCGAACCGATGTTGACGACCCAACGGGACTTAGAGCTTATAAAAAACCAGATATAAACTTTTATTGCACAAGTTACACGGAAATGATCAATATGAATGACATAAATGACGTATTTGAACCACCATTCACGCGAAGCATTCCATACGATACTTTGAAAGAATATTTAAATCAAGATGATCCACCGTTTAATGATCCAAAAATTCCATCACACATACAAGAAACAGAACGACACGTTCAATTGCTAGCTAGCGTTTCCAAACGAGTTATACCGGAAAATGTAGAGGCTGTTATGGCGACGACATTAGAGAGCCGTGCGAAATTGCCCAGACTTGAAAGCAAAAAAGACTTCAAACAGTAATTTGTTATTTTTTCTTTTCTATTACTAAGTTAAATTAATTTTTTCATTTACATATGTTCTGACTAAATAAATTTCTAAGGAGAAAAAATAAATAAAATAATAAAAATAAATAAAATAAATAAAAAATAATAAAATAAAGTGCCAAAAATGGTGATTTTTTAAAATGTTTGTATGGGGAACCCCCCAGGGGAGTTCCAGGGGGTGTGCCACTGGCATGGGTGGATCGGCCCTCCAAAGTTAGTGGGGGTCGGTCATACATTTGGACTCGATTGGGGCACTCTAAATGGGTCAAAGTGGGATTTTTCAAAACTTGACCCTACGGGACAAAAGTCAACAGTTGGGGGGTAGTAGAATTCGGCAAAGTTTCTTATTTTGATCCCTAGAATACGATTTTCCCTGAGCCATGGGCGATTTTTTTGCCTCCCCACAAATCGACCCGGCCTAATATATATATATAACACCGCTTTAATTTGATTTTATTCCCGAATTTCATTTTTTTACAATTAATATAATTTAAATAAATTTTCTTTTGCTTTCTATAATACTTATTCTTGTTTATTGAATCATTACTGAATTAAATTAATTTAACCATTCTTCTAACTTTTATTTAACTAACTTTTACACTAGGTTACACTTTTTTTTTACATTTTTTTTACAAATTTTAAAACATTTGATAAATTATTTTATTAAAATTTAAAAATCATAAAAAGGTGACCACTTGTAGATTTTTTTTGTCTTGATTCTTTTAAATTTTTTTTTGTTATCTAGTT